>OY986040.1:92343421-92943421 GCA_963920215.1 Nineta flava
TGTCCTTCAATACTCATTTGAATAATAATAATTTTTAATAGTTTAATCCATGGAGACTATATGTTTAGTGTCTATGGTTTAATCAAAAAATTATTACTCCGTAATTATTAATTTAATAATGTCATTTTTCAGGTACACCAACGTAATTTCGTTGACTAAATGACGAGAACTGTATTGCCGGCCGAATACTCGGCGAGTGTGTACACAGCTTCACTTGTGGCTCCTCGCCTTACGAATGTCACGCCGAGGGCACTCGGTGTGTACAGCTGGCATAACAGTACACTGTGTCGTCCTTATTTAGGATGCATTCGTCTTGGACGCTCACACGCTTTGAGCGCTCACGCTTATAAGCACAAATTATTGGTGTTCATGTTGGCCTACGAACGCTTAGAATCGATCAGAAAATATCGTTCGTTTTGGACGTTGTGAGCGTTAGTTTGTATCAACATGGCGACGTTTTATTTCGTCGGAAGTAACAGAAATAGTATACGTTTTACCAGATTCTGAATCATTAAAATCGATCGAAAATAATCTGGGTAAACAGTTAGCCATTTTTATTGATTTGTCAACGATTTTAATTTTAAGTACTTTAATAAATATGACAAGTTTGGTTGGCTTAGGCTCACGTAGCATTTGTTTTGATAAATAGTACGATTTGACGCTCACGCTTTTGCTGCCCTACCTCTGCGGAGTAATCGTCTGTGAGCGCGAGATCGACCTCATGACTCAGCCGCAAGCGTGATTTTTTGACATTCACAGCGCCAAGTCAAACGATGAAATCGACGATTGAGCGCGCTGAAAGCGTGTGAGCGTCCAAGACGAATGCACCCTTAATGTCAATACACTTTTCTCTCTTTAGTAACCCAACATTTATGTTGGTGTCCCAGCTCCAACGGGATACTCCGCACCGAATCCTTTACTCCTTTGATATCACACTCCAGTGTCTTAGTGCAATCTTAGTGCTGTCCATGATTTTTGAGTTTTTCTGTTTTTTTTTCACATGATTTCTTTTTTTGCAAAATAAATTTTTATTTTTGGTATATTAAATATTTTTGTTGAATATTGAGTATGAAGTTAGTGGGCTTAAATGGCAAATTATGCCCTTGCCCTTTTAAGTTTATAAAATAAATATAAAAATTATAAAATAAATATGTTACAAAAAAAAGGGACAAAATTCATAGTAATTTTTTTTTTATCAGTACTTATACTTCTCATCATTACTTTTTTTTCAATATTTGACATTTATTACATAAGATACTGTTTTCCGATACTTTGTCCAGCTCTGCTACGCATTGGATTATCTCCAAAAATGAGTGTATCTTCGAAACTATTAATGAAATACTTACATGTTTATAATTTGTAATCACTTATTCTAAACTCTCTCGAAATATTGGCCTTTCTGCCGGAGCATCCTGAATATACAAGGTACAAAAAGAGGAAATTTATAAAAATAATTTTAAAAATATTGTTTAATATATATTCTTATATTTTCATTACAAAAAAAATTATGCAACATTGACATTGACGATACAACATTTTAATAAATTCAATAATTTATTCGTTATCGTCATCAGTATCATCGTCTTGTTGTGAGTTGATCTGGAAGTATCTTAATTCGTAGGTATCTTTACCAGCAGCGACTACACGTAACCAATCACGAAGATTATTCTTTTTCAAATATTTCTTTGTTAAATATTTTAAGTAACGTTTACTGAAAGGAACCTGTAACACAAACAAATTGGAAACATTAGTAACATTAATTTTAAAGGTTTATGAATTTTTAGGGTGGCCACAAGGAATAATAGTGTGCCTGAGAGTTCATAAAGTTCATAAGAATTATGATTTAAAACATATAAGTATTACATATAATATTAATTCATCTAATTTGGAGGTTTATGAATTATTTTACGGAGTTCCCTAATAATTTTCTATTTTCCAGTATAATCTTCTTTTCCCTAAATTGAAAAAAAAAATTTATGAAAGGACAAAGAACTAATAGGAAGTGGATTTCTTCCAAACTCTCTAAGTTTGTATTCTAGTAGTCCTTGATGAGCAGGTTATAAGTCTCTGGCCACTAAATCCTAAAAACTCATGATTTTAAGATATAATCGTCTAAAATGGGGCTTCTGTAAGTTTGTAATTCTACATGTATGTTACTATGTACAGATCCTGTATACGCGCATGTATCTATGAAGAAATTTCAGTACTTCCAAAATCCTGAACAAGGTTTCCACAGAAATTCCCAGTTGCTAGACATCGTTTAAATGGTAAATAAAACCCCAAATTCTCGTGATTATATTATGGATGAACTTCTCATATAACAATTGTAAACTTTAAAATTTAAATAGTCGATCGGGTCCAATAATCCCCATATTTTCTACCCCCGTGGCAACACTCATAGTTCATTACTACCATTATGTGCCCCTTAGACCGTGCAACTTTTTTAAAAACTCTTTGTATAACCAATAGATTCTTCACATTTAAAATAATTCAACTTAAAATTTAACATCAACAAAAATTCCCTGATTAAATTTGTTTAAGATTTCGCAGTTGGAACGTACTCCCTAAATTTTTCACTCTGGGACGAACCTGATATAATATATAAGCATTAAAACATGAATAAGTTATGCTATAGCTATTTAATATTTAATTTCTGCGATCACTTTTGTTCCATTGAACATCTGGTATAAGTTGAAAAAAAATTTTAAGATAAAACTCATTTAAATTATCAAGAATTGTTCCCAACTTGAATTTCTCTATAACTTTAGATTTTTTCAATCTGTGATCATCTGAACTAATTTGAATACTACAAAAAGGACCACGTGTTTACACAATTTGGTTAAAACGTGAAACTTACCTCAGAATTGACGGAGAGTTTTGTCTTATGCCGTTCAAGTGAGACCACATTTCCAAGTTGATTTGTTTTACCATTAATCTTGATACGCTCTTTCAAATATTGTTCAAAATTTGCAACATCTAAAATATTATCTTCGACAGGATGTGTACAATCAACTGTGAATTTTCGTACAGGAAGCTTCTTTTTCTTTTGTCCACCTTTACCACGTAATTGGCTCTTGCCTTTGATCTTTGGAATTGTCTGGAATCCACAAAATATTGTGTTTCAGCCAGACATTTATTAATATTGTTATCTTGCTGAATAAAAATTTTCATTTTTACATTTACAAGACAAAGCACATGGTTTTAAAGAAAATTTACATAATTCTATTTCACAAATTTCAGTGTAGAAATTTAATAATTGATAGAATTAATTAAATTGATTTTTTTTAATTATATATATTTTTTATAACTTACCGGAGCCATTGCAGATATGTTAACCACGCACAGCGTATACGGAAATAATCACCATAGATAATAGATTGAGTTATAGCCACTGATACAACCATAGAGGAACTTCTTTGTCAATGGATCACTGACCTCCACTATTTCATATGGACTAACTATCCCATATTATAAAAATGGCCCAATTTTTTGCTAAACTAGAGCCATCTATGTGTACAGCTGGAATAAATGAAGTATGAATATATTTAAATTATATGAGTCATATATTAGGCGCTAAATATGATACTTTTGTATAAATAAATATTTAAGTTTTATTTTGTGTAAAAATAAAACAAATAAATGTATCATAATAAATTTGTCAAAGTTATTAGATTTTATGATTCAGAAATATTTGTCAAATTCGTTTGGTTTTCATAATTAAATAGTACGTGAAAGTGTTTTTTCTTTTATAATAAAGTTATTAAAATAATTAATTGAAAATTTTCAATTAACATAAGACAATGTGTATTAAGTTAAGTTCATAATTTGTAACATGAATACAGTTTTTTATAAATTAAAACAGTTTGACAAATATATTATATTTTTTATTAATCAGAAATTGTTATTATAAATAAATACTATTTTTTATTTATCCTCGTAAAATTTTTAGTTGAAATTTTTTTCATAAGTGAAAACAGTTTGTATAATCCAATTAACCTACGAAATCGTTGGCACAATTGTTATCAGAAAACAAATAATATGTTGATGTAGATTAAGAAAACGCAATTTTTGCCTGTTTTTCCAGTGTTTCTTGGAAACTACGCGTCCAATTTTAATTAAACGGGCGCCATTCGATAGGTTTTTCTAAGACCTACAACTTTATAATTTAGCTTTTTTGGATTGGACATCAACTTTTTTGTTTTTTTAATTTAAAACCTGGATTTTTATATTTGAAAATTTTTTTGGCTCAGGAAGCTGAAAATATAAAATATAATCTTTTTATATTATATTTTTTTACATCAACATATTTTTTGTTTTCTGATAACAATTATGTCGAATTTAACATTGGGCTTCCGTAGATTAATTGGATTAATAATATAACTAAAAGATTTTTTTTATAATCATAATAAATATTATTTAAAACAAACTCATTGAAAAATTAATATTTATTTCTGTTTAATCTTCGCGCCAGTTTAATATATAATTAGTTCTCGCTTATAAACTCTGTACATATTGATGGCTCTAGTGTACGATAAATTGGGACCATTTTTTAAGTTTTATGCCATAAGAATAGTTAGTCCATATAAGACGAATGAACGTGTGAATTCCGTAATGGTAGAATCAGTAAATTGTAAGTTGGCATCACTTAAAAAGGAGGGGTAGGGATGGATGGAGCTGTGTTCCACCATCATAAACATCATGGAGGCTATATAAAGGAGATATAACTCATACGGGAAAATTGACAAAATATGGCAACGAAATGGGAGAAGTTATATTTACTTTTTATGCCGCTAGGGTCGCAAGTTTTTGATAGATACTCATCCTTACCAAAGTGCATATAGTATAATAAATAGAAGTGAAGTAAGCCAAGAAACTAGTTTTATTTTGAAGTGATCATTTTGAAGTACACAATTTGGTTAAAAAAATTTATTAAATAAAAAACTGTTTAAAAAACATTTAAAATGGGAAAGTATGTGCAGTAGACAATTGTAAAAGTGGTAGTGCTTGTGACAATAAGCAACGGGATCAATTGGGTTTAAAAAACCAGGACTTTTAAAGTACCAAAAGCTAGTATAAATATTCCAAAATTAATTAAATTGTATGACATTATATTAAATATTAATTTTCAGCATTATTATTAATAAATAAAAGTTTAATTTAATATCTGATTCAATAATTTAAGTTACTATTTAATTATTTGATGTTTTTTTTTATTTATTTTTATGTAATTATTTTGCGAATTCAAAAACGAAACTATCACTTCAACTTCAACTAAATCCTTATTGAAAAATTGAAATTACTTATCATTTATTTAAAAAAATATTTTATTGGAAAAATACTTTGGCTGGAAATAATTTTTATAATACTATAAATACGTAAAGTTTTTCAATTAAAACTCGCGCTTTATACTCTCTGTTTTGTTTCCGGTGCCGAAGGAACGCTACTGACATCTTATTTTTGCCAATTATTTGTTTACATGGAGTTATGTGTCCTTGTTTAGGGTCTATGATAAACATCATCAATCATAAATCTTCTGCTGTAAGAATCATGCAATGACTGAGAAACAAAAAATTAAATAAAATTAAATAAAAACACAAAATTATAATTTAATAAAAAATAGCGATTCATTTAATAAGATTTTGTTTAATAACAGGCTTTAACTAAATATAATTTATATATAAAAAATAATAAAAATGATTCCTCTATCATTACAATAGCATACTTCATACGACTTTTGATGATGTTTATGAATGTGGAACCAAAGAATACAATATACATAGAAGCTCATAAGTACGATTTTTGTGTCACTAGAAATTGTGAATTGTGAGCGTGACCGCTAGATGACAATAGCTGTTCGATTTCGGTATTTAGTGCCATTAGCAGCACAACCAACTGTATTCTTTGTGTATATTGTATCCGACCAAAAACATAAATGTAAGAAAGGACCGAGTTTTCGGGAAAATTTAAAATTTTATATAACGCGGCTAGTTATTTTTTCTGATGAGTTCAAATATTTCAAAACTTGCCGCGTTATATAAAATTTTAAAAACATACTAAGGGAAAATTTACGAAATAAATTTCAACCAAATTTTTTCTTACATTTAATCAATTTACCCCTCATTAATTTTTTTTAGTTAATAGTTTACCGAACTATTTACTTTGTAAATAGCTCGGCTCTTTAATGGGATATCATCACTTTTTAAAGAGCAACTATTATATGAAGTCTAGAGCTATTTACTTTGTAAATAGCTCGGTTCTTTCTTCCATATCACTTTTTAAGAAGCAACTATTATATGAAGTCTAGAGCTATTTACTTTGTAAATAGCTCGGTCCTTACTCTCATATCATCACTTTTTAAGAAGAAACTATTACATTAAGGATTTTCCCGAATACTTTGCCCTTTCTTATATTTATGTTTTTGGTCGGATACAATATACACAAAGAATACAGTTGGTTGTGCTGCTAATGGCACTAAATACCGAAATCGAACAGCTATTTTCATCTAGCGGTCACGCTCACAATTCACAATTTCTAGTGACACAAAAATCGTACTTATGAGCTTCTATGTATATTATATTCTTTGGTGGAACACAGCTCCATCCATTCTACCTCTCCTTTTTAAGTAATGCCAACTTAAAACTTATTGATGCAATCAATACGGAATACACTCAAAGTCAGTGCAATTATGAGGGATTAGTAGATAGAGCACTATATATTTAGATATTCATATCCGCCATTTTTACCCCATTGACAAATATTAGTACATAAACATTTATGTTAACACTGTCGATGATTTATTTAAATATTAAATGTTAAAATTTTTCTTAGATTATCGTACTTAGCCTAAAAATATATTCGTTATAAAACATACAAATACGTTTATATATGAAAACTTGTATAGAATATGTATATCTGATTATTTCTAAACGTTTTTACTCGGGTTATGATTTATGTTTGCAGTGTATACCAACGGAAGCGACTAGCGTTTACTTACTTTGACATTTAAGTAATATGTCTGAACATTGATAACATTTTTTGATATCAAATGCTTGATATGAAAAAAAGAGCATTGGTCTAGAATGCCAGAGGTCGTGGGTTCGATCCCCATCCCTAGATGTGTATGATTTTTCATATCAAGCATTTGATGTCAAAAAATGTTATCAATGTTCAGACATATTACTTAAATGTCAAAGTAAGTAAACGCTAGTCGCTTCCGTTGGTATAATATAACCGAAAGACAACCATACTAACAATGGAAATAAATAGACGCTAGTTTACAAAAAACAATTTGAAAATATGTTAATAGTAAATAAACAAAATTAATAATACAATGGCATCAAAAATGATAGTGAAAGATCATATGCATATTACTACCATAACATCTAAGGTAGCTCAGTTGGTAGAGCATTGTTCTAGAATGCCAGAGGTCGTGGGTTCGATCCCCATCCCTAGATGTGTATGATTTTTCATATCAAGCATTTGATGTCAAAAAATGTTATCAATGTTCAGACATATTACTTAAATGTCAAAGTAAGTAAACGCTAGTCGCTTCCGTTGGTATAATATAACCGAAAGACAACCATACTAACAATGGAAATAAATAGACGCTAGTTTACAAAAAACAATTTGAAAATATGTTAATAGTAAATAAACAAAATTAATAATACAATGGCATCAAAAATGATAGTGAAAGATCATATGCATAGTACCACCATAACATCTAAGGTAGCTCAGTTGGTAGAGCATTGGTCTAGAATGCCAGAGGTCGTGGGTTCGATCCCCATCGCTAGATGTGTATGATTTTTCATATCAAGCATTGGATGTCAAAAAATGTTATCAATGTTCAGACATATTATTTAAATATCAAAGTAAGTAAACGCTAGTCGCTTCCGTTGGTATAATATAACCGAAAGGCAACCATACTAACAATGGAAATAAATAGACGCTAGTTTACAAAAAACAATTTGAAAATATGTTAATAGTAAATAAACAAAATTAATAATACAATGGCATCAAAAATGATAGTGAAAGATCATATGCATATTACTACCATAACATCTAAGGTAGCTCAGTTGGTAGAGCTTTGGTCTAGAATGCCAGAGGTCGTGGGTTCGATCCCCATCCCTAGATGTGTATGATTTTTCATATCAAGCATTGGATGTCAAAAAATGTTATCAATGTTCAGACATATTATTTAAATATCAAAGTAAGTAAACGCTAGTCGCTTCCGTTGGTATAATATAACCGAAAGGCAACCATACTAACAATGGAAATAAATAGACGCTAGTTTACAAAAAACAATTTGAAAATATGTTAATAGTAAATAAACAAAATTAATAATACAATGGCATCAAAAATGATAGTGAAAGATCATATGCATAGTACTACCATAACATCTAAGGTAGCTCAATTGGTAGAGCATTGGTCTAGAATGCCAGAGGTTGTGGGTTCGATCCCCATCCCTAGATGTGTATGATTTTTCATATCAAGCATTTTATGTCAAAAAATGTTATCAAAGTGAAAATATTAGAAGAAACACGAAGAAATGATTGCAACGACTCAACAAGGAATCTTTGTGTGGGAAGATAGAAAAATTATGCAGTGAATATAATAATTGAATTTCGATTTCTGGATCAAGAAATGAAAGAATCAATTTCCGCCCATTAGCGATGAAACGTTGGATAGTCTCCATGCGTTGGATGACTGAAAACCATGCTTGAAGCAGAATCTGGAAAGTGGCATACATTTTCAAATTGCATTCATATTATCCACAAGTTTTCCAATATTTGGATAAATTTAATGTCAAGTAATTTTTTTATCTGGTAAAATGAGCTATTAATGTGTTATATATTACTTGTAAAGGAATGCTTAATAAATATATCACTATATGATTTTAATAAACTGCATTTATTTTATATAACACAATAAATTATTCTTTTATTTAAATGGCAGGTATTATAACACTCAGTAAATTATCAATAATAATAAATCTCGATGGTATTTGGAAGATAATTAAATATTAAATCAACATCTTGAACAACGTTTCGCCACTTTATTTGTGACTTTAAATTATAATAAACAAAATAAACTATAAAATTAAAACATAAATGTTTCTAACAACATCGTTTTAATCATTTAATTATCGTCCAAATACCTGTGCGATTTATTATTACATATTTATAAACATTACTTTAGGTCAGACTAGATTCACCAATTTATTTTTTTTTTTAAATAAAATACTTTAAATTTTAAATACTTTAATTCTCGGTACATTTACTTATGTTCTGGTACAGGATGTGATTCTTGTTTCAGCATATCATGAATTTTCAGCATTTCAACTGTGTTTTCAGGGTTAACCAAATTCTAAAATCATAAAATACAAACTGATGCAATTACTTGCATTCTATTATTTTTTTACTTGCATTCTATTATTCGTGATATTCATATACACTCCCGTTAAAAAAAATGAACCAATCTGAACCGAATCAGTATCCCACAATTTTTATGTTTCTTGTAGTAAATGTTTTTTTACAGATGCAACATATTTAATTTTTATATGTAAGAGGAAGATATAACAGTTTACATGTATTTTCTTTGATTGATTGATTGATTTGTGTTGGGGTCTAAAAAGTATTGCACTTCGACCTTATGGTCCAAAAATGGTTTATGATTTTCTTTACTTATATTTTTTAAAGCCTTACTTTTTTTATCACTCACACGGATATAAAATTTATGTTCTCTAAGTAAATATAAATAAAGTTTTATAATTCCATTTCTTTTTGCATACTTAAAAACTATACTATTTATCTTTGTTATATTTAGACACAAAAAAAAAACTAAATTAATATTTTATACAATCATAACTGGACAACATCGAAATTTTGAATTATATATTTCATATTCATTCATATTTTGAGATTTATACAGATTGCTCATTTTAAACAAGGCACCTGAATATTTCTTCAAGGAAATTTTGATTTCGTTTTTGGTAAAAATGATCTGAATGAACTTTCAACTTAACCATAACCTTCAAGGTTAATTGAAGATCAACTTGTGCTTTTCAAAGGGGAACCATTTTTTTACAAAATCTGATAGCTGACGAAAACAAAACATTAAAACTGGGTAATTAGGTCTATATTGCCTAAGATTGCATTTTTTGAGAAACATAGTCTTTAGAAAAAATTTATCAAGAATAAAAAGGTGTTATTGGTGGTCAATCAATTAATAATAATGTACTATTGTAATACACCATTGACTAAAAAACATTCTCAAACAGTTGCAACCTTCCCGAACCATAAAAACTTTATTTTTTTAAACTTTTGTGTCGAAAACACCGGAATACATACATTCAGTATATGATCTTCCATCAATGTAATAAGTTCTTATATTAATGTATGTGTGGTTGTCACTATGTTTCTAAATCTATGTTTCCACTGCAAACATAGATTTTGTACGTTATTTCCCATTTGGACCCATAAGTTATCTGTCCAGTTATATAGAGGCAAAGAATACATATATACCACTGACCTCTATATCGGAGGTCAGTGATATATACATAGATTAGAAGCTCATTAGGCGACTTTTTGCGTCCTCAAAATCAGTTAACTTAGCGAATTTCCTTAGAATACATAAATCACTCTCTGCGGTCATAATTTTAGTGTGATCAAAATGAAATATAATATCTGACATGATTTTAGTATTTGAAAAATTTAAATTTATTAATTTCCAAAATACAACCATATACAACGATAAATAATAGTGTGCTATTGTAGTTTAAAGTTACTATGGAAACGACAATCAAAATTGAAACAAAATTTTAATAAAATAATTTTATAGTTATTTTTTAGAAGTAAGGTATTGTTTCTGTTCAAAAAAAGAAGGAGGAGATTCTATGTTCGACTATATGTATTTTTTATAAATGTATGTTCACCGATTTCTCGGTCAATTGTGGATCGATTTTCGAAATTCTTGTTTTGTATGAAAGAATATACTCTCGAGGTGGTCCCATTGTCATCAAGTCATAATCTGATGAGGAGATCCCTTCAAACCGTTCAGTAGGTAGCACGACGTCATACCAATAATAATATTTTATTACAAGTAATGTAACAACTAACTGAGTTAATTGTTTGAATACCCAGTACATACTGAGTTGTATATTAATGATTGAATTGTTAACAATTCTGCATATTCGAGTTATTAACAATTCGCTTTCCGAGGAACATTTAATCACAAATTATGAGAAAACTACTGAGTTTATGAAAAAAAATTTCAAACAAAAGTTGTTTATTTTAAAATGAAAATTATATTTTGAAAAAAAGTTTCAGCTCGTCATCTCTTTTCGTTCTTGAATTATCGTATCCACGAGGCAGACGGATATGTGGAAATAGCCGAATTTTATGCACACATATAACAAACATTCATCCCTACGATCAATATTTTTAAGCGTTACAAAGTCGGGATTAAACTGAATATACTTTATACATTTACATATACTGGGTATAAAAATTATACGTAATTGGTTTTGACAAGAATTGTCTTTTGGATTAAATCTGTATATTGTTATTTTTAGCTTTTTAGTGTAATGAGTTTTTGTGTTTTTTGAAGTCGGTTGGATTTTTTTTAAAAAGTTTTTTAAGAAGTTTTTATAAAAAATATTTCATGTATTCATGTCAAACAAACAAAAAATTAAATATCTCTCTTAATATTCGAATAATTGAAAAATGTATAAGGAAAGTTGTAGAAAATCAAGTTTGCTACAATTCATTACATTTATTTTTATTACATTTCTCAAACTCTAATGTGAACAGAGATATTTAGAATTTTAATTTTCAATCTTTAATTGTAAATATTTCTGTAAATATTAGTGTAACAGAAAAATGATAAGAAACAAAATTACAGTAAAACTTAGGACCTACAACTTAACTCCTGATAAATTTTTCGATTTTTCAAATACCAAGGGAGATTTTGTGTTTTGTGTCAAATTTTGTGTTTCCCGCTCCCTCTAAACCCACTCTACCTTCGTCCGATTTTACCCATTAACGAACTTGACCTTTAGAATACCAAAAGCGCCTCAAATACCAAATTTCATTCCAATCGGAATAAAACTGTGACCGCTAGAGAGTCCACAGACATTTAAAAAAAAGTACATATGTTGATATATATATATACAAGTTACACAACAATATATCTAAAGTAATATAAAAACTGCAATTATTTATTTACTTTTAGGTAATAATTAAATTAAATAACTTAAGCATAAAAAAATTATTTATTTTTAATCCTGATAAATTGTATATATAATCTTTTTTAGCGAATTTCCTCCAAAGGAAATGCAGCTATTGTTTTTGTACCAATGTTGGAATTTCGTAAAAATTTCTTCAAATGACCATCGATCCTACCTATTAGATGTTAAAAATCACTATCGCTAAAATTTGTATATATGTATATATATACAGGGTGCCAAAAGTAGTCGAGTTCCATAAGAGGGTAGGTAGAGGCAACGAATACAATATACATAGAAGCGTATAAGCAAAGAATACAATATACATAGAAGCGTATAATCAAAGAATACAATATACATAGAAGCATATAAATACGATTTTTGTGTCACTTAAAATTTGTAGTGTGTATGCTGACCACTAGATGACAATAGCTGTTCGATTTTGGTATTTAGTGCCATTATCAGCACAGCCAACTGTACTTTGGCAGAACTTAGTACCAGTTGCCCGAATCACATCGAGGCGGGGATGTACTTCAAATTTATATTAAAAGAGAATCCACCAATATTGATGAAATTTTTATGAATTTTTAGAATTAGTCAAAATTTTTTAATTTTTTTTTACAAGCTGAATAAAATATTAATATTGTGCATGTCTTGCGATTTTATAAAAATTGATAATTCCAAAAACTTAATTATTGCATTATTAAAAAAATTAATCAATAAAATAATTTTATTAATGCACTTTTGAGAAAACTTTATAAAAAATTATTATTAAAACAATTTATTTATTACATTTTTCAAAAAATAAAAAAATTTAATTAATGCACTTTTCAAGTAATTAATAATTTGAAAAATTTAAGCAATAAATTTTTCCAAACATTATAATAAAAATGAATAATTAAATAAAAATGAATTATCAAAAAATGCACTTTTTGCAACTCTGGTTTCAACCTAGTTTCCTTAACCTCATGATTACCAGCCACTTAGTTCATTTTTACACCTATTGATAACTTTTGTCCCAAATATGGGACATTCATTTTTAAGAAAGGACAAAAAATCACAACCCATAATAAATTATGTCCCATACACGGGACATTTTGAAAAACTATTAACTTAACTTTTTCTTAAAATTTTCTTATTATCGGATAGTTATAATACTCAACTCAAAAGGATTTAAGAAAAAAAAATTTTTTCCATCGAACAATTAAAAAATTGTTTTCGACGTACCTAAAATATTCTGTCCCATATATGGGACAAAGGTTATCATGAGGTTAATTAATTAATAACTAATTAACGGTGCGTCTCATAAAAAAATGTCTCAGGACTTTTCGTTCCAAAATCGTACCCTCTACCTACCCTCCTATGGAACTCGACTACTTACGAGACACCCTGCATATAAAAAATGTTTATTGTATTTTTTAAATCATAAATATGGAATTCCACAAAATAAACCGCTCAACAATATATAATATCCAAACTTTAGAATAAAATAATCTATAATTAATCTTCAGGATTTTGTTAAGTGATGTTCAAAGATTATTTTAGAATTTTGGTAAACTCAAAAATTTCGTTTTTTAATATTGTTTTTCAGCCTTGAAAGCAGCCGTTTGTGCATATTTTCAAACATTTAAATGTTTATAACCCGGAAATGGTCAACTTTACGAAAAACTTATGAGACCTTTTTGTTTAAAATGACCCTAATACCTAAAAACCCCCAGTCGGGTAAAAATATTTGATCATTCGGCTTAGCAAAAAAGAAATTAGTTTAAACACATTGGTACCAGATTTTTGTGTGAGAGAATTTTGATCTCCATATTCAGGGGCATATAAAATAAATAAAGCCGTTACATGAATTACTTTTTTGATGTCGTACACTGTTCAATAAAAAGGTAACTATCCAATCTTGGTCAAAATAGTTATATGTGACTAATTTCAAATTTTATGGGCCGAAAAAATTTAAATGGTGATCGTTATAAAATAATTTAAAAAAGTTATTAATAGCACCATGTGACAAATTAAATAATTTTTTTTCACTGGGTTCACAGTATGTGATAATGACAACTCACCGCCAGTTCAATTAAGGTTTATAAATAAAAAAATAAAAAATACAGACGAATTGAGAACCATCCTCCTTTTTGAAGTCGGGTTAAAAATAGTCACATCACATCAGGTTTCATAATGAAAAGCGATTGATTTATTAAAAAACACACTGAATAAGCGACTCAAAATTTTATTTTTCATTAAGAAACTTATATTTTTTGATCGCTTGACTTTCCTCTTCTGGTCAGTCCTCGCATTATGCCTCTGACGGCACCAACCGAAGTCTGCAAGAAAACTGGATCCCGTTTACCCTGCTAATGCCTCTCAAATAAGTTAGAATAATTAACACAAACGCACGGGATTTATTTAATTTAAGAGTAACATTAATGTTTTGACGATCTTTGTCCACAGAAAATAAATATTTTTATGACTACCCCAAACATGAATTGCGAAGAGTAAATAATAGTTATCTAAAAGCTAACGTACGGTCCGAGCAACGTGCTTAGCACAAGGCTAAATATTTATAAATTAATGTTTTAGTACTAGTTAATTAGAAAAATAATGACCTGGAAAGTGTCCAGCGGTTGGTTGTGTCATCCCCGAAATTTTTTAATGTGCTTCTATAAGGCTATAATTTTAATATGTTTCAATTTACATAAATGTAAAAACAAAAGAATGGCATACGGTTGCAAGTATGTGCCACACCACGAGAAAGTTGTCATGGGGATAGCAATTGATAATAACATGATTCTACAAGACTATAATTTTGAGGTAATATTCTTTATATTCTAAGCACGTTACTCGGATCGTCCGCTAGCTTTCAGACTATAATACAAAACACTAATTATCTCTGTTGAGATGTGATATCAAAATAAAACCTTGTTTTCGCTATTCGTTATATCGGTGAATGTTTTAGTGTAACAGAGTGTGGTTAATGAACCTGATCCAACAACCACTCGATTTGAAATCTAAATAAACACAATAAAAATAATTAAATTATTTTGATACAATTGACTCTTAAATTATTTAAAGAATATAAACCAGTTTAGCTTGGTGGCAGACATACATGGAGTTAATAAAAAATTCAAAATAATTTTTTATATTTATTATTTAATTTTTAATAACTATAATTACAAAATGCAGTGATGTTTAATTAACATATTTTAATTTGTACAAGTTTATACAGTATTAATTAATTATTTTAATTCATTTGTTTAAGAAGTTTTGTATGATTTTATTGTTGATATTTTAAAGAAACTTGTATTACAATTATTTTCCCGTTTAGAAAATGTACGAAATTTATAATATAATTGTATATAATTATTATATAGATTAAAAAAAGTAATTATATGAGATGTACGTTTTGTATAAAATATTTATAAAAATAATATAAATATAATCTCATATCAATATGTCATTCACGTTTCAATAAATTTTGATTTAAAAAAAAATTACACATATTAAACACATGTAAAAAAATATAATTAAAATGAATACAAATCTCCTTAATATTTTAATTTGTTTCTCTTTTTGCATAAGTACAAATTCGTTACCTAAATATTGACGACCTTTTCTCTGTCATTATTGATTATTGAATTTTATTACTAAAAATATTTATTCATCAATAAAAAGTCCATATTAAATAATAATTGAATTAAAAACAAAAAAGTAACAAAAAAAAACCTATGCACTTATGGTATATTTAAAAATTTGTTCCTAATATTTTTTTAACATGGACCATTTTTTGATTTATGGCAGAATTTATTATAATTAACCTATTAATCGTAAAATTGGATTTGCATAAGCCATTGGTTTTTCATTCGGATGAGGCTGAAAATAAATGTTTTTTTAATAGTAAAATATAAAATACAGATAGTACAGTATATATGGGCGCATTCGCCACGGAAATTTTTGTGGCTAATAATTTTATAATTTTATTGTATTTAAGAAACTTTTTTGATTATAAAACTGTATATTATTTTTTGTCATCATTCCCATTTAAAGAAGAGTAGAAGATTTTTGTATATCTCTATCCCAAGTTAAAAAGAGAAAACAATACGTTATTAAACATAAAGAATATTCATTTTTCTCGATTTTCTTATTCCTTTAACTCCCTTAGCGACCAACCTAATGGAGATGCGAAAAAATATCAAGGCATTTTTTATGGAAAAAGCATATTCCTTTATAATAAAATCCCCCCAATTTCAAAACACTGCTGACAAGTTAGTAAGAGTGTGCTGAGAAAAACACGCTATACTTATAGTAAACTCAAGCTAGAGAGTCCATTCTTATAAACAAACGTAATGCGTAATCAGAGAAGATGGTGAAATATGATTGGCTCGTTTGATAACTTGGACCTTTAAATCTGAATTAATACTTGTCTCAGTTCATTCGTATGCGAGTTGTTTACTGCCATCATATTTGTGATTCATCATGTTTTTGATTGTTTTATTTTTTTAAATATTTATTTTTAGTTTTTATTTTTATATTGGTTCTTATTATTATTTTTATTGTTTCCATTCGTTATATTTATATTTATCACAAAATAATTTGATTAAAAAAAGAAAAAGGTAGTACAAAGTCGGTCGGTTTTGATATATGTTCACGTGTTCAGTGAATGTATTTGTTGACAACGATGGATTCTTTAGTTTGAGTGTACTATAAAAGTTCAAAAGTAAATTTTTTTTTGAATGACTGACTTACTTAGTTTTACTAAGAACTTAGTAGTTCCAAACCCGCTCAAAATATTAACTGTACAACATTTTTATTATGGAGAAACTGAATTTTAATGTAACGATTTTATTAACTTACCACAGCATCATACGTAGTAAAAACTGGTTGCATATCTTTTCCTTTTAATGTAATAAACGCTCCTTTATTTCCCATAGTATCACTAAAACAAAATTATCTTTATATAAATTTTCTAAATTTTTCATTACGGAAAATTTAAAAAGAAATTTACACTAAAATATTTTAGAAATAAAAACTTTTTAAATTCTAATTTAAAAGGAAAATGCAAGAAACTTTACCAATAATTAGGTGCTGAGAACACAGTAATACATTTTCCGTCATGAGCAATTTCATATCCATCACTTTTCACTTCATGACTTCTAATTACATATTCTAATTTATTTAATTTTAAGAAATTTTCAGTTACATCAGGTCCAAATTGACAACCTACACCACGTTTACTTGGTGCTCTACCATTTTGTGGTTGTGGATCTGACCATAGTAATTCACACATTGGTCCCTCTTCAGGGGGTTGACGATTTCGATCTATTTTTTTAATATCCTCCAATGTAACATCATCTTTAGAAAAAAGACCACCGTGCATAACCTATTGAAAAACATTTTATAAAAACAAACTCAGGAGAAAAATAAAACACTGATTTTCAGAAAACATAGTCTCTTGTAGTCATAACATTCTAAAAATTGTCTATCTAATAAATAATTTCGTAGATTTCACGAACTGAATTTTTTATATTTTATTAGTCAAATAGTATATTACGTCCCTAGGCCAGAAAGTTGGATTTCCTGGCGTATGTGATGTGATGGCCGAGGCGAAGCCGAGGCAATCATATCACATACGTCAGAGCATCCAACTTTTTGGCCGTGGGTCGTATACTATTTTTCTTGCTCCACCCGCCGAATGTACGCGCTTTCTGGCCGCATTTTACGCCAGAATGAACGATTTTCATGGCCTTCTCGAGCTGCAGTGCGCTTTTACTTTCTGGCCGTTACCATAGCAATTGTTTTTATAACATAGCAATTATTCGTAAAATGCGGCCAGAAAGCGCGTACATTCGGCGTACATGGAGCAAGAAATAGTATATTACGTCCCTAGGCCAGAAAGTTGGATTTCCTGGCGTATGTGATGTGATGGCCGAGGCGAAGCCGAGGCAATCATATCACATACGTCAGGGCAATTTTCATGGCCTTCTCGAGCTGCAGTGCGCTTTTACTTTCTGGCCGTTACCATAGCAATTGTTTTTATAACATAGCAATTATTCGTAAAATGCGGCCAGACAGCGCGTACATTCGGCGGGTGGAGCTAGAAAAATAGTATACGACCCACGGCCAAAAAGTTGGATGCCCTGACGTATGTGATATGATGGCCGAGGCGAAGCCGAGGCAATCATATGCGGTACTTTACATCACATACGCCAGGAAATCCAACTTTCTGGCCTAGGGACGTAATATACTATTTCTTGCTCCATGTACGCCGAATGTACGCGCTTTCTGGCCGCATTTTACGAATAATTGCTATGTTATAAAAACAATTGCTATGGTAACGGCCAGAAAGTAAAAGCGCACTGCAGCTCGAGAAGGCCATGAAAATCGTTCATTCTGGCGTAAAATGCGGCCAGAAAGCGCGTACATTCGGCGGGTGGAGCAAGAAAAATTAATTTTTTGAGAGAGATATGTGGACCAGTGTCTAAGGAATTAGTTTTCAAAAGTGGAATTTCATACGTAGTAGACATAAAAATATCTGTTTAATCGCACATTTAACATGAAATTGAACTATAACTGCTAAAGACGAAAAAATTAAAAACTTGAAATTAAGTATGTTGAACTATTGTAGATTATGTTAAAAATATAAACAAAGTTTTCTACCGTGTAGTTTAGACGATATTTTGATATAAACAACGAAAAATGTATATCTATCTCGTTTTATTTTTTTATACGTCAACCATGACTGGCAGGACGTGGATTTAGTCTGTATTTAGACCACCCTAATACAATTTTTTATTTTTTTCCTCATAACATGTTCTATATAATATTTGTAACTGTCAAAAATAAATAATTATTATTATGTAATACATAGTTATCTTTATCTGTTATATAACGATATCACATACCACGCGTATAACCTTAATCACATATGTAACTTAATATATTTAGTCACTCAAACTATTTTTAGATATAAAATGAACATTTGTCATAGTTTTTTTAGTATTTTAAATAAAATCTTTAATAAATATGAGTGTAATAAACGTACTATCATCAAATTTGAAAAAAAAGATTTCAAAAAAAATATCAAACATCAAGTTTGAAAATATAAGCTTGGAAGTCTACTATTATTTTTTGTTATAGAAGTAGTTTTGTTATATTGTACTACGTTATTTTATCTGGATCCAATTTTCGTTATCAGATTCTAAACAGATTCTTATTAAATTATATGAATATTCGTCAGGTGCATGACTAGCAGTCCCAATAGAGACGGCAAAAACTTAAACGAGACAGCAAAAAATCAAAAGTTATAAACTGTTTCTTTTAAAAATTATCCATAAACAGTATTATATGTTTTTATAACCTTTTTTATCTATCAATCAATTGTTAGTATGGTTGCCTTTCGATTACGTTATACTAACGGAGATGTTTACTTAATTTGACATTTAAGTAATATGTCTAAACATGAGTAACATTATTTAAGATAATTGCCGTGTGAAACGCGTTGTCGACGAAAATGGCTGAATTTTTGATAAATTATGCAAAAAGGATGTAACTTCGTTTAAAATTACAAAATTATTTACCGTTTAGTTTTCGTTAAAAAAGAAAGCCAAAGATGACATATTTTGAAGAAAAAAAATTATTGACCGTTTAATTATTGTCATAAATTAACGAAGAGACATTTTTATATAATCCAAGCGAATAAGTATACGAGGTACATTCAAGTAAAAAAAGTATAGTATACTGAGTGTCCAGAAAGTACCGCAGGGGATTGATAGGGTAGATAAAGAATAAAATGACAGGTACAGGTAATTATTTATTATTTAAAATAAGTAACCAATCAGAGGAACGCAATAGCGGTAAGCAGGGAAGTAGGAGTCAGCAGCGAATAAATAATAATAACTGACTCTCCCACTTCCCTGCTTAAAGCTATTGCGTTCCTCTGATTGGTTACTTATTTTAATTCATAACTAATTACCTGTACGTCAGGTTAAAAAATGGTAGAGGACTTTTCGCCTCAGAATTTTATTCTCTATTAACCCTATTAAACCCCTGCGATACTTCTACTCATACAATTGATTTGTGTTCTGAGCTGAAACTTTTTAACACGATTAATGCAAGACAACTAACTACCTTAAAGTTTAGAAAAATAATTAAATTTATGTAGTCAAAAACAATAACAAAACAGTAATACAAAACAGTAATAAAAAAACTCACGTCCTACCATAATATTGGGTAGCTAAGTTGATATAGCACTGATCCGGATAGACAAAAGTCTTGAGTTCGATCACCAGCCAAGATGTGTATGATTATTCATATCAAACATTGATGTCAAAATAATGTTAGTTATTATATATTTTTTGCATACACCCGACGAATTTTTATTTAAATATAATAATTTTGGACTTACTAAAACTTTATTATTCAAACAATGTGCTAGTGGAAGCCAATTATAAACTTCTGTAAATAATTCCGCCATTTGCGTAGTATATTTAGCTTTAACTTCACCATCAAAACCATACATTTGATTCATAGTGGCACTTTCATGATTACCGCGAGCCATAAAAAAGTGATTTGGAAATAATAATTTAAATCCAAATAATGTAAAAATACATTCTACAGAAAATGCTCCTCTATCTACAAAATCTCCATTAAATAACTGATAAATAATTAAGGATCAACCATTTTTGAAACTATAAATTTTATTTCAGATAATTTTTTTTATCTGTAGTAGTTGAATAAAAAAATTAAAAAGGATACATAAGGATTATCTACAGAAGGTAAACCATTTAATTCAAATATATTCATTAAATCATAAAATTGTCCATGTATATCACCACAAACAGTAAATTTGTCATTATCACCTATTGGAACTTCTACTAAAGACGGTAGAGCCGTTAAATATTCTTTAATATCTAAAAGTATCTGGAAAAAATTAAAGAAAACCATTTTAATTAAAAAAAGTGTGTGTGTGTATTTATGTACGCATGTAAGAAGTTATACTTCTTTTTAAATAATTTATTAAAATAATATTAAATAAGCCCAACCCTACAATTATGACACAAAAGTTTAATAAAATGATATAGTAGTGAAAATTCTAAGTGAAGTATTTTTGAAAAATAAATCTAAGTCGAGCTATTGTCATGAAACTTTTGAATGTCCTTGGTCAAATTTAGTAAGGGAATTTATTTTATTTTTTCAATTAAAAAGAGTTTCCGAGATATTTTATTTTTTATGTAAAATTCAGAGTTAACTTGCCACCAGGCCCATAAAATTTGATATGTGGTACATAGGTTCTTTGGTCTACTTTGACATGTGACGAAAGGATCTGCGAATATTTTTTCGATATCTCAAACGGTTTCGAGATAGTTCTATTTATAGCTTTTTTTTTATTACTAATTTTAATTACTTTAATTTTTTTTTAAGTCCAAGACTGCATACTGTATTGAAAATTGTCAATTTTAAATGGTATATACTAGAGCAGAATAATAAACGTGTGTTACAACATCGGCGCGCGCAACTTCCGTTACGCTCTCATCGGATTATCAAAACACTCCTAAATAAGTATAACTTCAAAGTGTATAAGAAATAACGGTTAATATTTTAGAATGCTATATGACGTGAAAAAAATGCGATACTCATAGTAGTGATAGATAAATAATTGAACTGCACCTTACATCAACGGTCATCAAACTACGACCCACGGGCTGAATCCTGTCCTCGACAGTTATCTATAAATATTGTATATACAGGCGGCCATCGTCAAGTTTAAATGAGTTGAAGATAGATATACAATTGAGAGAAAAAGAGACAAACATATACACATATTATTATTGTTTCTAAGAAATAATATATGCGTATGTTTGTCTTTTTTTCTCTTTATAAATAATGTACGTCAGTCTTCAACTCATTCAAACACTGTTTCAAATTTCGTTTTACAATGG
Organism: Nineta flava; assembly: GCA_963920215.1. Taxonomy (NCBI): domain Eukaryota; kingdom Metazoa; phylum Arthropoda; class Insecta; order Neuroptera; family Chrysopidae; genus Nineta; species Nineta flava. Next base: position 92,365,577 of record OY986040.1, read on the forward strand.
AGTTCTTGATTGACGATTACAGCATGTATAAGAAATATTATTTTACATAATTTTATAATTTGATTGTGAATTCACGACACCGATTCATCTATTGTTCTATTATGATTTGGTATGAGACTTCCAGGGGACCTGTTTCAAGAAACTAACAAGTTACATATTCATTATAGTCCAAGAGCACATGGTAAGATTGCCTCCCTCATCGAACATCATCAATATGAGTAGTAAATTAGTCAATCCTGTGTAAATTACTGTAATTAAGTTATTTACAGTCGAAAAAAATTCGTTACGCAGGAGCTGCTTCAACTTAGCGAATTTCCTTAAAATACATAAATCAATTTCTAGCGGTCACAATTTTAGTCTGATCAAAATGAAATGTCGTATATGATTTTAGTATTTGCAAGGCCAATTTTATTAATAAATGTCATACGTGAAGGGGAAATGGGGGCATAATGAAAGAAGAAAACACAAAATACAAAATATCTCTTTTAATATTAGAACAATCAAAAAATGCGTAAGGCATAAAGTTGTAGAAAATCATGTTTGCTACAATTCATCATCTCATCATTTTTGCTCAAACTTTAATGTGTACAGAGATAGTGAGGAATTTAGTTTTCAATCTTAAACCGTCTATATTTCTGTAAATATTAGGGTAACAGAAAAAATGATAAGAAACAAAACTACAGTAAAATTTAATACCTAAAACTTTACTTCTTATAAATTTTCCGATTTTTCGAATATTAAGGGAGATATGTCAAATTTTGTGTTTCCCCCTCCCTTTAAACCCCCCTTTCCCCTCGTTCGATTTTACCCATTAACGAACTTGACCTTTTGAATACCAAAAGCGCCTCAAATACCAAATTTCATTCCGATAAAATGAAAACTGTGACCGCTAGAGTGATTACAGACACATATATATATATATATATATATATATATATATATATATATATATATATATATGTCCATAGATATATATATATAAATTTTACAGATGGTGATTTTTGACATCTACTAGGTAGGATCGATGGACATTTGAAGAAATTTTTGCGAAATTTTGACGGTACGGGACCAATAGCTCTATTTCCTTTCAGGAAATTCGCTAAAAATGGAACTTTCACACCGTCTTAAACATCAATCGCCTTTACCCTATCTTGTGCAAACTAACCCCGTTTGAAAGAGTGGTTAATCGGAACATTAATTCCGTCATCAAACTTACTTCAGTTTTTTTTTTTCTTTAATGAAAGATGTTATCCTCCAGAACATGAAAATAATCTCTTAAAACAATAATATATAAATTATATACCTTATAAGCGTATTTACGGTGTAGTTTTCCTTGATTTTTATATGTTTCCATTAATTCTTTCATAAATTTTAGCGTAACTTTACCATCTTCTAATTCAGGGCCCTTGTACTCATCTTCTATAGCTGTTTTTCGAAAATTGATCAGTACAAATACAACTAGTATAATCAATAAAGTATACTTACTCATTGCATCTAAATTTATTGATTCAGCTACACTTCTTTTCGTTTCCTCAACCGATATTGCCTTTTCGAAAGCAATTTTTTTCACTATTTTATTACATTCCGTATATTTTGATTTTGCATCTGGATCATTTGGACGTGCTTTTGTCACCTACATTAAGTGAATTATACCAATATTTAATTGCACATATTTTTCAAAAATTATCGCCTGTTTTTATTTTGATAGGCTTTAATTTTGATATAAACAATACATGTAATAGATTTTAATTTAAGGCGAAATCTTAACAGAATAGATAGAGGCACTACAAAATAAATTTAAAGAATCTACAACTTCAAACTAAGGGCAAAATTATGTCTATAAAAAGTGAAACTAACACGAATCGATGCTATCTTTAAAACCTCTAACTTGATTAACTAATAATTGAGTATTTTCTCATTTAAATAGCTTCAAATTTAAAAAAAAAAAACATTGATATTAAAAGTTAACAAAATATATTTGTCAAGTTTATTTTGTATAATACACTCAAGCTAGAGACTCCATCGTTGTCAATAAATACATGCACTGAACACGTGAACATATGTCAAAACAGACCGGCTTCGTTCCATCGTTTTCATTTTTTATTCACACTATTTTGTTATAAATATGAATATAACGGATGGAAACAAAAATAATAATAAGAACAAATATAAAAACTAAAAATATTTAAAAAAAAATCAAACAATCGAAATGATGGATCACATAAATGATAGCAGTAAACAACAATTCGAATACGAATGAACTGAGACTTGTATTAATTCAGATTTAAAGGTCAAGTTATTAAAAGAACTAATCATATTAAACCATGTGCTATAATCTCGCGATTTCGTCTATTTATAAGGATGGACACTCTGGCTTGAGTGTACATAGATACCTAAATATAATATTTCATCAGTCTATCCTGTCATCGGTCTTAAGATAAAATCTACTAAATATATAAAATAGGAATTACATATTCGAAGTTCTTCAATGCTTCCTTAAATCTTCCTAACGACATGTGCGCTGCAGCACGTCGATAATATCCTTTAATATACGATTTGTCTAATTCGATAGCTTTTGAAGCATCATCTAAAGCGTATCCAAAACATTCTGTTTTTAAATATGCGAAACTTCGATTTCCATAATATACGGGAACACTTGCATTTAATTCAATTGCTTTGCTGTACAATTCAATTGCTTTTAAAAATTCTTGCCCTAAAATGTAAAATTAATATTAAGGACGATGAAATTGTGATTATACGATTTTGTGATTTGTTTTTAAATTGATTTTTATATAATAAATAATAACTCATTCATGTTGTAATTTTTATAATTTCAAATACTGATATTAAGAAATTTGTTGCTAACAATTGTAATCCTTGATCTCAAAAACGAAAATATTCGTTACTTCGAGAAGTAACTTAATCCATCTATACCTACAATAAAATTGTAAACAGAGTCAATTCTGTACATGGAAAATATTTTCGAAATAATACTAAATTTGGTAATTATGATAAAAGATACCTAACCAGTCTTTAAAGATTAGGTTGAACCGGTTCCGATACGGTTTTCAACATTTGGGCTTAAAAAGTTGTAATTCTATGCATTCGTACCACGTGGAACACCAAAAATCGTCCTTTTAAACAGTGCGAGATAGAGTAAATCTTTAAATACAAAGAATGTTTATATCATAAAGACAATAACTTATGTTTGAAAGATTTTTCCGCACACCCAATTATTTTGACTAAAATACAGGCAAATGCGCTAGTAATTCAAGATGATAGTTACAAAGTTTAATAATGTTTAATGATTTGTTAAATTCGCTCAAACTTCCTTAACAAATTTGTTTAGTAGAATACAATTATTTTTATTAATTACTTTACACAACTTTCTGTACTGATTTTTACAAATGTTATTAAACGTATAATCTTAGTATTCATAGGTCATGTTACGAATTATAAGTATAACGTATTTCGTAACATGACCTTGCATGATTTCCGATTTGAAATAAGTTTTGATTTCACTTCCGAAACTAAACTACTTTTGAAGATGTACTTGCATGGTAGCAGTAAATGTAATTTTCGGTTTATTATAAAATGAAATGAAATTAGGACATTTTATCAACCAGTAATCATAAAAAGTATTTAAAAACTTTGAATTATATTCTGGATAAAAAAGAATCATTCAAAGCAAAATGTTATTTAAAGTAATATAACAATGAGTGAGTAAAATTTTAAATAATTTTAATGTATATTCAAAACGATGTACATGATTTTAAACAAATATTCATTCATAATTATCATATTTATTTAAAATTGAAAGTACACGCAAAATTAGCGATTCAAAAACTTACTTTTAAAGCATTCATTTGCTTGTACTTTATATTCTTCGGCTTTGCTTATATTTTCTGGTGGTATTTCTGCTTTAGTATCATTTTCCATTTTATAAACTTAATTGAAAATAATAAAAATGAAGATATTAAAATAAATCCTAGACCTGCAAAAAATCTTACATGAACTAGTGTAGTCTAGTAGTTGTTATGCTGTTCAATTTCACATTTATTAATTAGCTGTCAGAGAAATCGGTTTTATAAATATTCGGGTTAAATATAATTTATGTTTCTTTTCAAATCAAAAGTAATTTCATGAAATGTCATATATTCTATAAAAAATTTTGATATATTGATAGTGCACTTTAAAAGAAATGTCAAATATTTTCCATTATGTTATGTTTTTTTAAATGTGTATTAAAATATACCGGCCGGTAAAATTATTAGGTTTGTTTTCATTTCAAGCATGGTTAGAAAGCCGCGCGCACCGCAAATCTTTCTTAAAAACATGCAGATTTAATTTTATAATAATATTCGAAAAAGAATAAATGCAAAATATACTTGCACGATTAGTGTTCTGAGAAAAAAATTTGAAAAACTTTAATAACTTTGATTATACAGTTATACAATATCGTAAGTATGCAATATCGTAAGTATGCAACTTTCGTACTGCCTACAATAAGATGCGAAAAGACGTGAAATATTCATTTATTCATATTAATTTTTTTGACATCCATCCGAAACAAAAACAAATCGTGATATGAAATGAAAAGGTGTATTGTACCGCGGTTTTTTTCTTTTTTGGCAGAAAATTAAAAAAAATCTTATTCGGAGAGATGTTATAAATAATATACCGGTTGTTTAGTTTACATCTTCGCATAGTAGATCTCCCACGAGTATGAGAGAGTACATATGTATACATTAAGCAATGTGTATGAGAAGGAGGTAGAACCAAAGTTTCATTACTAATGGGTTGGGAGTTAATTTCTCGTTTCCTGATTCTTGAAATCGAAATTAAATAATTGTACTTACGGCATAAATTTAATAACTTAAACTTATACCTTGCCTATCTTCCCACACTCCTTGCTGCAATCACTTCATTGTCTTTCTTCTAACATTTTCACGTTTAATTTTTGATACTCTGCAAACAAAAACGTTTAGAAATAATTAGATACATATGATTTATACATGTTTTTATCTACAATAAGTTATACCTCTTTGAAAAATTTTTATATTTAAATATATCATCCGCACTTACCAGAGTTTATACGCATATATTTGAAACTTTTGTCTTTAAATAATTTTTTTTAATTTTCTTAAACCGTGTTTACATATAGCCAAAATACCGACATTTTTCAACAGGCATCAAAATGGCGTGTAAGAATAGCTCCACCTTTATAAGTGCCGCCACTAGTAATACTCAGCTATATTCTATTAGTCTCTGGTAAGGTAGCTATCTAATACTGCGTAATGTATAGTTGAACAAACCTTAATATTATGAATTATTCTCTTATTTGCTTTTCTTTTACATTGTGCTATCAATTCGATTCAGTCCATAGATATTGTCTATCATAGATTCAGTCTATGATTTTCGGCAATTTTCATACTTCCATAACATGCTAGACGCTAGTTATTGTTAGAATTGTCATTTCATTAAAACTAAATATTATTAATCAAAAAGATAATAAAAGTGAATTTGTTGACATAAGTATTTTAAAATATACTTACTTTATATAATAATGTCACATTGTATCTTTGAAAATCGCTAAACGTGAAAACTGAATGGTTATGGCTGATATCTTTGATATAACATCTTCGAAAAAAGCACGAAATTCCTATGACGATTCCGGAGGCAAATATAAATCAGATTGGGAATTAAAATTGAGAAGAGATCCTCGATTAAAATCACCAAGTCACGATAAAGATGAAACAAGTAGATCACAAAGTTTACGTGACCCTCGACAATCGAAACAGGACGATTCAAATTTACAACAAACTCAAGAAAATTGGATGCCCAGTCAAATTGATTATAGACAAGTTCAGACACAATATAGTATTATACGTGATTCAAATGTGCCTCTAATGTCGTCCATGTATAATGAAGTAAGTTTTAATTTAACAATGGTGTATCTAGGGGGGATATTATCATTTCTTGAACGACGGGAATTTATGACGGATTCTGATAGAGCTCAATAAAATTAATCAAAAATGAAGAATACAAATTTGCTTTCAATTTAATGTTCGTGTTCGATTTAATGTAATTAAACTTGTGTGTATTTGAATTATGAATTTTTTCAAATAAAAAAAGGGCCGGGCCGTTCTATTCGGACTCAGGCGAGTCTTCAGAAACTATTGAAATTAAATAAGGTAACTATTCCAACCGAGTATTTTAGTTTTTGCCGCAATATGTGAAATATATAGAACGCCTTTTAGCGTAGGGGCCCAAAAACACGCAAACCCGACCAACTCGGGATATGACCGATGAAGTGAAAGATTGTAGAACTCGGTTGAAATAGTTGACATAATGCTTAACTATTGAAATTAAATAAGGTAACTATTCCAACCTAGTACTTTAGTTTTTGCCACAATATGTGAAATATATAGAACGCCTTTTAGTGCGGGGGCCCATAAACACGCAAACCCGAACAACTCGGGGTCGATGAAAAATATATTATAATGTCTTTAAACGCTTCACGCTGAAGACGCGCAAGAGACCCCCATGTGTCCGAATAGCCATATCGAAAAAAAAATCTAACAAAAAGAAAATAGACATTTTTGATGTCTTGCTTATTTTTCAAAATATCGAAAACTAAAATTTTAAAAGTGGTACTAAATTTAATTGTGTTAAGTTAATTTTAATTGTGTCTGTCATGTTAATAAATTTTACACTTTAAAACACGCGAACGTCACGGATCCAAACTAAGGTGTTCAAAATCAAACCTATAAAAGAATTATCGTCGGTTTTTATCATTTAATTTCGTTGAGTTTTAGCAAATTCCACGTCATTTTTACAGTTTAAATTTCCACAGGTTTTATTTTCCCTGTTTATTCTTATGTGTTTATCTTATTATATATTTTGTATTGAAATATGCACCTTGAATAATATATATTTTTATACCCTGTATATTAAGTTCAGTCCCAACTTTGTAATCTGTTCCTAAAACAGGGTAAACACTTTCTGGGAAACCGAAAAATTTTACGGAATTCATTATGCCCGGAAAAAGGCAGGAAATTTTACCAGAGACCGAGTCTTTTAAATCTATATGAAATGTTAAAGAGTGTTGACATTCTATGTGTATGTATTATGAATCTAAATAAAAATTTCCTCATTTGCTTACTTCGACACATGCAAAGATGTATAAAAATATAACTTGTAGTGCATATACCAAGGTGTTAGATACATATATAATGTACTCATACGTCTGATTTTGTAAGCTAGTAATTACAGATATTTGAGCTAAAATTGTGGCAAAACTATATGGGAAAAAAAAGTTTCAAACAAAAGTTGTTTATTTTAAACTTTTCTTCTATCTTATCTTATTTTCTTCTATCTGTTGATTGACAGACAGGTGGGCATGCGTCTATGGACTAATTCACAGACCTCTATATAACTGGATAGATTATCCCATGTTACGCCATTAACTCGAATTGAAGCGCTCCTCAACTAGCGAAGGTACTAATTTTTGCGTCAGTGCGCCTTCCCGGCATATATGTGTCATAAGTATGTGTATTAATGTATGTGTGACTGTCACATGTATTTCCACTACACACATATAATTGTTAGTAATGCAAGCGCACTAAAGCAAAATTTAGTACCTTGGCTAGTTGAGAGGGTTAGGTTAAACAGCGCTGTAATTGGGTTCGTTATTTCATGTTTAGACCCATAAGCAGGGCCAGATTAACCATGTTGGGACCCCTAGGCAATGCAATTCTCGGGGCCCCTTTTCAGCCGTTTGAACATCATCAGCTCTTTTCAAGTTGATGAAGGGATGTGAGTAAAATGAGACGCGGGTTTTTTTTAATTTTAAATTTATTCTTGTTAAATGCAATAAAAAACAATAAACGAAAGTAATTAGTTTTGTCAAGTACATTAAGTTTAAATATTAATTTTTGTAACTTTTTTGGATACAAATCGTTCATAACATCTTGAAGTTGACCTTTTCCAATACATCATTTTCAATCGCCATTATCGACAAGGAATTTAAACGGTTCTGAGACATTGACGAACGAAGACAGTTTTTTATTAGTTTTAATTTTGAAAAGTTACGTTCGCCCGTTTACCGACGGCATCTTCCCGGCACTGCTACAACAGGGCTTGGGTATAATTGTTGGAAGGCTCAAGGAGATCTTTAAAACATGCATAGCTTTAGGCTACATACCCAGGAAATGGGAAGAATCCCGCACGGTATTCATTGCTAAACCTGGACGCCCAAGCTATGGCGACGCAAAAGACTTCAGGTCGATAAGCCTGATGTCATTTTTGCTCAAAACTCTTGAGCGGCTAATAGACAGGCATATTCGAGATATGAGTCTTGTAGAGAGACCGCTATCAGAGTGCCAGTTTGCTTACCAAGCCGGCCTTTCTGTGGATGCTGCACTTCACCGACTAGTAGGGTCGATAGAAGGTGCGCTCTCAGAAAAGGCAATGGCCTTAGGGGTTTTCTTTGATATCGAGGTAGCCTTCAGCAATACAACGGTTGGGGCGATTCGCACTGCACTAATTGAGCGCGGGGTAGAAGACATCTTGGTAAGATGGATCTGCAACATGCTCGAAGTGAGGTGCATTACCACAACTATAGGGGGACAATCGGTTAGAGGCTTTGTGGGTAGAGGGTGTCCGCAGGGTGGAGTTCTTTCGCCATTACTGTGGTGCCTCGTCGTGGATAGCTTACTAACCGGTCTCAAGGAATTATGGATATTTGCTCAAGGCTACGCTGATGACATATCCATACTTGTCAAAGGCAGAGACGAGGGCACTATCTATGATCTGATGTAACAAGCGCTCTCGTACGTGGAGCACTGGTGCATTGACAAAGAACTCTCTGTCAAACCGGAAAAAACGGGCTGTGTACTGTTTACAAGGAGACGAAGAGTTGCTCAACGGATGATCAGCATATCTGGCATTCAAATTACACAAACCGGAACGGTTAAGCATCTGGGAGTCATCTTGGATGCAAAACTGAACTGGATTGAACATTTGCATTGGAGACTAACCAAGGCAAATAGTGTCTTCTGGATGCGCAGGAGAGCATTTTGACAGTCTTGGGGGCTCCAACCTCACATGGTGCACTGGTTATTTACAATGATCGTAAGGCCAATGCTCACATTTGGCTGTGTAGTATGGTGGACAAGAACCTCTCTGGCTGTAGCCAGGAAAAAATTGGATCACCTGCTCACAGTCGCATGCCTTAGTGTCACTGGAGCCATGCGAACAACTCCTACTGCTGCACTGTTCCGACTCATCGTTTTGACCGCAAATTTTGGGTAATCGTTCCCTCCCGTGAGGAATGGGATCGAGATGTACCTAACTTTTCACCGCCTTCCGGACCATATCTTTATACGGATGGGTCAAGGGCCGGAGATTTATCTGGTGCGGGGGTTTATGGACCTAGGATAAAGAAATCGATTCCTCTGGGTCAATATGCGACGGTTTTTCAATCGGAAATCTTCGCTATGCTGAGAGGTGCCCAGATTTGTAACACGAAAGGTTACAATGGGGCACATATCAGCATCTTCTCAGATAGCCAGGCAGCACTTCGGGCTCTTGAGGTGTCAAGATTCCAATCGAGGATAGTCTATGAATGCTTCGAGGAGCTGAATCGCCTGGCACTGAGTAACACAGTCAGGCTGATCTGGGTACCGGGTCACTCTGACTGGCGTTAAGGGGAATGAAGTAGCGGACTCGTTGGCACGAGAGGGGTCATCTCAAGCGCCCTTTCACCTGAGCCTATCATTCCCATAGCAAGGCGCTCCGTAATTTACCGAATCAAGGGGTGGCTGAAACGAGCTCACCTTGATTACTGGGACTTTGCGCAGGGCATGCGACAGGCCAAGTTGTGCATAAACACAACTAGGCCATTCGACTGTGCTCGATTGAAACTCAATAGAATGCAGTATGGAGGACGATGAAACCTCCATACATGTTATATACACCTGCAGAAGCCTGCAGGGTGTCAGATATAGAATGTTTGGGTCCGAAACTTTGGATCCATCAATTCTGGGAGCAATCCCGGCGGAGAAGTTGTGGGCCTTCTGTGTGGCGTCTGGCCTCAACGGAATCCTATAGCTTCATCTGCTTAAAATAGCACCTTTCACCCGGAGGCGTCTTCGGGTGACAGGTTGTTCCCAAGGAGGGCACAGAGGACCCCTTGGTCTAGGTGCTAGGGACCCGTATGCGGTACCCCTCTTTCTTATTATTATTATTACGTTCGCCCGTTGCGTTTGATATCATCAGACTTTTATATATTTGCAATGCTATCATTACATTAGGGAAAGTTGATTGTACCATATTATCAAAAATCAATTTAAACGATTCCTCGGCAGGTACAATTTTATCTTTCCCCGCAATTCCTGCATCCTCTAATAGTAAGATGAATTACTTGAACTGCACCATCTCGTTTATAAACTCGGGCTCAATGTCCTCGGAATAATGTTCACTAAATTTTGTACAAGCCTCTTTAATTTCATCGTTGATCTTTGTCATGAAATCTGTTAGAAATCCAAACAGATAATTAATTTCCCGATAAGCTTCTAGTCGCCGCGGCAATCGCAATCAATTATCAAACTTACTTGGTAACAGTGGTAACTTCAGTTTTAGTATTACCAAATTACACTCGCTCGTCGTTTCGCCGATTTTATCAAGACACTGGGAGTCTTTATATAAAAAATAGCACTCTTATCCCAATTCGTAAGTTTTGAAACACAGAGCACAGTAAAACTTTTTAAACTAAATTCACGATCACTCACAAATTGCAACAAGTGTTTCGAAACTTTTGTTTATCATATAACTACGCTACGTAATGCATCCAACAAGTTGGTGATTCCCCCAATGTGAATGAAGTCTAGTACTCACTCAGCCGAACGTAACGCATCCATATTATTAGTTCTACTTCTCGATACTAGATGGTTCTGTTTTGAAAGTATGAAGTATTTCATCAACTGACAGCATGCGTCGAAAAAAAGCAATAATACCTATTGTCATTGTGGATAAAAATTTTCCAATTAAATTTTCACTCTATGAAACATTTTCAATTTCTTTTGTGCGCTCGCGGGGCCCCTAGGCAATTGCCTACTCTGCCTAATGGTTAATCCGGCCCTGTCCATAAGTATACTCTGCCGAGTTATATAGAGGTCAGTGGACTAATTACGTCCTTTTTCGAACAGGTTTTTTCTCCTATCAATATTTTTAGCCGTATAAATTCGACATTAAGTTTATAATACCTTATATATAATAAACATATAAAGGTATACAAATAATGAAAGACCTTATTTTGTGTTTTTTTCTAGCAACGTCAACAACAGCAACAACAATACAATACTGCGTATCCAACATCAATATCACAATCTCAGAGTAATCAATACTCGTATCATACTGGAGATGTATCACACGAACATCGAATGCAGCTACCCTCTAGTGGAATTCAACAAGATTATTCTCAAAATCAATATCAAATGTCTTCTGCTTACTATTCTAATATGGTATGATAGATTTATATAATCTTAATAAAAGATCACAACGAAAAACGTCACGTCTATATTCAAATTGAATAAAAGTATAAATATTTATTCATTCACTCTCATTAGAGAGAGGATATAATGAATTTTCGTTAAAATCTTTCTAAATTTACTGTGTTTTATAAATGCTTCGTTAATGTCATGTAATTAATAAAGAGTATTACAAAATTAGTTGTCCGAACGTTGAAAATCTTCTTCGTCTCTCTAAACTATTCATCTATTCACTCTTTTAAAGAAACAGTACACTGGAGTATACGTGACAAACAGAGACGTTAGAGCAAACTTTGCACTTGGACGATACGCTCCTGTTTTTCAAACAGAAGTTTATGCTATACTGTCAGTGGCAAATATGGAGGAAGTAGTGAGTTGCACTGAGCAGCGGATTTATATCTGCTCGCCTTAGCCAAACTCAGATGGCAGTCTGCTCTGATAAAATAACATTTCCTCTGATTCTCGAATGCGCAGAATCACTGGAGAGATTGGCAAGGGTAAAAGACGTCATCTTGATGTGGGTATCAGGACACAGCAGAATTGAGGGCAACGAAACGGTCAATGATACCGGTCTATTCGGTCAACCCCAATAGACAACGGTCAACCCTATCTAGGAATAACAAGGAGACAGACTACCTCCGCACTTAACGAATTGGTTGTTAAGTCTATGAATAGGAATACCTCCGCACTTAACGAATTGGTTGTTAAGTCTATGAATAGGAAATGGATGGACACAGCAGGCTGTAGATAGGCCAAACAAATGATAGCTGGGTATAAATGATGATACGCCCTTCCACCTCCTGACAGAATGTCCCCACAGAGCAAGAATGAGGTACCTAACCTTCGGCTTGACTGAAATGGGAGAAGCTGAGGTAAAACTACTAAAGTGGAACTCTGTCCAAAGAAGACGGTTAGGTTCGACAACGAACACAGGGCTAGAGGAACGAACCAGATATGGTAGAGGATTGAGGGGAAGGGTTTCTTAGGGGTCGATAAAAACAGCTTGAAAGGTCTACTTGCCAGGATCCGGCCTCCCCTCCACTACTACTAATACTACAGTACACTCGCTATTAATTATTTTAGGTGTCATTTTATACACCTATACCAACATTTTTTTCTGCAATCAATATTTTCAAACGTTACAAGGTTAAGACTGAACTTAATATACCCCCGTATATATATACCGGGTATAAAAAGAGATCTATGTTCAATCAATTAAATGTACGCCATATTTGTCACAAATTATCCTAGTGCACAATCTCTTACCACAAGGTGTAGTGAAGATGGCGGTAAATATATTCACTTTGAGTTTTAAGATTTTCCAATCAGCGAATTGTAGCGCAGGTCCATATTTTTTTAATTGTTACTATTTTATTACTTAATTCTCCATTCAGAATAAATAGGATAATTTAATTACTTTAAAGTATCTATTCTGAATAGACAATTAAAATCCATAAAATAATAAAAACTAAAAAAAGTATCTGCCCTACTAAGTGCTCATTCGCAAAGGCTTTAAATTCGAAGTGAATATATTTACCACCATTTTCGCTAGAACTTGTGATTGGCATAATAATAAATATTCGAAAATTTTTTGAATTCGAAAGTATGATAGCATTTTTAATAAAACGTTATGCAAAATTTTTTTGAAAATATAAATGGTGCCCACCTAGATAAAATGATAAAATTCTAAAATATTCTCCGAAATACAAATTTGGTGGAAACATTGATAAGTGTGAACCTTAATTATTATTATATTATTAGTGGCAACTTTAATTATTCCGCTATGTTTGTAGTATCCTAACGACGTTTGTAGTAGGATTATATATAATGTAATCATATATTGTCTGCCCGACACAATTTTGTCATGGTGTACCATGACAAAACCATGATCATGTACCATGGCAGGAAAATGGTGTACGATTGAAAGTTGAATTTTGTTAATGGTAATATATTTTCATAGTTCCTCGATTAGTGATGTATAATTTTATACCGATATGAATCAAATCGGAATAGCCTTTTCATTTATATTAAGATTTGGTTCATATGTTGCTTGAAGACAAACAACATATGAACCAAAAATACAAGATGGTATTTTTTTTTTCATGAAAAAATTGAGAAGAATAATTAACAATTGGAATGCCTAAGAAAATGAACAATAAAATTTACTCCAAAAAAAAAAAATAATATATCATTTTCTAACTTAAATTTTTCTATTCTTCTCTATTAACAATTAAAAAACATTTCTTTTTCGGTAAGTAATTTAACATTTGCGTAGAAATCGATGAATACGTTTTATTTTCTCTATTACAGAATAGTAATGATGGCAGCTACATGCAAGCTCCACCACCACCTTCTTGGCAAAGTCAAGGACAAACATCACAAGAGTTTAGAGAAGTACCACGACCCCCACCACCGCCACGCATGAATATTCAACAACAACAACAACCCCCATCACGTGAGCCAACGCAACAACGTAGTCAATCTGAATCAAAAAATGATGATTTAAAGAAAGAAGGTAATTTGAATATCTTTAAGGTGTCTCTACTGTTGTATTTTATTCCAAGTGTGTATTGTGATAAATGCATTTCATTTATGTTAAATGAAATTTAAATATTTAAATAATTGTGCTTAATCATAGACAGGATAATATTTTTCGTGGATTTTGTGTATGAATGCACGTCCCAAAAAAAATTGATTTTAATAACTGGCACATCGTTATATATTAGGAACTATAGCACTTGGATATGGCTCTCTCCGGCCACTGTGACATACTCTTTGGCCTACCAGTTCCATGATCGTGCTTTGGTGAACAACTTAGTTACTATTGCTAGTAGGGTAAAGTATTAAGCTCCGCCCCTGCCAGAGATCTCTTACATATAACATATGCATTCTTTCTAAACTTTTTGAAATCATATTGATGACGATTATTTTCAAGACGAAATATCTATTAATGGTACAAATATTTAAGGAAATGAAAACTAAAATTTGTTCGTTAGAATTCTTTTGATTATCTATTATTAAATTGAAATGTATATTTGAAAAGTTTTGGTAATATTTTTATTCTTTTTGGGCTTTATGAAAAATATTAAGAAGAGGGGTGGTATGGATGATTCGCGTATTACAGTTATTAGTTAAAACTAATTCGGTAACCAGAGCGACTGGGAATTTTCGTCATTAGAAAAATATTGAACAAATCTCTGTAGTATAGCACATATATTCCTGACTATTGTTGGTTTAAACCACGAGTTTAAACCAAGTTTAAAAAAGAGAAAGAGATATACAAAAATATATAAGTTGAAGAGAAAAATTATTAAACATTTGTCTTATTAATACCTAAAAATGTAACGGAGAAGTGTCATAATAATGCCTCTTTTTGAACCCATTTCCTGCATTATATAGGATGTAGAGAGATTTCTTCCACAATAGAAAATTTTATGGAATTTTTAATGTTTCAAAAATTAATTTATTGATTTAGAAAACAATTGGAAAATTTGGCATTTCGTCAAAATTAATTATTCTAAAAATAACTCAATGTACCAATGGCGTCAAAAGTAGAGCTATTATTTCAAAATTTTATAATTGATTTGTGCCTTATTTATCAGGCACAATGATATTTATGTTAGTATAGTTATAATGAACAACTTTTATCCGAAACATTTTTTCGAAAACTTAATAAATAAGGCACAAATCAATTCTAAAATTTTGAAATGATAGCTCGACTTTTGACGCTATTTATACATTACAATGATCATAACCATTTTGGATAATTAAAATTTGGTACAACCTGATAGGAAATGCACCGTAAATATTCGGAATATCTTTAAAATGATAAATGTGATTATGGTGAGTTTTTAAATCTGACACCCTTGAATATCCTGTTCAAATTTCAACTTTAATTTAATAAGATTTCATTTTCCATGAATGAATTACATTAATAAATATGTAACTAATTAATTAATTTGAAATTTTGTATTAATTATTGTATTATATATTGTATACATAATATATATTATAATTATAAAATTATGTAAATGATAATTGTTATCGAAAAATAGCAGCAATTGCGCAAGAAGTTAAACAACAACGTGCAACTCTACACAAGCAACGCGATGAATATTTTCAGAAGGCATCGCTTTTAAAACGTGAACTGGATGTACTACAAACACAAAAAGGAGAGTTATTGGCGGAAGTTGGATCTGGGAGTATTCCACGTGAAACACAACGAATACTCAAGGAAAATAATAAATTACAGGTACAATTATAATAATAGTTTTCCAAGTATAAATAATGCTGATATAAATTTTTTTCACTTCAATCTCAAAATGACCAAAATTTAATTAGAGAGTCGAATTTTAAATTTAATGGAAAATGATAAACGTTTTTTTAAAGTTAAATTAACAATCAAATTGTATTAAGAAATTGACCAAGATATTGCCAGAAAAATAATTGCTTTTGATAATTTTCAAATTGAGGCAGTAGGATTTTTATTAAACGGTTAGAGTTGAATAAAAGAAAAGAAAATTAGTTTAACTAAATTGAGACTATGAGATTCTTATTATAACGGTTTTGTTTGCTTCTATCAATTTGTACGCACGAAGCGTGTCGAATAAATTTTCCCCACCTATTCAAATAAAGTAAAAGAGTTTATTAGAAGTTAATTATACTTCTTATTTCTGAGTTTATATCAACTGAACAGTAAAATTTAAAACTTATTTACACTACAAATCAGTCATCATCAGTATAAATTAGCTGTTCGTAACTAATCTCCGGATATATAATACTCGTATCTAATTAGGAGAATATCAATAATAGCTAATACATACGTATTTATATAATACAAATAATTGATCGAAGAATTGCAATCTTTATCAATTTTTGAACACAAACCAGAATAATATATTTAATAGGATTTCGATAATTTATAGATCATTGAGAAGATTGATCAAGATTGTTGACAATTTTAAATAAAGTGCCGCAATTTTTTTTCAACTAGCCAGGAATATCTAGTGTTTTAACTTCTTTGAATCACATTCTAAAATTATTATAAATTATGAAATTTAACCTCGTTAACTTAAACATTATCTTTATTGATAATACTCCAGTGGGAATTTCCTATTGGGAACTCTAGCACTGGATATGATCACTGATGGGTAAATTATAAACTAGAGCTAGTAGGTCGATGTTTGCTGCCCCAACCCCCCTCACATAATCTTCGCCCTAGAAGTTTCGTGATCGCACTGTGATGAACAGCATAGTAACTACTGCTAGTAGTTTGAAATATGCTCCGCTCCTGCTAAAGATCACAAATGGTCTAATGTATTCACACTAAAACGTATGTCTTTATATGGTTTTTTATACTTAGTTCTCAAGCGTTCTTGTATGTTTATTTCTCTGTACTAAACTTGTAGGTGACTCTATTGTATGATTAAATTTGGACAACTTTTCTATGTTAAATGCCATAAGGAGTCGACATCAATCCAAAACCCTTAATAAGCAATCATTTTTCTCCAATCTTTTAAATTATCATTTAGTTTAATCTTTAACTCACTCATTTACTTGTGCTGACATCTACATTGGCTTTAAATTGCGAATAGTTATTTGAATCTTGTGAGATGTATATAAATTATGATTTATTTTTTTTAAATTGCATATTTTTATGTGGTAGTTTTAAGCTCTTCTTAATACGATTTCATTTTAAGTGGAGCCTTTTTATTGAGGTGGAATGTTAAAACTTTAAATCGATTCTTTTATTGAAATATTGTTCAATATATATATATATATATATATCATATCTCCGCTATATCTATATATATAATCTATATATATATATATATATATATATATATATATATATATATATATATATATATATATATATATATATATATATATATATATATCATATCTCCGCCCATACATATATATAGATGATATTAATTAAAATAGCCTATAATTTTTCAATTAATCTTTTTAATTTTTTAAGTTTGTAATATCCAATATGATTTTATTTTTTAAAATAATTATTGCTTGGAATGGAGTTCATAAATATGTAAAATGAATGTTTAAATGATCCGTTCATTTTCTCCTAACTATTGAGCTTGAGGTGAAGAATACAGTAATTATGTTTTCTGTTATGGAGGGACACACATGATTGTAGATTTCAAAATTTTATATTTCAGCAATATGAGAATGTCACAAGTCGCTTTTCTAAACTTCTTATTTATTTATTTCTCGCTGAGGAGTTATTACAAAACGGGTTTGTTATATTAATTTTTAATGATATAAAATAATATTCTTAATTTTTATAACACCTACTCTCATTCCATGTCGCTAATAGCTAAATTTAGATGCTGATGTGTCCAAAACTATATACATATAAAAAAATAAAATACTAAGATGTGCAATAACATTGAATGTCGTGGAGATCCATTCAGTATGTATTTTGTACATGGAAACAATAAAAAATTTTAAAATTGTTCACTTAACTCAACGCAATGTTTTATTTGATATTTTCAGGTTGAAATACAAACGAAATTAAAAGCAATTAATAATGTTATTGAAATGCTATCGGGGATTATTGGTGAAGATGATGATAAAGGTTTTAAACAACAAACTACAACATCGGAGCGAAGTAATAGTCCAGCGGAAAATTTGTTAAGTATAACACAAACTTTGGACACATCACGGGCAATATATAATTTTGTTCATTATGATCCTGAATTACATTGGTGTCGTATATGTGACGTATTTCCAAATTCAGCTAAAGATTTTTTAATGCATTTACAAAGTGAACAACATTTTAAAACCACTAAGCAGCATCAAATGGTTGATATGCCATGGCATAATGTACCACCTGAACCAGAGCTACCATGTAATCCGGATGGTGCAGTGAAACGTACGCCAATCAAAGGGATACAATTTTTTATACCGGCACAAGCATGGTATTGTAAGCTGTGTGACAAATGGATTGGTGATTTACATTGTGCCTCAACACATTTAAAATCTAAATTACATATACAAAATTTTACTGTAAGTTATTTTTATATTAAGCTTTTGTTAATTAATGTCACTCTTTTGTTAGATGGGTGTAATCTTGCTAACCATATGAACTATTATTATTAAGTTCATAGGACCATACAATTTTCTTATAGAAATTTAGAAGCTATTTTAGAAGGTGTCGATCGAAAGTAGATGTGGGTGCGACCATCATAAATCAAGTTCATGACCTCCACAGATCAAGAAAGGTCAACTTTAGTAATATTAAACAACACTTTTTTATTCCTAAATCGTCTCCCATGCCGTGTAGTATTAATTAATTATGCCTGATATTACTTAATTTCATTGATCGAACGAGGACTTTTTTTCAAGGGAGTTGGTGCGTAACTCGTTTACGATCAGAAAATTTCGAAAAAAATATAAGATAGAAATAAACACTTTAGTAATGCACGTGCAGTGTTTAAACACAATTGTGTATAGAGTTATTGCAGAAAAAATTAACCAATTTAGATATTCCAAATGATAATGAATAACTATTTTTTATTATTGATACAGCGATCAGAAAATTACAAAATTTTATTTACATATAGACGTATCGTTAGTGGTGACATATGCCAATCGTCATCAAAATCACGAATACAGTTTTTTTTAAATTAATATTTAAATGTTTGAATATGTACAATTATATGTTGGCTGCAGTCATTATAGGATAAAAACATACAACATTGTTTTTAAAATGTGCACTGCTCATGACATTCTTGACTTACAAATGAGCGCAAATAAATATGCAAACATTAAAAAACCAATAGAAGCACACTTCTTAGCTTGTCACTCAGTTGTACCAACTGTAAATTCGGTATGTTGATATTAAACATTGCCAGACTTCATACTTTGCAAATGATTTCTTTGAAAAGGTTTTTTGAAATAAAATTTCAAATTTTGTCCCAATTCCTAGAACAATTATTTGTATTTTATAAATACGTATTTCGACTATAGGGAATCTCTGGGATATGGAGTCAGAGATAGTTACGATTAGCTAATTCATACTGATGATGACTACCTTGTAGTCGAAATACGTATTTATAAAATACAAATAATTGTTCTAGGAATTGGGACAAAATTTGAAATTTTATTTCAAAAAACTTAGAGTTTCTCTTTGATTATTTTAATAATCTTTATATACAAATGATATTGGTAAAATAAAATAGAATAAAATATAAATTAATTATAATCGAACGACATTTATTTATTATTTTTTTAATTTCCAATGTCTTTGCCTCGTTATTAGCCATTAATATCAAAAAATGTGTGTATAAATTTTGTTTTTGGAAGTTAGTTATAACTAACATGCTCTATACCAGGGATGGCCAAACCGCGGATCGCATGCGGGGTACGCCTTGAAAATATTTCCGGCCCGCGAAATTTATCACACTTTTACAAAATATATTTATTTTATAATGGCCAAAGTAGTGAAAACCAATGTATTAAATAATACATTATTTGTGCAATCCATATATTCAAAAATTAACTATTTTTCTATTATTAATTAATTTTTCACTCCAAAAAAATGTCTATATGCGTGTAAATCTAATATGGGGATACATAATTTTATATGCGGCCAGCAGGAGTTATGATACATTTCTAAAGTGGCCCGCAAGGTCATTTGGGTTGGCCACCCCTGCTCTATACATTAACATGGGACGTTTCCCTTCGCTTCTCAGGCGTCTATATATATCCCAACTGCATTAAACAAATTTTATTCATAAATTAATAAAATATATACAAAAATGATATAATGTTAATAATTATAGAATGGGTGCATTCGTCTTGAACGCTCACACGCTTTCAGCGCGCTCAATCGTCATTTTCAGCGTTCGACTTGGCGCTGTGAGTGTCAAAAAATCACACTTGCGGCTGAGTTCATGACGTAGATCTCGCGCTCACAGACGCTTACTCTACAGAGGTAGAGCAGCAAAAGCGTGAGCGCCAAATCTTAATATTTATCAAAACGAATGCTACGTGAGCGTAAGCTAACCAAACTTTTGTCATACTTATTAAAGTTCTTAAAATTAAAATCGTTGACAAATCAGTAAAATTGGCTAACTATTTACCCAGATTATTTTCGATCGATTTAAATGATTCAGAATCTGTTAAAACGTATACTATTTCCGACGAAATAAAACGTCACCATGTTGATACAAACTAACGCTCACAACGTCCAACACGAACGATATTTTCTGATCAATTCTAAGTGTTCGTAGGCCAACATGAACACCAATAATTTGTGCTTATAAGCATGAGCGCTCAAAGCGGGTGAGCGTCCAAGACGAATGCACCCAATATGTATTTATAGTCAATTAAATGTTACTAGATACTTTCATCCTTATATTTTAAATTTATCTGATTGGGTTGGTAACCTATCTAATCTTAAGATATTTCATTAATCAAAGATTCATCTTATTACAAACTAAATTATGATACATAAGGTGTTTATTTTGTTGTTAGGGTTTTACAAGGAAACGCATGAAAAACCCTGTTTATCATATTGAGGATGTTTCCTGATATGGTCGGATTGTTGTGCTTTGTGTAGTTGTCATGTGTTAGGTTAGTGTTGGTGAATGAAATGAATGAACTCATAGCCAATTTGTGTGTTTGTGAAATTTATTTGTCAGTTTTGATATGTGTTCGTTGAGTGTTGGTAAGTCAGCTAGTTTGTGTAAAGTTCTTATGAGCGTGTAGCGATCGTTGTTAAGTATTATGTCTATGAATGAAATTTTTTCTTCAGAAGTTTTGGATCTTTTCTGTCCGTCTCAATAGTTAAATTGGATGGCACAGAAGTTTCTGCACGCTATAGAGTACGTATATATATATATATATATATATATATATATATATATATATATATGTGTATATATATGTATATATGTCTGTAATCGCTCTAGCGGCCACAGTTTTAATGCGATTGCAATAAAATTGGGTATGTGAGGTGCTCTTGGTGTTTGAACGGTCGAGTTCGTTAATGAGCAAAATTGGACAAGGGGGAAAAGAAGGGTTTAAAGGGATGGAGAAACACAAAATTTGGTATTTCTGTCTTAATATTAGAAAAATCGAAAAATGTCTAAGAAGTACAGTTATAGATTTAATTTTACTATAATTTTGGTTCTTATCATTTTTTCTGTCACCCTAATATTGACAGAAATATTTACGAATTAAAATTGAATGTTAAATTCCTAGATATCTCTATACACATTAGAGTTTGAGAAAAAATGATCAGGTAATGAATTGTAGCAAACATGATTTTCTACAACTTTACTGCTTATACATTTTTCAATTTTTTAATATTAGGAGAGATATTTTATATTTTGTGTTTTCTTTCTTTATGCCCATTTATTAATAAAATTGGCCTTGCAAATACTAAAATAATATCAGATACGACATTTCATTTTGATCAGACTAAAATTGTGACAGATAGAGTGATAGAGTGAAGAGAGTGATTTATGTATTCTAAGGAAATTCGCTAAATTTAACCCGCTTCTGCGTAAATAGATAGATAGATTGTAGCGGCTGCCCTAGACGGGCTGCACTTCGACCATAAGGTCCATTATGATGCCTAAGGATGTGATTGGAGTGGAAGGAATTTTTGTATGTAGACTAGGAATTGGTAGGATGTGCGGCTGTAGCTGACTTTGATAGGAACTATGCCGATATTCATCTGGAGTTCGTGAAGGAAACTGCAGAAAACCTTCACAATCATAGCCGGTTACTTCGTTCTTGTCCATACGCCGACAGTTTAGTCAATTAACCGCACCCTTTTTCTTTTTTTTTAATAATTGACAAACTGCCGATGTCGAGATTCGAACCCATAACCTCCCAGTCCCCAAGTAGACATAACCCCTTAGACCACTCGGCTACTTGGCTGGTAGCTATATTAGGTATTTTAAAAATAGGAGATTTAAAATTTGAAAATTCAAAACGGTGGATAGTACTTTTTAGTCTTAAAAAAATATATAACAAATGATTAAATTTTAAATTTGACCCCAATTTTCACTGGTTAGACACGCACCAAACTAGCAACAAGTAACATATTTTCGATTCAATTTCCCGGAGATAGTTACGATTATTTAATTCATACTGATGATGAAACTTACTACTTTTCGAAATACGTATTTCTAAATAAAATACAAATAATTGATCTAGGAATTGTAGCAAATAATAATCTTTATAATAACAAATTGTTTTTTAAAATAATAACCTTATATTCATCAAAAAAATGTCCTAAAATGAAAAAACAATTTTTATTAGATTGAGTATAAAAGCGCGGTTTGTATTCTTTGTACTCAGGATGAAAAAATGGCGAGGAAGTATGCGACAACCAATAATCATGGCAAATTGTTTGATGGTCAATTTCATACTTAAGTGTTTACTTAAGCAAAATAAAAAAATACTCTGGAATCTTAAATGAAATTTAGATTTGTTTGACTTGTTACCATTCTGCGAATTTCTCCAATTTTATTTAAAAGATGTTTCAAATAGTATGCGCTATTGAGTACATACTGTAACATATATATGGTGTGGTGTAAACCTGATTGTTTATGTTATAATATATAAGTTCAGTAGAGACATACATTTATTTGTTGTAAGGAGGAAAAAGGACAAACATAGACATATATTGTGTCTGTTTATGTTTAAAATCCCCAATTACAAAAGTATATCGTCTTTCTAACAAATACAGCGTTGCATTTTTTATATCTTCATGGTTAGTCTTCAAGGTTACATACTGTAATCGAAAATTACATACAATACCAAAGCATGGAACGTCACGTAATTCATAAGTTATATTCAACTGCACTCGATTTGGGGTTGGAAGATAATGAACTTAATAAATTTTAATTTATTAAAAGTTAGTTAATGACTTAATTCTTCGAATTTTAGTAGTATCATGTTTTGGAGTTACTCTCAAACAATTAAAAATAAATTTGCGTATAAATCCACGAATGCGTATAGTCGATTGTAGTTGTAATGCTTAGAAAAACTTCACACACAAAAGTTTTAGATATTGATTAAAGCCTCATTCAAATCAGTACATTCAAGTTTATTACATGCATTAACATACCACAATTTTATAAGTTAAAATTTTATGTTATTTTGATTACAGAATTTTGTAGAACAGAATCCTCATTGGGAAACCGATTGGATAAGTGATCGTCAAAAAGCATTTTCTCGTGTTCCAAATTCAAAAAAATCTCAGGAAGCATCTGACATATCAATTTTACCAGCACATTCTCCAAATATATTTGGTATATCATCTGATACATCAAAAAGTAAAAAACGTAAAAAACATGGTAAAGATAAACGAGATAGTCGTAGCAGTTCACGGGATAAAAAGAAAAGGAAAAAATCGAAAAAAAGGCGAAAACAATCAAGTGATAGTAGTTCATCATCATCAAGTTCTACAGATACAACTTCTGACGAAGAACTTGAAAGTGATAAATCACGTAGTATTCGTGTTGCAATGCGTAATAAAATGAAAATGCAAGCACAAATGATACTTAGTGAAGAACTTGGTGAAAAATTAGATGTTCTTACCAAGCTTGTAGAAGATGGTACTCAAAGGAAACAACGTCAACAAAAACAAGTTGAGAGTATTGAACATTCCGTTGAGAATAAAAATAACGAAAAAGTTGATAACAGCAGTATTTTACCAAAAGATAAGGATATTCTTACGTTTCATACTTTTCGAAATAAATTAAAACAATCACAAAATTTTAAGCAATCACATTCTGTTTCATTAAGTTTACTAGGAAATCGTAAAGAAGAAGACGATAATAATAAGAGTACTACCAAGGAAAGATCGGCTGATGACAATATCAGAAGATCAAATGATGATAGTTTACGTAGATCTAGTGAACGGGAGAATCGAGATAAAGAACGCGACAGAAATTCTCGTTATTCTGATGATAGACGTGATCGCGATCGAGATCGTAATCGTAATCGAGATCGTGTTCGTGACAGACATTCTCCACCATCTAGAAAAAAGTATGATCGATATTCACCAGATAGAAAACATAAAAAAAATTCACCACCATCGCGAAAATATAATAAATATGGATCACCGGATCGCAAAAAATATGGTAGAGATGATCGATCATCGTATCTCGATGATAAATACTCAAAAAAATCAGATGGTGAAAAATTTATTAAAGAGAAAGAGGGTAGTAAGCGAGATGATTCAAAAACAGAAAAGAATGATGAAAGTGGAGACAAGATCAAATTTCCAGTAACAACACAACAAAAGAAATTGCCATTGATTGGAAGGATGCCGTTATTTAAGAAGAAACAAGATACTGATGACAAAAAAAGTAATGAAACTGATAAATCTAGGAGTAAGTTTTCATCAGAGTATAATGCTACTACAAATTTACCTGCTCCAGGGCTTGTTCATGTGAAAAAATTATCTGGTAATGAATATAACTTCACCCCAGAAAATCCTCCTCCACCGCCACAAATTATTCCAGATCCACCTATGATAATTCCTGAACCACCACAAATATCAGCCTATATGTGTGCACCCCCACCTCCAATTTTGTCTCAACACATGATGGAGCCAACGGAACAACAAATACCAATGATGATGATACCGCAAGAGCAACCTGAACCAAAAGGTGGACTTCCACGTGATTTACAAGATGCTTTAAATATAATATTCCCAGGGGATATGCCGAAAGATGCTGAAGGCAATGCATCACAAGAAGCTTTGATGATGGCTCAATATCAAATGATGGAAAATTACGCATATACCGGATATGATGGTTATAATGTTGAACATCAACCAATAATGCCACCTCTTCCTCCGAATGTATCCGATAATAATATACATAAAGATAATGGGAATCCCACTGATAAAAGCCACATGGAAATTGACGATTTAGCTATGCTCGGTATTGATGCTGAAGATTTAGCCGCACAGAATTTATAGTAAAATAAATAAGTATTTTCATTTAAATTACCAGACTTTATTTAGTATGTTTGAAACTGTACATAAAAATTAAAATTCTATTTTCGTGAATTATTCTCCCTCCATTTATGTTATATCAGAGAAAACAAAATTATTTTGGCCATGTTTATTGCTAAAGTTTTATTTAAATATTAAATGAACTAAAATAATACACTATAGTTATAATCTTATAGTTTATGACGATCATGGACATATAGATTATGGCCTATGATTACTAATTTATAACATTGAAAATATATCGAGTAATCTCCATCTGTCTAACACATCGGTATTTAAAAGATGTGCTTACGACGCACATTATATAGTAGATTTACAAGTTTATTACACAACGTAAACCCTTCTGAATATTCTCTCCCATTATCTTACCTCATAAAAAATGTTGATATTACTCCGTAGACACTGACTTCTATATAAGGACGGAGGTTCCTTGTGGCGTCAAAGGAAAAAATGTCAAAAATTAAAGCAAGACTAGAGACATCAACCAAGGGGTGAAAATTGAAAATAAAGTCACCCATTCACTTTTTGATTGATATTCAAAATTGATGAATGATTACCATACACATATTAATCAATGATCAGTCAAAAATGATATTCATTCGATTGATTGTTGATTTATTAATCCTTATATAGTCTTATAAAATTAGACCTTAATTAACTAAATTTTTGGATAATTCTATAAATTTACAACAAAATTCTTGATTATTAAGCGCCATTTTAAAATAAAAAGATAAATACCTTAAAACAGTTATATATTATCGCAAGTATGTTGCTATGCTATCGCAACTTTTACTAATTTTGACTGATGATTTACCTGTCAAACACATACATAAGTGCCAATCTACTTGAATATGGTCGCTTTAACAAATCTGCGCTTGTGAGACTTGTTGAATGATCATTTAAATTTGGGTACTTTTTACTTAATTTTTAAAATTTATTAATGCAAGTAAATTTTCAAAAGGTGATATTAAAAAAAATTTACGGAGGATAAAGTTATTTTGATTATTAAAAAATTAAATTTATTTATCAAAGTATTTTAACGTTCAGTCAAAAATAAACTCTTTATATATAGCGCTGTTTTGTATTATTTACATTCGCTTCCACCACTTGGCTGGCGGCGCTCTAGTGTATGCATTAAATTTTCTCTTAATCAAAGGATACTCAATCCACATATGGAGATTAATGGTTTACAAAGACTAATATTGTATACATATTTATGAGGAAAATGTTATTTTAAAGAACAATTTCTAATCTCTGAAATTATCGATACTACTGTTACTGATTTCTTTGATTTTTTACGTAAACTCATCTAAAATATGAAAAATTCGGAAAATGCCAATTTTGATTAACGATCCAAAGTGTTCCATACCATATACAAAATACATATTTATATAATCTGTAGTTTAAAAATTATTTCTTCTTTCTAGATATTTGTAATAAGTTAGTGTACATTACTGATTTCGAGTCGAGATAGTAATAACAAAATTAGCAAATCTCATATCGTCTAAAAAAAAAGAAGTTAACTTTGTCCAAAAGATTTTTCACCGCTGTTACTTTTTTTGTTGCAATTCCTTTAAGATATACATGCAAAGGATTCCTTGAAAGGAAAACAAAAATAAGTAAAAATACTTCCAATTTAATTGCCTTTGAGTCTTGAACAAGAACCAGTCCAAATAGCAACATTAAATCATAATAATTAGTAAAAATTCTACAGTTGATTATTACTTATTGTTTGATTTTCATTATCGATTAGTGTACTAGAATAGTATTAGCCCATTGACATAACACTAAATTGGAGGTAGAATATCTAGAAAATCATGCAAAAATGAAAAATAAACAAAAAATTTAAATGGTGTAATATTTACGTTAAATAACATCATTCAATAATTTACAAATTATATATAATAAAATTAATTATTAATTAAAGGTGAAACGTCAACAATCATCTGAAATGTTTTTTTTAATGAATAAACGAAGAAATGACAAGAATGTATTATTGGTGTCGTTCAGAACTAAGTCCTTAGTAAACTAATTAAGTTACTAAGTTAAGTATATCTAACTTAGTTTTTGCTAAGACACTTGGCAGATACCTAACAATTAAGATTTTGATATCATTTTGCTTAGTAAGTGCTGCTAGATTGGGGGATGTTACTCTAAATTTAGTAAATTTAATAAAGCCTATTAGAAAATATAATCAGAACATCTGTTCAGAACAACTAAGTCCTAATAGTTAAAGCAATAGCACGTCAAATTTGGATCGGAGAGGCAACCGGATGCGAGTGATCTGGGTCTTGAAGTGATACTGAACCTCCCCGTACCGTCCAAATGGACGGGATCGGAGATAGGGAGGGCCGAAAAATGTAAAATTTTACGTTTTGCCACACTACCCTCCTTATCTCCACCGCCCGTCCATTTGGGGTCAATTCGGACGGTACGGGGGGGGGGGGGGGGGTCAGTATCACTTCAAGATCCAGATTACCATTCGCCATCCGGTTGCCTCTACGATCCAAATTTGACGTGCCATTGCTTTGAATATATATAATAGGTGATTTATTTTTGAGGTTGTCTTATTTTTTAATTTTTGTATTCAAGTTTAATATAACGAATCAGAATACAAAATGCTTATTAATTATACTCGATACATGTTGCCATTCATTGTTTTCATGTTATTAAATCCACTTAAATTAGAGGAACCTCCCCCAATTTGACAACACTGCTGCAAGTTAGTGTGCCCTGAGAGAAACACTCTGAACTTAGATGCTCAGAAGTAAATTTTTTTTAGATTGACTGACTTATTAGTTTACTAAGAACTTAGTTGTTCTGAACACTACCATTGTTTGAAAATAATTTTGTCCCTGTAATAATAATACTAATAATAAAGTTGATTTAATATTATTTTAGAATTTTTTTTTTCATTAAAATCTATTGCATATTGCATGGATACTACACAAAGATACCGAACTCCAGGTAAACAAATAATTGGCAAAAAAAGATGTCAGTTATAGTGTCGCTTCTATGCCGGATACAGTGGTGAGAGTATAAGGCGCGAGTTTTACTTGAAAAACATTACGCATTTATAGTATTATAAAAATTATTTGCAGCCAAAGTATTTTTTTCAATAAAATAGTTTTTTAAATAAATGATAAGTAAATTCAAATTTTTCAATAAGGAATTAGTTAAAACAAATTGCATACTTCAAAATAATCACTACGAAATAAAACTGGTTACTTGCTTACTTCACTCCTATTTATTATACTATTTTCACTTCGGTACGGATGAACAACTAGCGACGATAGTGGCATAAAAAGTAAATATTACTATTACCATTTCGTTGCCGTATTTTGTCAATTCTCCCGTTTGAGTTCGGTATCCTTGTGTAGTATCCATGGCATATTGTATGAAGCCTTAATAGTCCATCCTCACTTATCAGTACGTCTCCAAGCATCCTATCACTCAAGTTGGTTAAGAATAATTCACGCTTGTGAAAAATCAAAGAATACAATATAGAGTGCATTCGTCTTGGACGCTCACACGCTTTCAGCGCGCTCATTCGTCGTTTTCAACGTTCGACTTGGCGCTGTGACTGTCAAAAAATCACACTTGCGGCTGAGTTCATGAGGTAGATCTCGCGCTCACAGACGCTTACTCTACAGAGGTAGGGCAGCAAAAGCGTGAGTGCCAAATCTTAATATTTATCAAAACGAATGCTACGTGAGCGTAAGCTAACCAAACTTTTGTCATACTTATTAAAGTTCTTAAAATTAAAATCGTTGACAAATCAGTAAAAATGACTAACTATTTACCCAGATTATTTTCGATCGATTTAAATGATTCAGAATCTGGTAAAACGAATATTATTTATGTGACTTCCGACGAAATAAAACGTCGCCATGTTGATACAAACTAACGCTTACAACGTCCAAAACGAACGCTATTTTCTGATCGATTCTAAGCGCTCGTAGGCCAACATGAACACCAATAATTTATGCTTATAAGCGTGAGCACTCAAAGCGTGTGAGCCTCCAAGACGAATGCCCCATAGTATATACATAGAAGCTCATATCGAGACTTTTTGTGTACCTGCAAATTTTAGTACCTATCCTGACCATTAGATGACAATAGCTGTTCGATTTCGGTATTTAGTGCCATTACCAGCATAACCAACTGTATTCTTTGGCAGAACTTAGTACCAGTTGGTCAGATCACATCGAACTGGGGATGTACTTCAAATTTATATTAAAAGGGAATCCACCAATATTGATGAAATTTTTATGAATTTTTAGAATTAATTAGTCAAACTTTTTAATTTTTTTTTACAAGCTGTATAAAATATTAATATTTGTTTTTGTAGTTTCAATTGCTATTTTAAAAGAATACGCTTTAAATATAAGCAAAGAATACAATATACATAGAAACTCATAAGTACGATTTTTGTGTCACTTGAAATTGTGAATTGTGAGCGTGACCGCTAGATGACAATAGCTGTTCGATTTCGGTATTTAGTGCCATTAGCAGCACAACCAACTGTATTCTTTGTGTATATTGTATCCGACCAAAAACAAAAATGTTAGAAAGGACCAAGTATTCGGGAAAGTCCGTAATGTAATAGTTCCTTCTTAAAAAGTGATGATATGAGAGTAAGGACCGAGCTATTTACAAAGTAAATAGCTCTAGACTTCATATAATAGTTGCTTCTTAAAAGGGATGATATGGAAGAAAGATCCGAGCTATTTACAAAGTTAATAGCTCTAGACTTCATATAATAGTTGCTCTTTAAAAAGTGATGATATCCCATTAAAGAGCCGAGCTATTTACAAAGTAAGTAGCTCGGTAAACGATTAACTAAAAAAAATTAATGAGGGGTAAATTGATTAAACGTAAGAAAAAATTTGGTTGAAATTTATTTTGTAAGTTTTCCCTTAGTATATTTTTAAAATTTTATATAACGCGGCAAGTTTTAAAATATTTGAACTCATCAGAAAAAATAACTTGCCGCGTTATATAAAAAATTTAAATTTTCCCGTAAACTCGACCCTTTCTTACATTTATGTTTTTGGTCGGATACAATATACACAAACAATACAGTTGGTTGTGCTGCTAATGGCACTAAATACCGAAATCGAACAGCTATTGTCATCTAGCGGTCACGCTCACAATTCACAATTTCTAGTGACACAAAAATCGTACTTATGAGCTTCTATGTATATTGTATTCTTTGGTTACAGTAACAGACGTACATGTTAACAGTTTTCAAACAGACTAAGATTTTTTATGCATGTAAATGGTAAAATAATATATATTCTATATACAAAATACAAGTTTTTTGAATCTACCGCTTTTTTTTCTTAATCTACTTCTTTATTTTGGTGGATCTACCGCTTTTTAAGAAATCGGGTCTGGCAACACTGTATGAAGGAGTAAATAATAAAAACTGCGGAGCAATTAGGAGCAAATCGGGAGCAATTATTTGGTCTATTATTTATTGGGAAATTCCAAAGTGTCGGGCCAACTTCCAGGGGGTATATTGTATTCTTTGGAAAAATGTAAAACATCGTTGACAAGGGTACTCAATCTCACTGAACGATGTCTTGCCAAATACTGACACTAATACATCCAAACTCTCACTTCAATTCTTACAAAAATAATTTTTTCAGTAACACTGATGTAATGAGGTGGTAAGTTAACTTGAAATTACAGTCAAAATATTAACGGTAAACAATAAATTCGATCGAATTGGTTACACTCATTTTTATACCAGGTGTATATAATATATACAAGGGTGTATTAAATTTGGTCCCGACTTTGTAAAGAGCTAGTTTAAAATATTGGTCGAAGAAAAAAAATTTTGATATAGGCATTCATAAAATGACCTAATTAGTCCATTTCCGCCGGTCCATTAACACGATAACCTGAAATTTTATATGTATGTTCTAGAGCGAAAAAGTAACTCAAATTCGTGAATGGACAAAATCAGAAGAGATTTAAAATCGTTTTGATTTCATGATTCAAAATCTTCTTTTTTTTTTAAAAGAAACAAAATGTTTTTTTCAAAAAGAAGTAACTTTTGTTTGAAACTTTTTGTAATGCATTCAATATTTTTGGCGTAAATACAAAATTTACGACCCATTTACACCAAATTATGAGAGGTGTGAAAAATAATTTCAAACGAATGTTTTTTTTATGAGAAAAACATTTTCTTTATTTATTTCCCTATAGACCAGGGCCAAACATATTTTGAAAACCCGAATTGTAGAGAAATTCTTAACAGTATGTGGTTGGTCGGAAAATTTAGTATAAATTATAAATGAAAAAAAAATGGAGAGAACTTGGGGATAGTCCCGGAAGAGGGGTGGGGGTAGGAAAATAGTCGTGAATAATGATTTTTACGATTTCCGGCTAAACTACACCTACCGGAAAAAATTAAATGTAAATGTTGTAGATAATTAAGATATCTACAACTTTTGTATTTACCAATTACCAACATAACCTCAAATTTATGGAAAAAAACGCAAAAAACCGATTTTTTCGTTTTTAATTTTTTTCTGCAATAAAAATGATTCCGAAATTTTTTTTCAATTAAAAAAAAACCGAATTTTCAAACCAAAAATTTGGTTAGTAAAATTTCGAATTTTTAACTTTACCAGTGCTTATATTTTTCTTTGACACCTTAACTCAACGATGAAATAAATTAAAAATATTGTTTGTATGAAAAAATATTGTTTAAAACGAGAAAAACCAAAAAATCATTTTTATCGTTAGAGTTCCGTTCCATCGTCTTTTTCCGTAAATGTAGGAGTGATTCCGATTCCATTAAGATGGCGTTTCCATCCCCAATCCGTAGCTGTTAGTTTGTTGCCAAGCCAAGTTTGAATTTGGAAATATAAAAAAGTAGGTAACACAGACGTACAAGACCGAGCTGCATGCGCGTTTGAGACCGCGCAGCACACCGACTTTCATACGCCACCATAAAATAGTACTACGCTATTATTGAAATATAAATAAGAAATGTGAAAAAGGTAGGGAGAACTTTTATTAAATTTGTGACTAAATAAATAAAAAATTTTCACGAACTGATGCGTTCATTTCCTGAATGTTATAAATTACGTTTATGGTTTACACAAAATTTTATTCTCTCAAATATGTTTGGCCCTGGTCTACTATGTTGTACCGTTTAAAGGAAAAGTTATACTACGCGGCACGGAGGCCAATATATAATTATTAATGATTATTTTAAAAAAATATTGCACTTCGACCTTATTGTGCTCTCCTTTCTACTTCAGTCTGACGATTCGCTTCTCCCATATCTTGACAATAGCCAGGAGCTTGCTAATCAGCTTTTTTTGAAGGTTCATATTATATTCGGGGTGAGATGCTCCGAATATCTTGTATCTACTGTAACCAAGAGAGTCGCAGTTAAAGATGAGGTGACTGAATGTTTAATTCACCTCGCCACACAGTCTGTTCATAATGGATCCGTTATGGAGTTCTATTGTGTGCAGATGCTTCCGCAGTTGTATCCTGTTCAGGTTCAGTACATCGAAGGATAGCCTGTTGGATTCATTCCGAAACAGTATTTTCCCGAGCTTTTACTGCGGTATGTTTTCCCAGTGATCACGGTGTTTAACATTCATCCACTCGTTGATCACCTGTTTACATATTGTCTTTCAAATTCCTAAAATAGGCTCTGGGTCTATGAAGGGTATTCCGACTTCCTTCTTTGCTAAGGTATCTGCTTTTTCGAATCCTTCGAAACTACTGTGACCTGGTACCCAGATCAATTTAACATTATTCCGTTTTTCCAGCTCCAGTAGTTCTTCTAGACAACCCTTGACAACCCACGAGGTGACTTCAGTTGCAGACAAGGCTTTTAGAGAAGCTTGACTGTCCGAGAGAATACATACGTTCTGGTTTATGTAGCCTCTACATAGGTTCTCACGGACGCAAGTCAGTATGGCATAGACTTCTGCCTGAAAGACTGTGGTTATTTTCCCAAGTTGAGGAAGATTCCTTTCTTGGGATATGGTGGTCCTCCTTCCGTCCACATGTCCTTATCACAGGCTACAGTAAAAGGTTTTGAAAAAGAGTATATTTTGGGAAGTTCATCTGTACCCATTTCAACAACGGGGTCTGAGATGATTGATGTTTCCACGATTCTTACATGTCCAACCTGATTTTTTGTAATCCAGTTATTAGTGCAAGATAGTCTATAGGCGCTGCATCTCGCTTTAGCTATTATTATAATGTTTAGCGGAGTCAGCCCTAGTAATGCACAAACAGGCCAGTCTTTGGATCCTGGGCAACTTTGTGCATACCATTATTTGATTAACCTAGATGACCACCACACTAGAGCAGCTAATAATTAGGTTATAATTGACCTAACTACTGTTGTGTACAGCCAGTAGATCATTTTGTGTTTAAGACGCCAGATTTTTCCACATGCTCTCTTGCAAAGCATGAGAGAAGATTTGGTCTTATTTGCTATGTATTCCAGATGAGGGTTTCATGTTAGTTTAGAGTCTAACATCACTCCTAAGAATTTGGTTTCCGTTGTGATCTGTAGTCTTTCATCGAAAAGGATGGGTGGTTTTATTTTATCCACCTTTTTTTTGTGTGAATACAATTAGTGTGGTTTTACCAGGGTTTATTTTTAATCCGTCGTTGATACACCATTCCTGTGTGAATCTTAGAGCGTTTTCATAAGCTCCGAGATTGTACTTTCACAGGGTCCTTGGATTGCAATTATAATGTTGTCCGCATATACCTGTGTGTAGTATCCTCCTTGGTCGAGGTTCGTCAGTAACTCCACAGGATTGGGGAAAAGACACCACCCTGTGGACATCATTTAGTGGTTCTCACAGTGACAGACTCGAAAAGAAGAGACGTTTTGCTTCTACCTACCAGGATAGAGTTTATCCACCTGCAGAAGGTGTCTTCTACTCCGTGCTGACTTGCAGAATTGATCATGAAATTGTAAGAGGCATTATCAAAGGCCTCCTCAATGTCAAGAAACACGCACAAGGTGGTTTGTTTCCTTGCAAATCCCTCCTCAATCCTGTATATTAGGTTGTGGAGGGCTGATTCACAGGATTTTTCCACGCGATACGCATGCTGGTTGGCATGAAGCGGATTTCTCGATATTGCCCCTTGAGTTAAGTGAAATCCTTTTAGTCTTTCCATTGTCTTTAGTAGAATCGATGATAGACTAATTGGGCTAAAATCCTTTCCCCTGGAGTGATTGAGCCTCCCCGGTTTTGGTTAAAAAGCCACTTTTACTGGCGTCCATACTGTTGGGATATAACCTGTAGCTATAGGCTTGCCCTGAAAATGTGACCAAGCAGAGTTAAAAGATGTTCTGCTCCTTTTTGTAAAAGCACTAGGTATATCCCGTCTGGCCCCGGTGCTTTATAGGGGTCGAATGAGTTTATTACCCATTCGATCTTTGAGAGATTGAAGACACTCGCCGATCTTCTCCAGTCCTCGCTTGTTGCTAGAAGGTTTTGGTTAAGTTGTTCGTGGAAAGGGTTTTCACTGTTTATTGCTATCGAATCCGGAAAATGAGTCTGGATTAGTGTTTCGAGTGTATCCTTCTCGGAGCTAGTGTATTCACCATCGGGCTTACGTAGTGACCCAATGGTGTCAGCTGGTTTCTTCGCTATAATACGATGGAGTCTTACTCCCTCAGATGATTTTTCAACATTTTGGCAGAGTTTCCTCCATGAGTTTATTTTGGTTTTTTTCAGATCATCTGTATTCAGTAAGGGCTTCATGGTAGTTGTCACAGTTCCCTATCCTCCTTGCTTTGTTAAATAGCTGGCAAATTTTAGCCTTTGATTCCTTAGGGCTTTATTCCACAGCAAGTTCACTTGCTGATGTCTTTTGTGACCTCCTGGAAGTTTTTCTGGCAGAGTTAATTATTGCATGCTGAATCTCAGTTGCAGTAAGCTCAATGTCCAGTACTGTTTCAACTTTTTTCGGGATTATGGCGAGTTTAAACTTTAGTGTCGAATTATATTCGTCCCAATTCGTTTTCCTCGGATCCCGATAATGTATATTACATTGGTCTGTTTTTAACTCCACATTGTAATAAATTTGTATGTGATCCGACGCAGATGGTTTATCGGATACTAGCCACTTTTGATTTTTCTACTGATTCTATAAGTACTCTAGTGTTACATGACCAATTAATATGAAAAAGTAAATAAGCAATACTTCACGTATTTTTCATCTTATTGTACACAGTACGATAATCGCATGTGCATAAAACACTATGAAAAAGTCTTAGTACAATCAATAGAGAATTTTATTGCGCTGCATTAAATTACAGGAGTTATTTTTAGCGAATTTCCGCCAAAGGAAAGGCAGCTATTGTTTTTGTACCAATGTTGGAATTTCGTAAAAATTTCTTCAAATGTCTATCGATCCTACCTACTAGATGTTAAAAATCACTATCTTAACATCTAGTAGGTAGGATCGATGGACAGTTGAAGAAATTTCTTCAAACGTATATATATACGTTTTATATATATATATATATATATATATATATATATATATATTATATATATAATACATATATATACACATATATATGTGTACTTTTTAAAATGTCTGTGGATTCTCTAGTTGTCACAGTTTTATTCCGATTGCAATGAAATTTGGTATTTGAGGCGCTTTTGGTATTCTAAAGGTCAAGTTCGTTAATGGGTAAAATCGGACAAGGGGAAAGGGGGTTTGGAGAGGGGGGGAAACACAAAATTTGGTATATCTCCCTTATATTTGAAAAATCTAAAAATTTATCAGGAGTTAAGTTGTAGGTACTGTAATTTTGTTTCTTATCATTTTTCTGTTACAGTAGTATTTACAGAAATATTTACAATTAAAGATTCAAAGTTAAAATTCTAAATATCTCTGTTCACATTAGAGTTTGAGAAAAATGATCTAGTAATGAATTGTAGCAAACTTATTCTACAACTTTACTCCTTATTAACCAGCCAAGTAGCCGAGCCGTCTAAGGCGTCATGCTGCGCAGTATGCAGTACTTGGAGATTTTGCCCGAGGCCCCTTATCGTAAGATGGAGTTTTGTGAAACTGCGATGGAAAAGGCCAATCAAGAAGATAATTTTATCAGAAATATTTTATTTACTGATAAATCGTCTTTTCCATTGCATGGAAAACATAATCCATCTGTCTTGCGATATTGGTCTCAGACAAATCAACATCGATATGTCAGTACCCGAACTCAGTTTCCACAGAAACTGAATGTCTGAGCTGGAATATTGGATGATCATATTATAGGACCATTCTTCATTGATGGATCTTTAGATTCTCGAAAATATTTGAATTTGTTACAAGATAATTTATTGCCAACTGTTAGAGCTCTTCCTAATTTAGACCCTGAATCTGTATGGTTCCAACAAGATGGTTGCCCTGCACACAATGCCATGATAGTAAGACAGTTTCTGGAAGAAACTTTCCAGGAACGTCTTATGAGTGGTTTTGGAACCATGAAGTGGCCACCCAGATCGCCAGATCTATCTCCTAACGACTTTTTTTTATGGGGTTTTCTCAAAACGCTGATCTAGTCGCGGAATAGGCCTGAAAATTTGCAACAATTAAGGCAAAGAATTGTTGACACTTGTTCGAATATTTCTCCTCAAATGCTAGAAAATACCCGGGCAGATTTCTACAATCGACTCGGATATTGTTTAGCAAGTGATGGAGGAATATTCGAACCGTTGGTTTAACTTCTTTTTTTTGTCGGAATTCTATTTGTTTTTCTTTTTGGAGTTTTATTTTTCTTTTAATTTGTGTGGATTGTTGTTAAATGCTATACCGTTAATAGAATACTATCATTTATTTTCAAACATTCCACAAACAAATAAAAAGGGATATTCAAAAAAGAATTTTCAATTGTTAGAAGTAATGATATGCTTAAGAAGACAACAAAAAACATATTTACCGCACTCTAATTAGATGTTATATCATACTGAAATTTGAACAACAAACAAATCATAACTGATCTGTTCATTTAAAAAACCCCACTCCACAAACGTCATCTAACTGAACGCATATCGTACGACAGACAACCAACACAAACCTATAAGACTCTCCTTCTCATACACATTGCTTAATGTATACATATGTACTCTCTCATACTCGTAGGAGATCTACTATACGAAGATGTAAATTAAACATAGTGTATGTAAATATACAAGGTATATTAAAATGGATCACCACTGTAACGCTGAAAAATATTGATCGTATGTACTCTCTCATACTCGTGGGAGATCTACTATACGAAGATGTAAATTAAATATAGTGTATGTAAATATACAAGGTATATTAAGTTTGATCACCACTGTAACGCTTAAAAATATTGATCGTAGGCATGAACGTTTGGTATATGTGTTCATTAAATTTGGCCATTTCCACATGTTCGTCTGTCTGTCTGTGGACACGATAACCCAAGAACGAAAAGAGATAACGAGCTGAAATGTGTTCTATAGCAAAAAAGTATGGTCAAGTTCGTTAATGAGCAAAATCGGACTATATTTGGGCAAAACTGCTTATCTTTGAAACCATTGGAACGTGTTTTCCTTCGCTTGGGGGAGGGGGGTCTATATACATCTTTGAAACCGTAAGAGATAGTAAAAAAAATTGTTAACAAAAAATCTTCTTTATAAAACAAGTTTTGTTTGAAAAAGATTTTCATAAACACAATAGTTTTCTCATAATTTGTGATTATATGTTCCTCGGAAAGAATTGTTAACATTTCGAATACGCAGAATTGTTAACAATTTAATCATTGATATACAACTCAGTATATACTGGGTATTCAAACATGTAAGTCAGTTAGTTGTTACATTACTTAACAGTCGAATATAGAATCTCCTTCTTCTTTTTTTGGAGTTGGTTAAAATGTGTTGATTTTGTCATCTCCACAAAAACTCTACTTCTATAAGATAACTATAAAATTATTTTATTAAAATTTTGTTTTAATTTTGAAATATCAATTTTGATTTTCGTTTCCATAGTATATAACTATAAACTATAATCGTTATATATCGTTCTATTTTGGCTATTAATAAATTTAATTTTTGCAAATATTAAAGTCATATCAGATATTATATTTCATTTTGATCACACTAAAGTTATGACCGCTAGAGAGTGATTTATATATTCTAAGGAAATTCGCTAAATTGATGCAGCTCCTGCGTAACGAATTTTTATTTTATTTATTTTTTATTACAGATATATATTTTAACAAAAATTAATAAGTTTATATACAAATATAAAATTCTTCTTGTGATATTACTGTCTAAGATTTTAATAGAAGTGCATTTACTTTATCGCCTTTTTGTACAACGTCAGTAATTGTAGTAGCTGCTGGTAATATTAATAAACAATCGGCGGACAACATACTTTTCAATCGACTACTCATTTGATTACCTGTACTATGTGCAATTGGTCCATTTTCACCTTGCCAATCAATAATTGCTCGATGATATTCAGGACGTTCTTTATCTAATTTTAAATCTTGACCAACTTCAATTTTAATTTTTGTATGGTCAAAGTTGTCTGACATTCTATTTAATGCTTGTAGTACGAATAATTGAGAGGTTACTGTTGCTGATACCGGATTACCCGGTAAAGCAAATATATATTTAATATTTCCTTTAAAATTACATGTCGCAAACGTTGTAGGTTTCCCTGGTTTCATATTAACTCGTCCAAAGTGTATATTAGCTTGAAAATCTTCTTTCAACACTTGTTTAATAAGATCTTTGTCACCCATTGACACACCACCAGTACTTATTAATATATCACATTTATCAAGAGCTTTTTCAATTGTAGACAAGACTTCATCTGGATTATCACGACAAACTCCACAGTCTATGGTGTCATACGACAATTGTTTAAACAACGCGGTGAGAGTAGTTTTATTACTATCCCGTATATGTCCTGGTTTTAATTTTTCTTCAAGATTTTGTAATTCATTTCCAGTTGACAGTAAACCTATAATAGGTTTCCGATAGACTGACACTGATGTTTGACCTACTGTGGCAAGTATACCAAGTTCAATTGCTTTTAATTCTGTACCTTTTGTAATTACCGTGCTATTTTCCTCAATATCACAGCCTTTAGGCCTAATATCTAAACCAACTTTCGGAGTGGATTTAATATTTATTTTAATTTCTTGGCTTCCATCATCCGATGATTCTATCAATTCAGTATCTTCCACTTGGACAACTGCATCAGCTCCATCGGTTATTGGTGCTCCGGTATTAATTCTTACACAAAATCCAGTTGTTATTTTATTGATAGGCATCTCCCCGGCACTAACAGCATCCATAACATCACGAATACCCGATCCATCAGCCGAAATAACAGCATAACCATCCTTAGTCGATGCATTGAATGGTGGTAGCGCATCTATTGCAGTTACATTTTCTGCTAGTATATATCCTAAAGCTTCGGATAATTTTACCTTAACTTTCCCTAACGGTTGTACCACATCCGAAATGCATTTTAAAGCATCATCAACTTCTAACATTTTGTAAGGTGATTTCCTTGCACGAAATGCAACAGCACTTACATTCACCTTACTTTTCCGTATTTGTGAAGGAATTTGTGGTCCTTTAGTTTGTATATCAATATGAGTTTTCACAACTGCATTCACATCATTCCTTAACAGTTGGACGGCATGTGGTATTGTGGAACTTACAAATGTTAAACATTCGACAGCACCTTTCATACTTCCTGGTAAATTTATGATTAAAGTTTTCTTTCGAATCCCACAAACTCCACGCGACAACATGGCAAGTGATGTAACTTTTAAACTTTCTTGCATCATAACATGCATTAAACCAGGTGCTACTTTATAAATAATATTTCGTGTAGCTTCAGGTGTAACATCGCGCTCAGAAAATCCAGTACCACCTGTAGTTAATATTACATTACATTTATCTTCATTTGACCATTTAACCAATACTTGTGCAATTGTGGTTAATTCATCGGGAACAATATCATAATGTATCAATTTTGATTTTGGTACTAAATTACCCTCAGATATAATTTCTAATAATTTTTTACCACTTTTATCAGAATTTGTTCCATTATAACAAGAATCACTAACTGTTAATATGCCGAAATAGATTTCATCCATGTTTTTATTATGAATGAAAAATATTTTATTGAAATATGTATTTCGTGGCTATCGTGATCAAAAAAAGTAATATTTTTTTTTTGTTCAATGATGTTGCACAAATAAAATACAATAATTACGAAGTGACCTTCATTACGACAAAAAATAAATTATATATATATATGTATTATAA
This sequence comes from Nineta flava, assembly GCA_963920215.1. Taxonomy (NCBI): domain Eukaryota; kingdom Metazoa; phylum Arthropoda; class Insecta; order Neuroptera; family Chrysopidae; genus Nineta; species Nineta flava. The sequence goes on from OY986040.1 coordinate 92,406,475, forward strand.
AAACTGTAGAATATAATAAAACCTACACAGAGAAACGATATGAACTGATATCAGTTGAGCCTACTATTTATTTATTGACTTTTTGACCGATATATCTCTTCTAATGATTGTTTAAACAATAAAATGCTAATAACTTAACTTTTAAATCTACAAATTACCTACAACTTTTATTTAAAACTTGTTTGTCTAAAATTAATATTTTTAAAGTTATAACGCGTTAATTTCAAAATCCTGTGCCTAGGCGATTGACGCCAGTCTGGGCCTGAAAACGCAGTATAGCTATATCATGGAGAATAGATAAATAGGAGATCGAACGACATAGGCAATTCGTCTGTTTTTTCGTCCTCAAAAACGTGTAGAGATCATAGTTATTATTTTCGCCACTAGCGGCAGTGCGAATCTACCCGTAAGGAATTATTATTATTATTACATATTAAAATCAACGGTTATCACATCTTACAAATAAAAAATGTAAGTATAAAAATTGTTTAATTTTATAAATGTGAAAAAATGGGACGATGTTGTACAGGGAAAGCATAGATATACTGTTATATATCTATGAGTGAAAGGTTGTTTAAGGTTAGGAATGCGTGTCTGCATTTACGAAAAGAATATGGTCTGTAATTACCGGTTTTGTCATCTTCTTTCTCATGGAGACTATGTAAAGGAGATCTAACTCAAACGGGAAAATTGACAAAATATGGCAACAAAATGGTAGAAGTTATATTTACTTTTTATGCCGCTAGGGTCGCTAGTTTTTTGATAGGAACTCATCCGTACCGAAGTGAAATACCGTACGTTTCGTTTACATCTTCGCATAGCACATCTCCCACGAGTATGAGAGAGTACATATGTATACATTAAGCAATGTGTATGAGAAGGAGGTCTTAATGTATACATATGTACTCTCTCATACTCGTGGGAGATCTGCTATGCGAAGATGTAAACTAAACTTACGGTATAGTATAATAAATAGAAATAATGTAGCCAAAAGTAACTAGTTTTATTTCGAAGTGATTATTTTGAAGTATGAAATTTGTTTAAAAAAATTTATTAAATAAAAAACTGTTTAAAAACATTTAAAATGGGAAGAGTATGTGCAGTAGACACATTGTAAAAGTGGTAGTGCTTGTGACAATAAGCAACGGGATCAATTGGGTTTAAAAAACCAGGACTTTTTAAAGTACCAAAAGCGAGTATAAATATTTCGAAATTAATTAAATTGTATGACATTATATTAAATATTAATTTTCAGCATTATTATTAATAAATTTAAGTTTAATTTAATATCTGATTCAATAATTTATTTTCATTTTTACAATTCCAACATTACAAGTTACTATTTAATTACTTGATGTTTTTTTTTTATTTTTATGTAATTATTTTGCGAATTTTAACTATCACTTCAACTTCAACTAATTCCTTATTGAAAAATTTAAATTACTTATCATTTATTTTTAAAAATATTTCATTGGAAAAATACTTTGGCTGGAAATAATTTTTATAATACTATGAATGGTTTTCAATTAAAACTCGCGCCTTATACTCTGTTCTGTGTCCGGTGCCGAAGGAACACTACTGACATCTTATTTTTGCCAATTATTTGTTTACATGGAGTTATGTATCCTTGTTTAGTGTCTATGTTCTTTCTTTATCTAATATATGTCAGTTATTGTAAACATATATTGTATATTATTATTATTAATTGCAAAATTATCACTATGATTCTTCATCTTTTTATTTATTGCAGATTATTAAGAATTCTCTATTATTAATATTTATTTAATTATTACTTGATAATCGAAAACAATTTTTTATTATATATAAAACTATGATTTCTTATAAACTGAATGTGAAAGTGATTTCTTGGCGCCTACATTTAAACATTTAAATTCCATACGGCACTGAGACCAGTGACCCCTACTGATAAAAGATAGTTACACCAATTCGTGGCCGTTTATTTAACATTACGTTCGATCTCCTAATATATCTATTCTTCATGAGCTATATATATCTATATGCACCTATATGTATTGAAGATATAGTATATTACGTCCCTAGGCCAGAAAGTTGGATTTCCTGGCGTATGTGATGTGATGGCCGAGGCGAAGCCGAGGCAATTATATCACATACGTCAGGGCATCCAACTTTTTGGCCGTGGGTCGTATACTATTTTTCTTGCTCCATGTACGCCGAATGTACGCGCTTTCTGGCCGCATTTTACGAATAATTGCTATGTTATAAAAACAATTGCTATGGTAACGGCCAGAAAGTAAAAGCGCACTGCAGCTCGAGAAGGCCATGAAAATCGTTCATTCTGGCGTAAAATGCGGCCAGAAAGCGCGTACATTCGGCGGCTGGAGCAAGAAAACATTTTTGTGCTCAGTATGGTCTGTGCTGCGGCAAACTTAGCAGTGTAATTTCCGTGTGTCTGATTTATAATTTTTTTCTTATAAATTCTTGTAAGAGTGAATTAATATGAACATCTGTTTCATTTGTGATGAGCCGGATTGGATTGCACGGTTATCTGTGACAACGATGCAGAATTGGACGACGTCGATAGAGATATCGTTGACCACAGCGACGAACAATTAATTGAGGCGCTAAACGGTTTATATATCACCGAAGATGACGAATAGAAGGATATGTGTAAATCGTCACCACCCGCGAAACTTACGAGAATTGAACACTACGTATGATTTATTTTCGATTGTACGCGATTGAAAATAAATTTTCCATGCCGTCTTAAATAAATTTCCCGTTTTCTTATTATTTTCTTCTATAATAATAAAATTAATGGGGTTTTACCTCCGTTACTGAGACACCACGGTCTATAACAGAGGCCACCCACATCATTATTTTTCAACCTTTATTAATTTTTTAAACTATACATTTTTATGTATAGTTATGTATATGATGTGAGTGGAGGACAAGGAATTCATATGCAGACTAGGAATTGGTAGGTTATGCGGCTGCAGCCGACTTTGTTAGGAACTATGCCAATATTCATTGGCTGTGACCGCTAGAGAGTTCACAGACACATTCCACGCCAAATCGGACACCATTTAGCTTTTGCATCTCCGATTTTCTCCATAATTGTTTTTCTTTTAGTATCTATTGAGAGAGAGAGAGAGGCCTTCATACCAATTTTCAGCTTTTTTTGTCCAGCTACTTTCGAGATATGAATTTAAAAAAACTCTCTAGTCACAATTGAAGTCTGATCAAAATGAATTGTCGTATCTGATATCATATTTGTATTTTCAAGGCCAATTTTATTAATAAATGGCTCACGTCAAGGGGAAAGGGGGGCATACAGATAGAAGAAAACACAAAATATAAAATATCTCTTTTAATATTGGAACAATCGTAAAATGTATAACGAGTAAAGCTATAGAAAATGAAGTTTGCGATAATTCATTACCTTTCTTATCATTTTGTTTCTTATCATTTTTTCCAAACTCTAATGGGTACAGAGATATTTAGAATTTTAACTTTCAGTATTTAATTGTAAATATTTCTGTAAATATTAGTGTAACAGAAAAATGATAAGAAACAAAATTACAGTTAAACTTAGTACCTACAACATAACTCCTGATAAATTTTTCGATTTTTCAAATATTAAGGGAGATATACCAAATTTTGTGTTGCCCCCTCCCTCTAAACCCCCTTTTCCCCTTGTCGGATTTTACCCATTAACGAACTTGACCTTTAGAATACCAAAAGCGCCTCAAATACCAAGTTTCCAAAATACCAGCCAAGTAGCGTCGCTTGTTAAGGCGTTGTTTTACGTGGACCTGGGAGGTTATGGGTCCAAATCCCAACACCGGCAGTTTGTCAATTTAAAAAAAATTAATGGAGCGGTTGATTGACTAAACTGTTGACGTATGGAATAGAAAGAGGTAACCGGCTATGCTTGTGAAGGTTTTCTGCAGTTTTCCTTCACGAACTCCAGATGAATATCGGCATAGTTCCTATCAAAGTCGGCTGCAGCCGCACACCTACAAATTCCTTCTCTGCATTCGAATTCCTGATCCTCCACTCACATCATAAAAGTGTAAAAGTAAAAATTAATAAAGGTTGAAAAATATTGATGTCGGTGGCGTCTGTCTCTTTTGAGGCACGTCGTGTCTCAAAAACGGTTAAATCCCATTATTATTACCAAATTTCAATCCAATCGGAATAAAACTGTGACCGCTAGAGTCCACAGACACATAAACGAATACATATATATATATATATATATATATATATATATATATATATATATATATATATATATATATATATATATATATATACATATATATATACATATATATATACATATATATATACATATATACATATATATATATATATATATGTATATATATAGTTATATACATATATAAAAATTTTAGCGTTAGTGATATTTAACATCTAATAGGTAGGATCGATGGACTTTTGAAGAAATTTTTACGAAATTCCAACATTGGTGCAAAAACAATAGCTGCATTTCCTTTGGAGGAAATTCGCTAAAAAAACGGTACTTGTTTTTTGAATGCCCACAACTTTGCGAAAAATGATCCGATTGGGATGTTTGTTGTTCTTTAATTTTCGATTTTAGACGCACTTTTAGAAAAAAAAATGGTACAAAATCATCAAAACCGTATTTCCATAAGATATTCAAGTTCTAAATATTAAATGTTGATTTTTGAAAAACACGTAGCGATCGATTTTCTTCAAATTTTTTCTAAAAATACTGTCATTCCTTATGCAACTTTTAAGTCCAGTACGGTAATGGGATAACGTTAGGATCAATGTTTTTTCGAATTTGAAAATTTTTATTTTTTAGTAATTCGTACTAAAAGTACATAATATAGCCCAGTTAAATAAAAATAAAAAAACTTATAGCTTTGAAAATTGGCCAAAATGTTCCTTAAGCTTTCCTCTTGAACATATCAAAAAATCTCATCTTGAGGGGGGTGCGCAACAGGCCGCCATTTTGAATTTTAGGTGCCTTTTTTCGGTTTTTCCTCAATATCTCGAAAACTATCAACTTTTTCAACCACTTACACTTACTAAATGAAAGCTCATTAAATTTTCTACAAAAAACCGTTTGGGAGATATACAGATGTATAAGCCGAAGAAGTCAGAAAGTCTAGTTTACGAGAGGAGAAAATCAGTTCTGAAAGTTTTTTTTCTTAGTTCCAGTGTTTTTACCAGTGTCTATTAGCTTGATGATTATTTACTACCTATAGTATGCTGTGTAAGTAGAGGTGGAGGGTAAGGGGAATACAAGTAAATCATGAAATATGAAATTGAGCAAATATATATGAGAACATACTGAAAATAACTCAATAACTAAAAAACGTATAAAAAGCTTTTTTCTAGCTTTAACCGTTTGGGAGGTATATAGATGTATAAGAAGGAAAGGTAAGAAGTTGAGATAGTCTAGTTTACGAGGGAAGAAAATCGCTTCTGAAAGTTTTTTTTTTTAGTTCCAATGTTTTTATCAGTGTAAATTAGCTTGATGATCATTTACTACCTATAGTATGCTGTATAAATAGAAGACGAAGGGGAGGGAGGGGGAGGGGTGAATTCAGAAATGGACAAAATATCTCTATATCATGTCCTCATGTTCATTTAATCACATTTATTGTCACACATATTTACTTTAATTCACTCTATAGGTAAGCTAGAAATGAATTTAGTGGCCCAAAAATCACTATCGTAAAAATTTGTATTTATATATATATATATATGTATGTATGTATTTATATATATACATATATATATATTCAAATTTATACGATAGTGATTTTTAACATCTAGTAGGTAGGATCGATGGACATTTAAAGAAATTTTTACGAAATTCTAACTTTGGTACAAAAACAACAGCTGCATTCCTTTTGGAGGAAATTTGCTAGAATGAGAAAAAAAACTTCTTTTTTTTTACTAATTATTTATTTAATTATTTTAATTAATAACACAATAATTCAATATTATTTCTACAGACTTGTTTCCTCCAGAATTTAGACGTTGCTATGTTAAACACCCAACACGCATTTTAAACAGAGTGGCTACAAAACCTGGAAATCTTGAAAAACCTGGAATACAATTTTTTCAGGTCGGGAAAACTGGAAATGTCATGGTCATATAAAAACTAATTTTTTCAGCCTATAAAAAATAGTTACAGAAGAATATTTATTGTCTATTCAAATATCTTATACATCATTCCTAAGAGAGAAGTTCGGTGATATTGAAAGGAGTTGGAAGCTAGTTTTTTGTTATACATAAATGACACGTGGCGACAAGTATCAAGCGTATAAAACCATGGTGTGATTCAATTTTATAGACCTGGAAATTTTTAAGTCTTGGAAAAGTTCTGGAATTTGTTATTTTGATTTTCAATTTTTTTAAATCAGATTTATGAAGAATATATTTGGCAGAGGGCGGTGCTGAATATTTTAATCTACTAGCTGTAGTTATTAAGTTGTTGACGGGAGTACGACCCGGAACTGGTTGGCCGAAAGGTATGTCACGGGGGTTGGAGCAAGAAACGTCAATCTACTAGCTCTAGTTTATAATTTACCCACCAATAAGACCACTTCATAAAAACATAAACTCGAAGGAATGCGTCTATGTTAATGGTTTTAAATCTCACGTGATGTTTAGTGGAGCCAACAGCGATATGTTATAAAATTTCCGTCCGCCAAAATGTCAAAAAAATTGCTCTGTTATTAACATTTTTCACGGAACCCTTATTAATTTCCCACGGATCACTGGTGTTCCGCGGAACACAGTTTTGGAAATCCTGGTCTAAAGGATATTGATAAAATAAAATAAATCAGTAGTAATATAATGTAATGTTTTGTATATTATTAATTAAATATTTACAAATCAATTTGTCCTAATTTATCTATTTACTTAATAACATTATCCAATTCCCTTAAAATTGACAATCCCATCTGAGTGTTCTCAGAGAGAGCTATATACAAATTTTTGCTTAACCAAGCAGGCCTGAGTAATATTGTGTAATATTTTTATATGTATAATATTAATAATTATAAATTGTATTATTCATTTTAGTTGATTTTTTTTAAGTTTAATAATTTTTTTTAATTAAGTAAAAACAAACTCAAACCTACCTGGGGTAAGCTATTCATTTTTTTTAATGATAAGACTGAGGCAATGCATAAGATACGTAATGAACATTGGCCCCAGACATTTTATTTTTAATGCATCATGTTTTTAATTTTTTTGTATTTTTTTTTCTTTTAAATTTAATAACAAATTAATAATGTACACTAATTTATATATACATATATATATATATATATATATATATATATATATATATATATATATATATATATATATATATATATATATACATATTTATATAATATATATATATTAATATTAATTAATCATTACCTACGTACAATGTGTCATATAATAATATCAATTTTATGTATAAACTACCCACAATTACTCTATAAAAATATTTAATAATAAATAGATTTCTTAAAAAATATTAATTAAAATGGATTGAGAATAATAAAACATGTTTTACTAATGTTTTTGTTTTTGGCGGAGGGGTCCACTTCCCCACTCCTTGTACACGATGGTGTCTCTTTCACAAACAAAATGGTTCAATTACCGTACGTATATTTTAATATATATATATATAAAATATATATATATATATTTATTTTTTAATTTTTGTTCACCACATAATTTATTTAAATTTGTTTGAATGGTTCTGTGTAGCTCAATAAATATTTTAATGTGTTCAGATTTCTGTGTAAAGGTTTATAATTTTCTTCAGATTTCAATAAAACATCAACAACGACTCGAAAATACTCTTTAAAATTCTTGAATGAAATCAACTGTAAAAAAATTGTTTTGAGTATACCAGAATTTCGAATTAATATGCGCTTGGAACATACATCACAAATGAAGCTCTTTTCTGTATATTAAAGCTAACGTAAATACGAATAATAAATCTTTATGAATGGGGAAGATGTAGTTATTTAAATTTTGTTTAAGGTAGCTGTCTTACAGTAATGGTGTTCAAAAGTTTAAGCTCAGAACACGCCTGAATTATATGAATAGACTTTTTTGACTCGAATGTACCTCGTATACTTGTTCGCTTGGATTATATAAAAATGTCAATTTTTTCATTAACCTATTACGACGAACGGTTAATAATTAATTTTTTTTAATAAATATAACATCATTTTACATTGTCCTAGTTTTTTAGTCAAATCGCTCGGCACGTTTTTTAAATAAAATTAAAAGTGTGGTGATATTACTATTTTTGTAATTACGACAACTTTTGAGATCGATCAAAACTCAACAGTAAATAATTTTGAAATTTTAAACGAAGTTAGATACTTATATTTTAAATAATTTATCAAAAATTCAGCCAATTTATTGACAACGCGTTTCACACGACAACTGCCTTAATAATATATATGTTTTTTGAGAGGAACAAGATCGAAAGATAAAGAACAAGGCTAAACAGTGCAAGTCGAATTAGATTTTCATACAAAGTTTGTTTTCGATCTTTAGTTTTTTTTACGTAAGAAAATATTAAAATAATGCATTTGTTATTTTTTCAATCTTTTTTGAATTGTAATAATATTTAATGGATTTTGAAACAAAAATATCAAAATTAATCACACTCCAAGAGTATTTGTTCACCTTCTTTTTGTGTTTTGGTAGCTTTTTTCTAGTTTAAGAAATATATATTTTAAGAAATTCACTTGCATGCTTGTGAATGACCCAAAACATTTTTTCAAATTTTGTAACCAATATCTTCAGTAGAAAATTCAAGAGGTAGCATTAATAAAGGCAAGCCTCCCACCGCAAACTTAAGGCTTGAACTCTATTAAATTAAACTTCTATGGGATAAAGTAGTCTATAATGTAAGAAAATATGTTCCTACATTACAAAATGACCTTTTGGGGTTCTTACAAGAGAGAAATGGATACAGATTGCACTAGATAAACTTAACAAGTTACTGGAGAAAATGCTTCGATTTTTCAATGATCTGAAAAAGGACAGGTTCCCATCGATGAAAAATCTCCCAAGTAAAATGTAATATTTAGGTTATTTTATATTTACGTTTCGTAAATATAAAGTGTATTATTTTGTAAGTAATGAAATTTTGAATTCATGTTTTCACAAGCTTTTATTTGATACCTAGCTTCGCACTCAAATTGAGTTTAAACTATTGTATGAAAAATTGTTTCATACAAAACTTGTTTGTTTTTAATGTATTTATTTTCTCTACCTCGTATTGTTTATAAGTTAGTTTTTAGGCATAGCTGCGATGTAGGTACGAATGAATGAGATTCAAAATTTTTATAGGATATATGTTATTCGGTGAAAATCATATCAAAATCAGATCAATCGTTTTTACTTGATGCGGGAACAAACAAAAATTTTTTAATCGATTTTTTAGCATCTCTTATCATTGTATTAATCAAATGTAGTATTATTTTGAAAATATTTTCCATATACAGAAATAACTGTCTATAGTTTTATTATAAGTATAGATTCCACACGATGGCGTAGAGATACGTTTTTATTTATTTTAATTTTAACTATCTACCTTCTCCCTCTTGAAAATATCCCTCACTTATAACTTTACTTGTGTAATTAAGCCATTACTATACTTGAATCAAATTTTTACGTCAAAGAATTTCGTAGAAAGCTATCTATGACAGACTGAAGTGATTTCATGTGGGTGTCGTTTTTATATTTTTGGTATGAAGCACGCACTTAAAAATGTGTTAAAGAATATACTTCAATTAAATTTTTCGAAATCTTCCCCATTTCATAAACAAACAAGTTGTTTTTAGTTATAAGAAAAAGAAATCCTTGATAATTAATAATTTTGTCGTTTATGTTACACAGAATTATGACAATTTTCATAAGAATCTGCATCGTTAAATGTGAACTATTTAGAACAAATTCAACAAATCATAAATTGTACGTATTTATTTTAATTAAAAAAGAATGCAATTGTCTGGCCACGACAACTATTATATTAATCTACTATGTTCATATGCCTTTGGAAACATTTGATTATCTTTGGCTGAGTTCACACCTGGATTTGAAACGTACATGCATTCATTCATTTTTTAACACAAAATATAATAAAATTGTTTGTTTGTTGATTTGTCATATATGTATGTATGTATGTATGGATGTGATCTGGTTGTATCGTCATCATTTTGACACATGTACACGTTTCTACCATACGTGCTGTCACAATTGTTCTATTACATCAGTCTAAAGTCTCAACTATACATATTATTTACATGAATCAACCAATAAAACAAACATAAATACTATACAATTTCATTTGTTGAATATACCAATTTGGAATCAATACAAATTATCATTGTTTGTTCATCTTTATCGTTACATCTATCGATTCACACCAGTGTTTGGAATCAAAATTATATTTTAGCCCTGCCCATGTGTTTTCACCTATTCTTGTCTGACTTCTTTTTTATATATAATGTATGATGAGAGATAGTAAACATGCTATATTAGTTCAATGCAAATGAATAAATCGGATAATAAATAAAAAACACAAAGGACAATCGCCATTTTACCCTGAGACCCTGCATATATCTAATATAAATAAAAGTTTAGCTCCAATTTAATTAAGTTTGAAAATAAGGATCGCAGAAATATAATTTAGTATCATTCGGTTTCATTTACGATTCCAATTTTCCCTCAATTAAACCTTATTATTTTTATTAATGATTTTATTCAAATTTTGTATTTTGTTAATTTTTATTCAGTTAATTGTAATATTCGTTGGCTACTGATTTCGTCATTAGACATGAACAGAACGGTAATTATAATAATTATAGCGGACGAAATTGTTTAAAAAATTTACATAATATATTTGTAGACTGAATATTCTGACACAACTTTAATCCAAGGTACAAGTTTCCGTGCCGCAGCTTATATAACTCATTGATTAATTTTTTAATAGACATACACGATGGATCTATACACGACGAATTTCAATTGATTGTTATCGAGCTAATTACTTTTTATCTAATATCTATTTTAAAAATATGATGTTAACATTTGCCCCAAGTGTCCTCAACAAATTTTGTCTTTGGGACTGTGTAAAAACTCATATTTAATAACTAGTATATTTTTCCAAATCGGTACATATCATGTAGGCTATGAACATAACAATATTATTATTTGCAACAATATTTAAAAATAACACATATTTGGTCTGTTTGTTGGAATTCCAAATTGGGTGCATTCTAGATGTCATTATAAACATACATCTCTTAAACTAAATGGATTGATAATTCAAATTATCAAATAAATATCAAGATATTGGAAACTCTGTAGCATATACCTTCTTGTCCACAAGTTTCGTTTTCATGCTATGGTGAACTACTTAGAAACTATTACCAGTAGGTCAAAATATTAAGCTCCGCCCCTACCAGAAAAAAATTTTAATTTTTATAAAAAATTTTAGTTTTTATATAAAATCCATCTTTTAATCACATGATAAATTACAGTTGAGATATTGGTGACAAAAATTGTGCGTGGAGTGGATGGATATCAACGTTTGAACATTTGAAAGAATCATGAAAAATATATCATTATTACATAAAATTATGCAATTGCAAGGGGGATGTTTACAGTATGACGCTTATATATTGCTAACAGTTTTGTATAAAAACAATTATCAATCTAATTAAATTTCCCCCAATTTTTAGACCAATTATTTGTATTTTATATATGTAACGACGCCAAAATAAAGAGACATCTATCTCTCATGAAGTTGGAGAACAGTGAGATCAGGACCGGACTATAATAGACTTTGATAGAATATCTTTACAAAGCCAAAACAAGGTACCTAGCCTTCGTCTTAACCGAATTGGGTAATCTAGAAGTTAAACAACTAAAGTGGAGCTCTGCCCTGTCATTTGCAAAGAAGGCGGGTAGGTTTGACAACGAACTTAAAACTACAGGAAACGAACAAGGCGTGGTAGTGGATAGAAGAGGTCGGGCAGGCTTAGAAAGGTCTACTTGCCATGCTTCGGCCTCACCTCCACTACTGCCACTACTACTTCTATGTAGATACTTTCGTATACATTTAATTTTGTAGGCTTTTTCACAGATTTTAACAGCTTTAAATTCGTTTAATCTATTTTATTGCTGTTCTCTATAACGTGAGAAGCTACGTGAAATTATACGTCGGAAATTATTAATCGGATTCCAATATGACGACGACTTTGTCCAACATACGTTTTGAAATAATATTGACAATTCACACTATGCACTCCCGATTGTTGTTCATTAACCATCTTATTTTTTGGATTAACAGGTATCTAATTAATTTTATATTTACTAATAAGAAATGCTGTTAGGTTATGATTACTTAGTTCTTTTGTGATATTATTTATGCATGGACGGAAATATGTCAATTTATGCCATTTCTTTTGTTTAACGTTGCCATGCTCTTGTGTCTGTACTGTAAGATCTTCCTTAGAGATTTCCATTTAGGTCTATCGGATGCCAATCTCATCCACTGATATCCCGCAAACTGTATAATGTCGTCTCTTCATCTTTTAAGTGGGTGACCTCTACGGCGTTTGTTACTATATAGAGTCCATATGGTGCTACGAAATTTAAAATCATTGAGCGTTAGATATCTTCCCGGAGATTAATTATGATTAGCTAATTCATACTGATAATGACTATTTTATAATCGAAATACGTATTTATAAAATACTAGAGTTCTCTTTGATTAGCTTTATATAATCTTTAAATTATCAATCTATTTGCAAAAGAAGCAAATTGTCCCACATACAGACCTCAAAATGTATATGAAATACAACCAAGCAACACTGGTAATTACCAATACTATTCTATATGCATGTTTATATATATATATATAGATTTTCTTCAGATCAACAATCATTGTGGTACTACTGTTTACTAAACAGTTCTTACCACACCACCACGCATGATAATAAATTAGATTACAATATATGAATATACTTAAAATTTAGGATAATTCTTATTCAAATTCATTTTGCTTGAAGAATTAACTATTACTTTTTTTTTAAAATATTGTTATAAAAAAACCTTTTTTTTAAATTTTTGCTATGATACGAAAGGTTAATTGATTTGATTTTGTTTTTAATTTAGAGAATTAATTATAATAAAATTAATGTTGTTATATCAATGGATACTTAATATTTAAATTTGTTCTTATTGATATAAGTAGCTAGTTGGTCGATATAACTGCCCAGAATTATATTTATTAAACTCAATAACAACACTTCAGATGTTTTTTTATTTCTTATTTTTATATTTCTTATCAGAATTATATTTATTAAACTCAATAACAACACTTCAGATGTTTTTTTATTTCTTATCATGTTTTGTAATACGAAATTTGACTCCAAATCCCAAATGAACTTTTTCAATAGGGATTATTCTTTGTATATTTCATTTTTAATAAATATTTCAGTATATATTAATATTGGTATTTTTCATAAATGGATTATGGTAGAACAAAATTATATTACGTAAATATATAAATCAAATTTAGTCCTATTTACAAATTTTTGAATATCCCTTTTATAAACCTACACTGAAATTAATTGATTATAATGTTTTAAGCTATTTACATTGTTGATATCCTGTATTGGAGCTTTCATTTTATAATCATTTCAAGCAATCAAAATTTGATTATCCATTCGTTAACTATAATCCAAACTATATGGACTATATGGACACAAATATCTCATTAAAATAAAAAATTTTGCTTATAGTTTTGAAAATATTATGTATGAAACAATGTCTTAGCATTGTAATTAAATATTAAATACTGAAAAAATACTCAAAATATTTGTGCTCGGATAACCCACGTTTAAAGCGAAACTGATTCTTGCTATTTTTTAAGATTTATAAAAATTTTCTGTTACTAGCTATTGAAAATCTTATTTAAAAAAATTTAGGAACCAAAAATACTGATAGATTTACAAGCCGAACAAAACACGAATTTAAAAAACAATATTTTAAATTAATTAACTAATGCAGTTTAGTTTTTGTATTTATAAAATTTCATGGATGTTTTTTTTTTCTAATCTTCTTCAATAATTTCATCGAATACGAACCGACACATTATTTAAATTTTGTCACTGCTGAATTTAAAGATGCTTTTAATGATTTGTTAATTTGTATACTTTGTTCACATTAGTTAATATATTAACTAATTTAAAAATTTCATATTTTGACTAATTAAATAAATATAAGCATAAATGTATTATCGTGACATCATAAAACTTGAATCCAATTAATATACAGAAGAAAAAAACTACAATAATAATTAAAACAGAGTTGTTGCATTTGCATGCGACAAAATCAAAAATCGTTGCGGAACTTTCCGGATAGGATACAAGTCTTGAAAAAATTATTAGTGACTGGGCTCATACTAGTCGTGTGCTCGTGTTTTTTTTTATTACCATCCAATAGAAATCATGATTGGTCATTATTTTGCTTGATTGCATTGCATTTCGTTGTTTTACTTATATGTGTAATTTTAGTCAATTATCATAAAAAAAGATGAAAATAAATAGTTTCTCGATAAAAATGATAATAAATTACTCTCTCTTATACTTAATTTTATAAAAAATCTAATATTTACAATTGTTAATAATTTATTATATTTTATATTTTGCATATCCGCATCTGCATATGTGAACGGCAAAAAATCTATATCCGTATCTGCTAATGCCTGTGAAACTCACATATGTAGCATCTTTAAATTAAACATGATATTTTCTGACACATTCATTTATCGCGTAAAGAAAGTTTCACTTTGAAAGTAAGCTACAACACTGAAAACTACTGAAATTTCATTGTACAATAATTTTATTGAACCATAAACACATTCAATTAATGCCTCAGTAATACCAAAAATTACTTTTATTTCTACAATAAAAAAATAAATTTGATGTTTTGACTTATAATTTCAATATGATACCTAGATTTTTGTTCCCAATGAAAAATTAAAAATTTGTTAAAAACATTTTATCAAAAATAAAACAAACTAAAAAAAATGTAACAATTAAAAGTATAAACCACCTCATTATTCATTATAAACAATAAAATTTAAGATACATTTGTATAATTGTAAAATTTAAAAAAAAATATAATATAAAATATTTATAATTATTTTTGAAACAATTTTTTTAAAACATAATTATAAAATTTTAAATTAAAATTCGAACACATAATCTGAATGCATTAGTCTTTTGCCTCAGAAGGTTTAAAAAAACACCAGAAGCAGCAGCGCAGTAAAGTGTACCAAAAATTTTTATATTACTATTAAAGTAATGTTACAAGTGCGTTTTTATTGTTATTAAAATAAATAGAACATTGGCCCAACATTGGGAAATTCAAATTCGTCAGCAGCAACTGTATCAAAGGTTAGCAATTTTTTACGAGATTAATTGTAAATTTATTTATATTAATTTTAAAAATAATTTTAATTTTATTATTTAAAATTTGTATGTATTATAATAATAATAAAAACGTACTTTTAACAGTACTTCACTATCAATATTAAAATGTTTGGATCCTCTACTCGTAGTACTGCTTTTAGTGTTTTTTTTTTTAAACCTGAGGAAAAAGGCTAATTGAAGTGGATTTACATAGTACATAATCGTTTTAACAAAAGGGTATATTCCGATATACGCTGGGTGTTATGTCAATTGTGGTGTCATTTAAGTATACGGAGGCGCTTAGGTGAAGAGACATTCTTTCTTTTAAATTACTATTCGTTTTGTTTCGGACAGAATATTATAAAAACCGACTTACTGAAATGAGTGACAAATATCTCTATTATTTTCAAACCTACTGCTATCTGCCCAAAAAAAAAACGAATCATAATTGTACGGAAAGATCTATGTATAACAAGAGTGAAACATAATTAAACAATATCTCATCTCGTTTACTATTGATTAATTTGAATAAATTCAATCAAAATTGTTTTATTTAATTGCTTTCTAAATTTAAATTATGATTCCATCGCCTTCTATAAATCACTGTAATAATATACTATTGACTCATGATCAAATGGATTCAATATCCCAAGTAAAGTAATTAATTATTAACTGTTAGTGAAGCTCATTTATTGACGTGCTTAATTAATTCATCACATCAATTAAATTCAACTAACCGGCATTCAGTCTTCAATTAGGAGGTAGTGGAACCAACTCTTATGAAATAATTTTACGTATACTAAATTCAATTATTCTCAGATTATTTGTGGTTCAACGATAACCAGTGCTTTCTACCCACTGACTGGAACTCACAACGTATATCGGTTCATACATGTATAAGTAAATACATCGTATTAATAATAGTATTTTGTTAAGTGGAAAATCAACATATTATTATTAAAAATCTACTTTCTCTTTTAAAAACATGATATAGATTATAGATGATAGAGGGAAGGAGAAAAGGGCTTTTGTAACAACACTACACAATACATACAAATAGTAAAACTTCCTTTGTTTTTTTTTTTTTTGTGTGTGAATATAATAAATATGATAAAAACATTTAATGGATGATGAGAAAATGATGTTAAAATGTGTAAAATGTTGTTGGTAAATTATCATTAATTTTATAAAATGTAAAATTTACATACTATTTTATTTATTTATTTTGTTTTAGAATTGTTATTGTGAGACTTATAATAACGATGCAGTCATATGATATAACTGCATTAACACCTGAATATGTACTGGTAGACAGGATAATCGATCATGTGTATTCGAATCGAGTGCAAGCCATGATAGTGCATTGTATCCTTCAAGTACGTACCTGAAACAAATCAATTTTATATGAAATATCTATCCATTGTTTTACCAAGTTGTTAACTTTGCATTTTTGTGTAGAACATTGAAATTTTGTATAAGGGTCTGTAATGTACTCGATTCTAAATCTTAGATTTCTTCAATATTTAGACACCGTATTCATAGGGATATGTTCTACTGAGTTACCTTGTAACTACCAATATACTCATTTAATTATTATTAAATATTCAGGCAAAATAAAAGTTTGGTTGAAAGCCCACAAATTTTTTTAGGGAATCGAATAAGCTCAATTATGTAGTTATCTTCCCTCAAAAATTTAAAACCTGTTGACGATCATTTCAAAGAGTAATTAGCGATTAAAAATCAAACTTTTAACACAGCGTCTTATGGAGAACCGAATTTTTTGTACTTAAAATTATAATAACTATATTATTAAAGTAGACACCATAATAAATAATGTTTATAAATATTCTTTGAAATATGCAGTTTATATATTTGCATTAAAAAAATGGTGTTGACGAATTTGTTTTAATTATTTAATAAAATTGAAACTGTTTTCTTAGGTTTGTTTTTGCCACCATATTTTGAAAACTGGTGACAGCGCAGAGTAAAAAAATATACAGTTCAGTTTCAACTCAAAGTTAACTACTTTACCGCTTCTGGGAGCGGTTGGGCCTCAACCTAAACTTCTGGGAATATTTTCTTTCAATTTCTATTTTCAAAATGTATTACTACACCAATTTTCAGAACTATGTACGATCGTTTTTTTTGTTCAAAACTCTACACGATTGACCCCCCACCCCACCCATACTCTCCGCCTCCAATGAGACTTCTACAAAATGCGACTCTTACTTGGACGATATCATTGGAAACTTATGAGAAAAAATCACGACTATGTTTGATCAGTTCACTTTTATGTAGCCAGCTCTTAGACCATTATTATGTTATGTGATATTACACAACATCCGTGTCACTTAACATAGATAATATCTAAGAAAAAATAATAAAGAAACAGACAATGAAACTGACGTGGTTTAAAGCCGGACAAAACGTGATGGATTATTAAATATTTCTTGACGTAACTAGTAGCGTGTTGATGAGTAACAGTAGGTTGCAGAGAGGAAGGGTTAGCCGATCGCTGTACTTGAAGAAGATGTTGATATAACTGGCTTATCGATTCCCAGTGATACGATTGGTAGAATTATATTATTTATGGATACGATAAAGCCAACTGCTTCGATTTCGGTGATAATTCAATCAATAATTGGTGACTGACAATACGGAAGTTTGATTATAGTTTTTATTTATTTTATTACTGAATGAAAGTTAAAACAAATTTATTCAATAGAAAAGCTGTTGTTATTATTTATCTTTTATCATTATCTTAGTTTAAAAATTTTATTGGTTTAAAAAGTTACTTAACACAAAACAAGCAGGTCGGGGAGAGAGGTGAACTAAATGTCTACATTGTGTTTCATGGTAGGGGGATTACGTGGTATATATTTATAGTTTATTTGTGCCTTATTCATTCAGTTTTCGAAAAAAGCACTAGCCACTAGTTAGTAGATGGTGACACCACCTTACAATGAATTGATCCGAAAAACAAAACTTAGTATAAAACACAGCCACAGGCATACATTTTTAGGAGTGACAAAACAAAACAGTACATATTAATCTATTTTTTACATATTGAATGTAATTTTGTTTCGCACAATGAGATAATTCAATAAGTTGTCTTAAAATTAGTTCAACGTCTAAATAAGATATCTAAAATAAATTCAATGTTAAAACCTGCTTAAACATATTATCAAGTCTCATTAAATCGGTTCAAAGGTTTTAAAGATATGAATGGACAAACATAGACGTCCAGATTTATTAGTACATAGATTTGAAATAACTCAATTTGTTTTTAATATATCAGAATGAAACAAAGTTTAAAGCCTCCCTTTAACGTGCATTTTTATGCTGACGCTTGACGCTGGTTTCTAGCGTCAAATTCGGTCACGTGATGAGAATTTAATATGCGCGCCATCTAGAAATAATTGTAGCGAAAAATTACAGCGTTTAGCGTCAAATTAGACATCAGTATCGAAAGTCGATGTATCGACATTTTACCACTAGACTTTATAGGTTACGATGTAATTGTGAGTAAAACAAAACTGTATCTGATATTTTTTAATATTTATTAGTATTTATTTTTGCACTCGCTATATTTATAAAATCACCAAGTGACAGCTGATTATTGTTTTGAAAAGATCGATTATTATCGATACGATTGTTCGAGTTATTACGTTGACGCAAATATAACCCGGCAGAAAAGCTAAACTAAATTTAGATTTATCGCTACATTTTTTCTAGATGACGCGCATGTTAAATTCTCATCACGTGACCGAATTTGGCGCTAGAAACCAGTGTCAAGCGTCAGCATGAAATTGCACCTTAAAAGTAGATTCTGAGATTACAGCGGACAAAAACCAATCTTTACGGCCGCGTTTATTATGGAAAAATATATATTACGTTATACGTTAAAATTAAAAACTTTCATCCGAGTGGAAACTATTATGTTTACAATCACATTAAAATCGGTTCAATGGTTTTAAGATATGAGCGGATAAAAATAGACGCTCTATAGATTTATATTTATGGCAAATAATAGTATTTCAGCTAGAAAATTAAATTGGCAACATTGTTTCCAGTGACAGTCAATTTGTCAGCAGATAGCTTATTTGTGCTCAGTTTGGTCTGCCTTTTAAGCATGAATAAACTTACGCCAGGACAACGCCTGCAAATTGTGCAAATAGATAGATTACTGACTTTCTCGATCCTCAAATTGAATGGCATTAATGTGGAAGAACTTTTGGCACAGTCAATTTATTGAAGGAAACATTCAATGAGAGCATAATTTCGCGTAATGGGCCTGAGAATTGGCCTCCAAGATCTTGTGACATCTTAAGATTTTTTTTTTAATTTGTGAAATCCCAAGTCTACGCCAATAAACTTCTTCCAGAGACAACGAAAGACTTGGAAGCAAACTTGGAAGTTATAGCCCATACGGAAGTTATAGTTACGGCCCCAGCTTCTCGAAAATTGCCCTTCCAGATTGCGCTTTATTCGAGCCAGTAATTAATGGCATAAAATTACCTTACCGATAAAACCAATACCATGCCCATTACCTCTATTTTTGTGTTATATTTCATTTTAAAGTTTTATACCTTTCAAAAAAATACCCCTTATATTCATTTAGTTTTCGGCTTTTCAATTTTTTTTGAAACCTGGATACTGTGCAAATATTTGAAAAAAAGTGGAAAATCCTACTCAAAATACTGTGTAATTTATAAGTAAAACTATTAAAAAAATATAATAAACAAATAAATACCTTAATACATCTGTGGTAAACTGAGAATCTAAAGGATGCACTGTCACTGAGGATTGCTGCTGTAATAGATCATCTGAATTTTGTTGAATAGCAGGACTGTGCAAATGTAATGCATTCTTAAGGAATGTGGGACAAACTGATTCTAAGTGAGGACATGATGCCCAAAACCATGTTGGCATTCGACCAGTAGGTGCAGTGGAAACTAAATACCCAAGTGCCAAAGGTTGTTGTAACAGTGTCCCCACTTCTTCTTGTTGATCACCACCGCCTCGATTACCATCGCAGGGAAATGGACTGCGGCCAGTTCCACCCATACTAGGACTCCCTGGACTTGGACTACCACTTTCTCGTCGTGGACTACCATTCGGACTGAGTCCACCACCAGGTCCAGTTTCCGGCCAACCATTAAATATTTCATTAAAATCATTCATACCATCAATACCTTCAGGCATATCATCATCATTTAATGCACTAAATAGTTCATCGTCACCAAGTTCTGGACCATTGATATGCTGTTCATGAAAAGCTGTTTGTGAGCTTTGTGTGGTTGCACTCGTTGGAAAAACTAATATATGTGTGCAACTAACATCGTGTGGTGTTGTTAATTGGCAATTAACACTCGCTTGACTAAATCGTTCATCAGGAGTGAATTGATCTGGCATTAATCTAAGAGCTGAATCTGGTTCTATACTAACAAGACAAGCACTTAATATACAAGGTACACCACTAGGATACATTAAAGAACACTGATCACACAATTCTTTTAAATGTTTCGATGCTTTTATTAATGCTTTTCGACTCAATAACCAACTCCATCCTTTAAGTTCACCATGCCCTATTCTACCTATTCGTCCGACAACTAATCGCCAAGGGCGAACACTTTGTGACATCACTCCTAATGTAAAGTCCATTAATCTTTGTAATCCCATACGCCGTGCCGATGCCTTTTTTCTTCTACTTCTATTTGGAACATCAATATTTATAACACATGTTTCTAATATTTCTCCTCTTTCATCCGTAGCTACTGCCAGTAACCAACTTTGATCTTCTGACAAGCAATAACTCAGGTACAAAACGGAACATTCTTCACTACTGATTTGTCCAAATGATTCGGCTGATTCAGTTCGTTCTTTTAATGGTGCTAGAATATATGGTGGCGTATATAATTTATATGGAGCACGATTTTTTTCCTGTAATTAAAAAAATATTTTATTACTGCTATTAGTAGGATAAAAAAGTGTATTAAAGAGTTGTATGCATACGTTTGTCAAGTATGATGTATGTATTAAATTCGTGTATTAAGGATGTTAGAGGGGCATGTCAAAATGCTACGAAACAAACGTTATTTAAAAGTTATTGCAATTTAAAAAAACTGCAATTTTGGAATTTGTTCACTCAAAGCTAAGAAGCATCCCAAATTTTCAAATTATATTATTTAAACTCTATAGAAACAATTTTGTACAATTTTATTAACATTCATTAAACGGTTGAGAAAAAAATTATAAATAGAAATAAAATAAAAAATCTGTCTTTGTCACTTATACGTATATGTTATAGAAATAAAAAGTATTTTTTTGTTGATTTAAATTAAAGGTATATTTACTGTCAAAAGTTAGTTAAAATTTTTATCATATTATTTGTTATTTCTTATTTCATTCAATATTACTGGTAAAATTTCCTATTTTATTTTAAATCTATACTAAAATAATAAAGCTGAAGAGTTTTTTGTTTGTTTGTTTGAACGCGCTATTCTCTGATAGATAGCCACATTCATGAGGAAGGCTATAGGATAGACTATCTAGCATTATGTTAAAATTCTTAGTTAGCCTTAAATATTGATATTTGTAAAGTAAGTCGGAAGAAAAAATATATTCAATAGATATAGATATACATAGGTCACTGGTTCAAATCCGGTTGGAGGGAGAATTTTTTTAAAAATAATTTATTATTTATTTAATTTTTTTAATTTAATTTATTTTAATTTGTAAAGTCGGAAGAAAAAATATATTGTATACATCTATCCATACCTCGGGTATAACAACTTGAATAAGCGTTATTATTATTATTATTTTCAATACATATATATTTAGCTTTCATATAAATGCGGACGAAGTCGCGGAGCGGGAAACAGCTAGTTATATATATATATATTTCATAGTATTCACGAATTTCTAATTTTTAGTACTTTTGTCTCGTTGGATAATCAATGAGAATTCTAAGTATATGAAATAAAATTTCAAAAATTTACTTCAATTCCTAAAACAATTATTTGAATACAATTCAATATATATATTGAATTGAATTGAGACAAAAGTACAATACAATGATTCGGTATTTCGATTACAAAGTAATTTTTGAAATTTTATTCAACCCTCTCTTAACATCTTTATTTCAGAAACAAAATATTGAAATTTGCGAAAAATCTCCCCAAGTAATGCATTTAATTACCCCTTCCGTAACTCCACAGCCATTAATTTAGCAAACAAAATATTTGGGTCCAATTTTATTCAATTGTGGATACAATCTTACCTATACTTTTTAAACATTACGTTAATGTATTACGTGAGTGCAAAATTCGAATAGACTCCAATGCTTGGTCTGGTTAAATACTGTTTTCTAAAGTTCGGAATATTATACTGATTTAATTTTATAATTTTTAAACACTCATTTTGTATGAAAGTTGATGGTAAAAAGAGGTGAAGTTTCATATTTGTAGTTAGTATAATCAAATGTTAGTATAATACAACGAAATCGGCAATGGATATCATTACCTTCCTTGTAAGAAATTTTGTAATTTACATTTCCTTTAAATATAATGAACTAGCTGAACTACTCGGCGTTGCCCGTACTTCAATAAATTCTTATAGAGAGTGCATAGGAAATGTATGTCAAATAATTATTTTTTTTATAATTTTGACAGTTCAAAACGTCAGTTATTTTGTATTTTAAAATTATTGACAAATAATTTATTTCCACAATTTTGTTAATGCGGACATTTCTATAGAAACTATAAACTATATTAGAGATCTAGCCGTCAGAAAACGGCTATAACTCTGGTACGGTTTAGAGTTTTGAACTTCTGATAGTTTTTCTATTTACCTAGTAAATTTACTTATTTACACACAACGTATTTTCTTTTTATAATGAATAAATACTTACGTCTTTATTTTTAAGAAAAAGATCTGCCATTGCTGCGGTACCAAATCCAGTTAATGATTTAATATTTGATGTATGAACAAGTAAACGTCTACATTGTGCAAACACATTCAAAGCTAATGCTTTCATATGATCACTCTGCTTAGCACGACTTCGATTTTTACCCATATCAATTATACTTTCTTGTGATATAATTTGTACACTAACATTCGATCGTACATGTTCTGGTACAGCATTTAAAACAGATTGAAAGCATCTTAATAGTGCAAGACACGCTAAACGTTGTAATTCAGGGCGATCTGTGCCCATCGTAAATGGTTCTACTAGATAAATAACAATTGATGGTGGTTGTCCCTCCTCTTCATCATGGGCCATGTCACCAAGAGTTGTTGGTGTTGTTGATGTGTTAAATGAATCGATTTCACCTGAACTCGATTCACTTTTTGGTGTAGCTGGTGTAGAAGAATCATTATTGGCGGTAGACGATGGAACTATTGTTACTGAATTATTTACTGAAGATCCTTCTGGTGATTCCAATAATGTTCTATCCATAGGTACTTGACATAAATGTGGCGCTAAATGATGTCGACAAACCTATAATATACGATAATTCAATCATCAATTTTAAATTCAAGTTTATGTCTAGAGATTCAAACTATCTAACTTCGTATTAATTGATAATAAAATGGCAATTACTTTCGGTGCATTTATTCTTATTGTTTTTATGAATAATTGTACAGACTCTAAATTATACAATGCGACTGTTGACCGTTTGACTTGAGCGCCTTATTCTTGGATCAATACGCGTATCTTTTTCATATCAATTTGGGTTTAAAAATTAAGTATAATTTTTGGTCGTTACTAAAGATTGATCTATAAGTACCTAGGTTTTTATAGACGTGTATGGATGGTATGTATCCCAAATCTTTACCTTTTCTAAATTATTTTTAAAAAAACCTACAGATAATTTTCAAAACGGATGAGATGCACTCGTTGTTAAAAATAAATTCAAACATGCAAAATTACCTGTGCATATAATTTAATCATATCCGATGTTTTATTATCACCAAGTGCATTAATCCATTCATCAATTGGTTCACCAGCTAATTTTGTTTTGGAAGATTTACCAACACGAAGGACACCATCACGCAAAACTTTCGTGATTGGGCTATGTTTACCAAGTTTACAATCCTCATATGCAGTACTTAATTCCTTAAAGAACTTCTTCACTTTCGTTATAATTGCATCATTATCGGGTGCAACTACGATATACGCAATATCACGTGAATATGAATACGGTTCTAAAAGGAATTTATCCCAATGTTGTAATGCAAATGGTGATAATGATAACCAATCTTTATCGTGGCCCACAATCAGTGATGGTATCGGTTGTGGTTCGCATCGATCATCAGTACCTCTTCCAGCAAGTCTATGGAATTGTCGCCAAGTTAATGGTCCTTTAACTGTATATGGTGCTTCCCATAATCGTGTCGTACATTTCTTTTGAATTGCTTCTTGTAATAAAGGTTGTAAAGTTCTCATAACGCGTACAATATCTTGATTACAATGCGGACCTGCCGCTCGTAAAAACGGCCACCTATGTACGTACATAGACCCGCTAGTAGATTTGCCATCTAATGCCAATGCTGTAATTTCGTTACCGTCATTCAATTCTAAAACATTGACAGTTGATGTAAAATGTGGAGATGATTTCCCTTTAAATATTTTTGATGCGCGAAATAAAGAATTGCTACTAGATTGTACTATAACACATTGTTCGCGTATCATTTCGATTATGTTTTGTGGTACTGTGTCGATTTGCTCCTTATTTTCAGGATTAACAGTTGTTAATAAGGATGTTAACAATGATGGTTTTTTACGTTCAGCAGGATCTTCTGCAATACCAGTGATTTCAAGTTCATCTTCATAAAACAGTCCAGATCGATGTGCTAGTTTTCGATTTACGATTGCTGAGAAACCACAACTGCATCGAATCAAATCATCATCGGTAGACATATAGCCCCCCAAATGATGATGCTGTGGTGGAGACATACTACTTGAGTATGGACCACCCATTCCTCCACCACCACCTCCTCCTCCTCCCGTTGGAGAACCAGGTGGTAGAGCAGGTACCAAGTACATTCCAGCATCCGCACCTCTGATATTTCCAACCACTTTTGGTCCAGCATTACACACACATAAAGTACAACTGTCAAAGTTATGATCACGAAATATATTAAGCGCGGTGTCAGCTAACAGAATATTTATAATTAGTGAGTCAGCTTCGGGTTGCCTTTGAAGTGATGGTGTTGCTGGTTCCACAGAATTCAACGTTTTATTGAGATACGACGATGCTGTTGATGTTGCTGGACTTGGTAATTCATACGGTGGTGGAGGTGGTAGTGGCGGACAGGGTGTTCGTCGAGGTAAACTTGTGGTAGGTGGATGTGTGGTTGATGATGTATTATTTACAGTATTTACTACAGGTTGTGCAGCTTTTCGCCAGGATGGTTTATAAACACAATGCGATGGGAACACCACAGGTGGTAAGTTTTGGCTTGGGAGATTTGTTAGCGGAGCATATTTCGATGATCCAACCATTTTACATATAACTGGTGGTTTGAATACATAAGACCAATCATCGATTACCTCTTCCCGTGGACTACCCATTAATGGATATATTTCCTGTTTAATTTCAATTGATTCTATATTATTTGTACCGAATTCTAATTGGCCACATGGTGAAGCTACTGGATTATGTTCCAATGACGGAGGTGTTGGAAACATTTTCGACAATTCTTCTTGACGAAGCATTCCCGAACTGTTTGCATGCGAATTTAATATACGTTTCGTATCCTCTAATGCACCAATCGATTTATTTGATCCTGGTGGAGTATGTACTTGTAATGCATCGTCACTACTTGTATCATCAGAGTTATCGAATATTTGTTCTAAATCTTTGTATGAGGGTTGTAAACCTTCCGCTGTGAATAAATCAACGTTTGGTTTACCATCTTTATTTTCTTCTTTAACGACAGCTAACGGTCCACGTTTAAAACCGTCTATGTGAGATGCTCCTGTTACATTTTCATGATCATCAAAATCATAAGGATCACCTGGTCTCTTCTGTCCTGCCGTCAACGGTTGATTACTATCAACCTACAATACAAAAATCAAACATGAAATCATAAAATTTGAAATACGTAGTTGGAAATTGCCATTAAAGTCTATTCTGCAATTAATGTCGTATGTCGGAGTCGAGTGTCAGATAAATAGGTCGTACTCAGGCTGCATGAAAATCACAAAATTACGAAATTATATAAATTAAAATTATTAGTTTTAATTCAAAATGTTTATGGTTGTATTTAATTAATTTTTGGTTTGGGTATAACTTAAAGGACGTCCATCTAATAAATTCATTGTGTTCCAAGTTAGTTCAGTGCCTTTCTGTTTCCCCTCGTCCAAGTTTTACTGTAGAAATGGATTTAGACCTTAGAATAAGAATAATGATATGATAATTGAATTTTTTTTAAACATATTCCGACGAATAATTTTGTATAACTAATTTTTATTCATCAAATAAGGAATTATTGCATACTCAAATACTAATTATACTAACATCACACATTCTCTAGAAAATTAAATTCGAGTGTTTTTACGAGCGGCAGGTTTGCAGTGTAATTAAGATACTATACGCGTTATGAGATTTCTTTTATGATAAATAAGACTACTTTTGTGTAATAAACTGTGTACATGATGCAAATTTTATAGAGATTAAAACGGAGTTTACATCGGCAAAACCAGGGGTCAAGTAACTTATGTCCGCAATTGAGTGGTTTGGTTCTACTTGAATTGACTCAACTATAGCTTGAGCAAATAAATTGGTTCAATAGAGAAGTAGTAAGTTAAATGGGGCTGTATTGATACTTGTCAATCAGGAAATTCAGTGATAAAATTGATAGTAGAGATAACAAGCAAATTAAGCCTTGTCCACATTACAAAACTACTAGGCTTCGTTAAAACTAAAAAGTTTGGTTCAAAAAAAAGTTACAAGTGATTTACTTTGATTTTCCTTGTAAAATACTAACCATACAATCAATCGGTTCTTTTTTAATTTCGGTTTTAATGTACATATTTCCACAACCATTCACTTCATTATTTGTTTCTGATAAAGTTGTTGGTCCATTACTATGTGTTTGATTTGCATATAAATCACCATTTTTACTTTTCCAATTGATCGATGTGTCACCTTTAAACCGTTTCACCGGATGATGTAGCCATGCTTCTAATGTTGTATAATCATAAAGTAAATCTAACGGTTGTTCATCTTCTAAAATAGCTGTCTCATAGTCTCGTGATGCGAGTACCGGTCGTTTAAATGATGGTACAACTGTCACATTATTGTTATTTGTGTTTGTATTACTATTATTGTTATTAAAATTATTATTGCACGTCAACAATGAGTTCACTGGTGTGCTGGTGTTTGATGTAGCTGCAACCGACGATACGCTTGGTCGTGGTTCAATACTTGCAGGTGGTGTTGGTGTATGTACTTGTGTTGGTGGACCAGCCGAAGCTGGTGCACCTGATATGTGTTGTGGGGATAATGTAGGCATTGTATGCTCACCCCCACAACCCCCTACAGACGTTGGCTGTTGTGAATTTGGATTTGGCAGTGGTGATGGTGCTGCGGAAGCTGGTGATCCTACACTAGTCATTGGTGGTAATGAATCGGTTTGATTTCTGGAATAAGATGGTGGACCACCTTGAGGTGTAGTACTTGATTCAGGTTGTTGTTGTCTGTAAAATAAAATTGTTATGTGTACATTTTGATATTTAATGCCATCTTTTAATTAATAATGTAAAAGTGCTTTATTGAAAAAAGTGATTTATTCCCAAATATCCGTTCCCTTATAATTGATGAAGTTTTAATTTCACAAATTTCATACTTTTTTAGACATTAATATATGTTATACATTTTTTGTTTATTTATTAATTAATTTTTTGACAAAGTATATTAATAAATTTTTATAAGTAAATTCAATCATAGAATATAATATTTATACAGAGTTTTAAGGTGGCTTTATACCGAAATACACTCCATCCAACAGTGCCACGAAAAACGATGATGGATAAAATAAGTTAGGCAACGTTGTGTTAATGTGTATGTTTAGCGAATGTAAGCAGCGGCCAGCGCTGGAAAGTCTATTCTTTATCCGATATTATGCAAAAAAAAATTCGTTAAAAAGTTTGTTTATGAAATTAATTAATTGATATTTTTTATTGAAATTATTGGATAAACGATTATTTTATCCAATTTTAATAGGGGCTAATATTTATTTTTATAAATACATATCTGAAAGGTAGTGTAGTAAACTAATGAGTTTTAATGATTTTTTTAGTGGAATGTGTAAAATTGAATAAAATTTAGATTAATCGATTTTTCGTTATATAAGTTTGTTTGAGTGTACAAAAAGATTTAATAGTTTAATAATCCTCGAAATTTTTAAAATAAAAATTAATATTTTGGTGCAAAGCCACCTTAAAAAGAGATTCAGAAGTTTTTGAGCTTTTAGTACACACTTTATTGAATAATGAAGTCTTACTAAACATAAATCCGAAAACTAGCTCCGATATAGATTTTGTCTCATCTATTTTCTATTTCAACGTAGCTTTCACTTTTTTGTAAATTCCTACATAAATTCGAATACTCTAAGAAATGTGTTCAATCGCCGATGTGAGCTTGGTAAATCATTTACTGAAAACGAACACATCAAAATTTTTAATATTTCAATGATGTGATGAAATAAATGGCTTATCCATTTATCCACTTAAGTTTGGTGCATCTTTTGTTCTTCAATAGTATATTTGTTTTTATAAGTTTTTATAAAATCGTCCTTCTGTCAGCGTTAGTTTTCGGATTTATGTTGACTATGTATGAAAATAAGTACTATACGCTTGTGAGTGGTCCCGATCTATCTTACACACAAAAAATAGTGATAACAGCTCTTAAAAAAGTAAATAAAAGAATAAAAAATGTAGAAAAGCCATAACATATGATGAATATATTATTATTAGTCGATGATGTCCCATTGTAAATGATATAAACATTTTAATACATAAATTGTAACATATTTACAACTAAAGTATGGATAAAAGAATAATTTCGATGAAACGATGCTGTAAAACCCAAAACACCAAGCAATGCTGTCCCTGTGATTAGAAATATTAGTTCAAATTATACGCAAAACATCATAAATTTAAATATTGATATTTGAGTTTTTTACAATACATAGTTATAAATTTAGGAAATAATAATAATTAAATATTATGTTGTCTTGCTGACATTATTTTTATGTTTATTTTCCAGTGGAATAAAATGTTAGACGGATTAGATGGCCGGCAACACCACCAAGCGAAGGAGGCGGAGACGGACTACCAACCTGTCCACAGGGGGTGGAGTAAACTCCGGTAAAGGTAGCGGGGGCGAACGCCTATGAAATGGTATTTTACCACTGCTTTTAGAGCTACCTTTATCCCCACTGCCACTTTTGCTTGAGGATTTTCCAGATGACCATTTAGAAGAACCAATGTATTTTCTACATCTGAAAATATTGGTAGTTACGACGTGAATTTACATTCAACATTTCAATATTCAGCACCATAAATTATATAAATGTTTAATTTAAGATATTTATTCGTAATATTTGGGGATTAAGTCGATATTGTTACATAAATAAAAAAATAAAATATTTTTTGTTTTTATTATTTTATAGCATTATAGCTAGTTTGTAACTACGTTTATAGCTAGTTTATAACGTCGTTATAAATTCTTAATCATAGTTTTTAAAAACAGTTAATTGTCAGTCAAAGGAGTCGAGAGTGTAAATTGTGCTTCAAAAATCAATTGAATCAGTTATTGAAAAACGGATTCAAAAATTTTAAGTTGTCAGAAACAAAAAATAAATTTATAGAAAGATCCACAAAAGTTTAAAAAACAATGTTTGAATTTGCGATAAAAAAGTTGAAATATTTTATTTTGTTATTTACATGAATTATAAAAAAAGAAACAACTGCAAATTTAATAAATTATCACAAAAAAAACTTTTTAACATAAAATTAATTACATTATTTAAGCTTAAAATTAATTGAATTGTAAAAAAGAATAACTTACTTAGCGCATGTACAATTAATACGATTTGTAGGTTCAGAGAAATCCCAATGGCCATCATTCATTTCGTCAAGTGGTAAAGAAGCAGCTCGAGGAATGCCATGTATGCATTCTTGCCATACACTTTCTGGAAGTTCACTTGCGTATTCGTCAATAATACCTGTAGATTTGGTTGTGGTAACTGAAGACTGTGAAGTGGAAAATGGAGTTGGAGTAGTTGATGGAGTTGTAACAGGGGAAATGGTGGGATCTTCATCCATATCTGTTACTAAAACATAGCATGAAGGATATCGCATTTTCATCCCACCAACAAGCACTTCAACAATAGGTGGTGGTGCATCTGGATCACCACGTATTGGAGATCGGTAATCTAATGGAAAGAATCGTTTCCAATCTTCAAGCAATCGTGTAGTCCAATCGGCTGCTCGATATGCTTGTCCAGTTAGTACTCCAGCCAATCCAAATGGTGCTAATATTACTAGAAAAGTCAATTATAAAATATAGTAACACAAATTAATTTTTTAATCGTGTTGAACTTATGTCAAACTCTTATTCAATAATTGATTCATTTGATTTCTTCTGATATATTTTTACTTTGCAATAATAACAGAGAAATGAACCGAAGAAAAGAACGAGTTTCAACTGCTACGTTAATGTTTTGAAGGCAAAGGTTTTCGCTATTAAACTCTCAGGATCAAATGCGGAAAAAGGAAACTGCAAAGAGCAAAATGTGTTTATCTGCTTGGATAACCAAGATCTTAAAACAATATGTTCACCAAAGGTTATATCCCATATGATGCTTGAATGTATCAAGTCATTAGAAAACTACCCAGGACAAAGGATGTCACACTTTTTTGGGTTTCGGGACGCTGTAATATGCAGCAACGAAACTGAAGATGAAGTCACCCGCAAAGAGCTGCTTCATCCGCCATCGATGATTCGGTGGATAGAATTAGAAAAAAAGCAGTTTAATGTTTGCATATTTCGAGGGAGAAGAGAAAGGCATGCTCTATCACTTAGTAGTGCTGCAATGCCTTTGAAAGATGCTAACCAGGAAAATATCATAAAAAAGGTAAATTGGAGAACAATACTATCGTTTCCAAAAGCAAATTGTAGCTTCTCTCTGAGGTATACATTGGTACCTGTAAATCCCGACAGAGGAAAAATGAGTATAAATATAAATAGCATTAGTAAAAAAGATATTTAAAAAATCAATTCCTGAATCAGAATCGTTCAATTCAACATTATTTTATTGTTGTTATAAAAATAACAGTTACCAGGTAATGCTGTTGGTACAGTTTGTGCTTGCAATAGATGTTTTCGTCCTAATCGCCTTACAGCTGGATGTCTTCGAACATCCACACTTGCACACACCGTGCTCTCTCCGTGAACAAAAAATGCAAATGAAAATGAAAAATGAGTTGAGCTGTAAAAAATATATAATAATTTTAGTATCAATTGATTATATAAAACGTACACAGGTTTTATCCCATCAAAATTCAAACGGATTTAATGTGTGCTTAACTATCTCGATTATAACATCTCCAATGGTACCTTATTGGTACCATTGGACCGTTGGTCTGTGCAGTATTGTAGCCGTACTTCAGTGACAGTGAAAAAAAGTATTTTTATAATAATTGGGATGACGGAGTTCACACATTCATGTCAGTATTACCAGTATCTGGCCAAGAGTTATGCAGTGATAGTCAGTATTTTTGCAAACGATAATTTTACTCTTCTTATGGACATGATTTTTCGTTGTTCAACATGTCAGTCCTATCCATCATCTGTTAGTTATATAGATCGTATTTTGTAGCATTTTATACAGACTTGCTTATTCAAAATATTAAGAAATGTTGTAGTGGAAATTCGTGCGAATGGACCATTAACCTTTTTTTAATTGTCCTAGAAGGTTACAATTTCTAAATTTGAAGTTATATATCAAAGTTCCACAAAATATTGATTGTCAAAAATAGTTTTTTATATCCTTTGAAAGGACGTTTAGTACGTTCTGATCGATGCATATTCATGGTTGAAAGTTATGTTTATGTGATTCATCAAGAATTTTGGTGATGAATCGTCGAATTTCGGTAAAGATCGAACTTTTAACTGGATTTTCAGTGGTTAAATCCGTTTCTTTTATCTTGATGGGTCATCTGTATATTATAAATTATTGTATCCATTATTTACCTTAAACCTGATGTTTTGTTGTCCGCTGAATAAGGTTGAACAAACCATTTTCCTAATTTGATAAAATCTCGCGATAAAAGACATCTGCAAAAAAACATGATTCATAATAATATCATGTGTTTATATATATTATGAATAATCAGAGTTATTTATTTACAAACCTTTCTATTAAATTATGGAGAGCTTTGAAAAGAAGTGATCTGCATTCGTAAGATAATCCACTTTCCCATGATCCTTGTTCACCTTCTATAAAAGAAGAGAATAAATATAAATATAATTAATTGTGTTACGTATTAATTTATGAAAGTCTCCTTATTACTATTTATAAACGGTGTTGCAAAATTATGATCCATAACTTTAGGAGGTTGATCAAACTCAAAATCACAGGTTTTAGAGTTGGTTATTATACTTTTTGAACTATAGTTTACAAAAATTAAACATCCAAATTTAGAATCATTTTCTAGTATTTATTTCACTCACCTCCATCTCGTGATGGAATAATCATCGAAGAATTTTTCTTTTGAATTAAATTGAGTGATCATAAATCATTTTTCCGAATTTGGTAACCAGATTCAAAAAAATCAATTTTTTTATTATCGTAGCTAAATTTTGTACATATAAGAATTTATGATATTTGTCTTAGGTATCCGAAGAGGCAAAATTTTATTATCGTAGCTAAATTTTGTACATATAAGAATTTATTATATTTGTCTTAGGTATCCGAAGAGGCAAAATTTTATGCGCACGGATTTTAATTTCAGTTGATATTTAACATAACTAATGTTTTCTTTTTTAAACTATATTTAGTTGGTTTAGTTAGATTTTCCATGACCATGAACTTAATTTCATGGCATTTACAGGTTTTCCCTGACATTTCCAGATTTTCCAGAAAGTGGACCACCCTGCACATTGCATATAAAATTCTATTGTGTATATTACAATTATTTTTCAAATATAGTTTAAATTTTATCATTTTAGTCATTACAAATCAGATAAATTAAGTATAATCATGAATTAATCATTGATGAAAAATTTATTCACAAATTACCCTAACATGAAGACTAAAGATTACCAAAAAAGGAATTTTTAATAACTTATACAGAGTGTTCTAAATAAGTACAGATAAGAAAATACCAGTGATTAATTGAACATTGAATTTCTCACTAAAAATTTCCCGACACGTTTCTATATGTATGCGATAAATTTAAAAAAAAAATTATTCCTCAGAAGTGCCTGTGTCTCGTGTCCGGAAAATAGGAAAGGCGATCAAAAGAAAGAAGAAAAATTCGTATGATCTTGGATATTTTCAAATGTCTCAAAAACTACTGCCTGATATTGATTACCCTTGGCACATTTTTATTAATATGAAGTGGCTTAATTTAATGTAATTGTTCCAGGGGCGGCGCTGGGGCAATCTAACTAGATATTTTAAAGAAAAATTTGAGGACTCCATTGCTTTTTTCTTAGTTTCATATAATTTTTTTATTGGAGTAATTAAAAATATAATTTTTTTCATTGCATTTTCTGTGTATGCATTAGCTTACTTTTTGAGTAAAAAATAAAACTTCCCTGGATTAAATTATTTTTTTTTTTGAAAAGCAAGATAAACAGATACTGCAAGAGACAAAAAAATTGTATTGTTAATTACTCAATTTAAAATTAATATAAAACTAAGAAAAAAGCAGTAGCGTACTGCAATTTTTCTTAAAAATATCTAGTTAGAATGCCCCAGCGCCACCCCTGGAATAATTAAATTAAATCTCATTAAATCAAATTAAGCCACTTACTTATTATTAAAAACGTGCCAAGTGTAATCAAAATCAGCCAAATAGTTTTTGAGACATTTGAAAAAAAAGAGTTGTTTTTATTCAGTTTAACAATCTGTGTCTCGAAAACGAAACTTGAAAACAACCAAGTTTATATGAACTTATTTCCTTACTATAACTTATTCCAATTTTGCGGATGAAAATCTGAGAACCCTATATATATATTTTTTTTATTTTTGACATCTAGGCCTTCAACGTAATACTGTCAATAATATGAAAAAATTGATTCATCATGCTATATCACCCGTGGTGTAACGAATAGCACGAATAGCTTGACTAAAATTTATTAAAAAAATTTAAATAAAACATAGCACGTCTGAAATCATAAAGATTTAAAAAAATGTTTTATCAAAATCGTCAAATTGTTTTTAAGTTAAATCCGTTCAAACGTACTACATACATACAAGAAATTTTATATATTAGAATAGATTCTGCATTCCTTGAGTACAGTGTAACCAGTATGTGTCTATGGTATGTATTAATTACATTTTATAAAAATAAAATAAAATTTGAATTACTTACTATGAAGAATGCAAAGTGCCTGTATGTTTAAACATTTCTTTGAGGGTAGGTAATTAGAAATGATTTTAACGTTCAAAATTAATCACTAAATTAGATCAATGAATAAATAGTTTTGTCTGCATTATCATCTAACTGTACATTGCTTTAATTAGGTGAAAGTTGGCACAGATAACATACACAATTGTCTTTTTAGGTTGATTACATTTCTTATGTTTGTCTTATCTGAAAGAATTCGTTTCTTAGGTTAATTTACTTATTCCTCTGTTTCTACATAAAGCAATCTTAAAATGAATTAAGTTCTTGTATTAGGTAAAATGAATGTTTTGGACTTATATAAACCGTTTTGATAAAAATAAAAAAATCGCCAACTTTTATTTAAAACATTTTATCACGCAGTCAATATTTCTGGCGTAAATACAAGATTTATATATATATATATATATATATATATATATATATATATATGTATATATATACATACATATATATGTATATATATATATATATATATATATATATATATACATATATATGTATGTATATATATACATATATATATATATATATATATACATATATATGTATATATATACATATATATATATATATATATATATATATATATATATTTGTTTTTATACGATTTCTCCCTTACACAATGCAAATTTTGCATGGAAAATATTTTTCTAAAATGCATATTTTAAAAGTTCACACGGTATACTTATTTTATGCACACTCCCGTTCATAAAAATTGAACCATTTGAAACATTCTACGTGTTACTGTATGTAATATTATACATATATTTATGTGACTTACTGGTTCAATTTTTATGAACGGAAGTGTATATAGGTTACTAATATTTCTTTTTGCCATTTTTGTTAATTTAGAATTTATGGATTAAATTTTTGTTCATTTTCTAAATATTGAAAAAAATTTATCACTTAATCAATTTTATATTCGAAAAATTAAAGAAAAAAAATTAGTTTTGCAGGAGCTGCGTCGACTTAGTGAATTTCCTTAGAATACATAAATCACTCTCCAACGGTCACAATTTTAGTTTGATCAAAATGAAATGTTTTATCTTATATGATTTTTGTATTTGCAAGGCCAATTTTATTAATAAATGGCATAAGTCATGGGGAAACGGGGGGGGGGGGGTATAGATACAGAAGAAAACATTTAAAAAAATATATATCTCTGAATATTAGAACAATCGAAAAATGTATAAGGTGTAAAGTTGTAGAAAATCATATTTGCTATAATTCAATACCTTATCATTTTTTCTCAAACTTTAATGTTTAGAGATATTTAGAATTTTAACTTTTAATCTTAAATTGTAAATATTTCCGTAAATATTGGAATCACAGAAAAAATGATAAGAAACAAAATTATAGTAAAACTAATTTTCTACAACTTTACTTCTTATAAATTTATCGATTTTTCCAATTTTAAGGGAGATATACCAAGTTTTGTGATTCCCCTCCCTCGAAACCCCCTTTTCCCATGTACGATTTTGTCCATTAACGAACTTGGCCTTTCAAACAACAAAAGCACCTCTCATACCAAATTTTACTCCGATCAAATGCAAACTATGATCGTTATAGATATGTATATAAAAATACAAATTTTACAGATGATGATTTTCGACATCTACTAGGTATGATCAATGGACATTTGAAGAAATTTTTACGAAATATTGACTTTGGTACGAGACCAATCTATTTCCTTGAAGAGGAAATTCGCTAATAAGTCTATCAGCCTATGATATTTGTAGATTTATAGTAAATTCTTGAAAATTTATTAAAATTTAATTTTATTAAATAAAAACTAAACAAAAACGATTTTATTCAGTTTTATTTTTCTGAAAAATGTTCGCTGTATTTTGATAAGAATTCATATAAAATGTGTGCTATCAGTAGGCACAGGTAAAAAACTAAATTCACGTGTTCATTATAAAGTCATTCAAATAATGTTTGAAAATGATATTGTATTGCATATACACCTTGTCGTTTGACATATAGTGTACCTGGCGCTAAATCCGGTAGTACTGATTTTTTGATAAGTTATTTATGATGTTGGCCTAATAAATAATTCAAGTTTTCAACCTCGAGTGCCAAACGCAACCTTTTCAAAAATCCAAAAAAAACGAGAAATTTTCGACCCCTTTTCAGTTTTTGGCGATTTTAACTCTAAAGCTACATTGATAGAAGGAATTCCTTGAACCAAGTAAATATGTTTTCTTCAAAATAGTATACTCTGAGAAAGAAATCCTCGTTGTCATACAAGAATTTGTTTACTTGAATAAGTATCTTCAAGTAAACAAATTCTTGAATGAAAAGAAGGATTTATTTCTCAGAGTATACTATTTTGAAGAAAACATATTTACTTGGTTCAAGAAATTCCTTCTATCAGTGTAGTATATCAATAATAACTATAGAGTAAGTTTTTAAACTAAACAAAATTTGCTACAATTTGAAATCAAAACCGTTTTATGTGGGTCTAATAGTTTTCGAAATAGTCTTTAAAAAATTGTCGATTTTTTCGATTTCGAAAATTTTTAGCAATTGTTCTGTGAGAAATTCGACCCTGTAGGCCTATTTTAATTAGAAAATGATGCATCCCCTCTAAATTCCAATGAACTCTGAAGAGGTTTGTGGGTACACACACATGACCCACCCTCTACATTTTTCATATTTCTCATTTTCGAAAACTTAGATTATTCATTGGACCAACATCATAATCAACTCATATAAAATTCTGATGTATATAGTTACTGGGCTATACAATTAACTTTATTATCATTATGTATGTAGTAGAAGAATTAGCGGAGGGAAAGACGAAATCTGGGAAGTAAGCCTTTTTTACCTTCGACGAAATCTGGCAAGTAGATCTTTTTTACCAAATCCATCCTCTCAACTTCATCCATCCTCCAACACACCTGATACGATACCACTAGCCCTGTGGTCGTCGTCGAACCAACTCTGTCGTCATTGCAAAAGACAGGACAGAACTCCACTTTAATTTGTTTTACATTAGGTACTCCCTTCCCGGTCGAGTCGAATATTAGATACAACATTCTTTTGTTGCTAAAATGCATATTTAAAAAAATATTCGAGTGGTAACTTTTCAAATGATTACATGGTATTTACGGGCTATAAATATAAAGAACATAGTTTAAAATAACAATTTTGTTTATTCTCTTCCCCCTTTTAAAATTACATTGACATTTTTATTTTATAATGTCATTACGCAATAATATCGTTTTTGATAACATAATACATTAGGCTTTGGTTACTCACACCGTTTTTTGTAGAAAAGAAACTTTATTATTTTGTCATTTTCAGAGTGTCAAAACATTGTTATTATGAATTTTATTCAGATTTTTTAAATTTTTCTTTCGAAAGTACATCTAAGTAAGTCCTACACGCACATATGTGTAAAAAATAAAAATAAGAGTTTAAAAAATTAAAAAAAAAAACTTTTATTGGAATATGCACTAAAAAATGCAAAATAAAAGCCATTATGAAGACTTCATGCTTTTATTTACATTAAAGTTAGTAGTCAATCTCTTTATTCAATTTTAAATTATTTTGCATTTTTTAGTTCATATTCCAATAAAAGCATGAATTTTTTTTTTCTAAATTTGTACAGTTGGAAATTTTTTTATTAAAATTTTGATGATGACATTTCTATAGAAACTATAAACTATACCATCACACTATAAATCGTTATATATAAGTTAGAGATATATAGATATGCAAATTTGTATTTTGGCTATTAATAAATTAAAATTTTTGATTTTTTTATTTTGTCTTTTTAATTTTTTTGTATATTATTGTATTGCCACCGGTTCTTAATACGTCTGCAAAATTTCAGATTGTTCAGACATCCGGAAGTGGGTGAAAACTCACCTAGAAAATTCCATTACATTCATACATAGATAGATACGTTAAAATATGACTTGTGATGTATAAACCAAGGTACAATATGTTCTATATCAGTGCTGGCCAACAAGTCGATCACAAATCCAATTGTGGTCGATCGTTCGCAATGTCTTCACAAGGTAATATTTCAAGATTTTGAAAAAATATATAAAGAAATTGTGGAATTTATATCTTTTCCTTTTAAAAAAGATTTAAGTGTGAAACGCATTAGCCAAAAAATTATTAATATGAAGCAAAAGACATAAAACAATGAATTTATAATTTTACAAACTGATTTTATTATACAAGTAAGAAAATTTTTGAAAATACGTCAACCGAGAAAAATAATATCTCAATATCACCAAAGGTAGGGAATATTCCTGTTTTCGATCTACATACCTGTGTGAATCGACATTTTCATACTTTAAATGAGTAAAGTAAACGAAGACTAAACAACGTTCTGTCCTGACTAATTAATTCCCATACTGAAGAATCATTATTATTAGCTTTGCCAGAATATACATCTAACTAAGATTCCTTGGTTAGAGACATGCAAACTCAGTCTTCCCATTAATGTTAAGACAATAAAATAAATTATAAATCTGTCATTATCTGTAGATAATTTGAATTAATTTTGACCCGTTATATAATTGTTTTTTTACGTAGGTGGATAGACAGGGTGTTTCAGTACGAGGTGTACTCCCGCGAGCTATTGGTAGTTTAGCCAAAACCAAGTCTAAAAATCTTACATCATTCTTCAGTGATAAATTTGCTGATTCGAAAAAAAATCGCGAAAGTGAAATCTTAAAATCAAATTATTAGCCATACTGAGCATTTTTATAACAACTTTTTCATATTATGTACCTTTGAACAAATAGTACAAGTCGATTGCGACACATGTTTAAGGTAAAAAGTAGATCTTATACACACAAAAGTTGGCCATCCCTGCTATAAACCATTTACATTTGGCATTTAAATGCATTTTAAAAAGCATTTAACCATTTCCGTTTCAAACATGTTCAAAAAGTCTTTCTTCCCATGGCTGGGAACCAGAAATAAACATTTAACATTATTTTAGGACGTTCATGTGCTAGATGTAGTACATTCATAAAATTCTACAAAATCCTCAATAAAGATTATAATTTTTTGTTGTAAATTAAAATTACAGTTCATTATTTTAATAAAGATGCTTGTTTCAATATATTTTTATAACTGTGTATATTATTTTAAGAGCGAAAAAAATTTTTTTCAATAATGCTAATTAAAAAAATTAATAATGTAACGAATAAGCGAGAAAATCGCCACTTCTTTTGGTAGATTATTCTGGTAGTTACTAAATACATTTGATGTATTCGAAAATGATGCTTCACAAAGATCTATTGCGCATATAATAGAATCAGACGGCTGAGTAACAAGTTGAATTGTACATGTGATACAATTAAGATAACGAGCGTGATTTTAGATGAAATTGTTGTTGTTGCGAATATTGTTAAGTATTTTTGTTCATTATTGCAAATATCGATTGTTATCAATACTTGATTGTTATTAATTTCATTGTTGCAATCCAATAAATTGTAATTAAAATTGTTACACGTGTGTTTAATTAAAAGAACCTACTGCGTATACCGGTTACGTCCTAAATCGTTACAATAATCAATTCTAACGTTCGATAATTCAATTAAATAAACTGTATAATCCAAAGAATATTTCAAAACAATATTTATCACAGTGTCTATAATTTATTAATATAGTTGTGCAAGTACAGTAGAATTCGCTTATAAAGACATCGAAGGGAAGTGACAAATCCGTCATAATAAGCGGACGTCCTACAAAGCATAGTCTTAGACAATAAACAACTTCCTACTTTTGTATTGTTGGTATTTAGTTTAATAGTAGTACATACTCGTACATTACATATTTTTTTCATTTTTTGCATAAGAAATCAATAATTTTTGTCTGCTTTTGGTTTTTCTTTAAATTGTAATAACAGTCTCTAACACTATTGTATAAAGAAGACATTGGAACAAACTGTGATAACAATTCTGCAGTTTTTAAAGCTTCTTCTGCGGTAGGTATTGATTCTTCCTCGACTTCCTCTTCCTCATCACTTTCGTGTTGCTCATTAGCTGTAATATTCTGTACGATATTTTCATACGAGGGTGCTATCGATGTCAACATAATCGTTCCACATTCCCGGTGCTGCTAACGAGTCTGAATTTAGGTTTCTTACCCACAAAGATAAAGGAACGACATTAATTTGTAAAACAAAACAGTTTCATCTGCATTGAAAATCTCATCATCAGAAAATTGTCTTCGTAGATTTGGTCACACAGTCGTCAACCAGTTTGTTGTAGAACTTTCATCAACAGACAAGGATTCGCCGATAATTTTTCCCGCCACAATGTTATGTCTAACTTTAAAACGACTTATCCAGCTTGAAGAACAATTGAAGTTCGGGATACCAAAACGTGAGGCAAATCATTTGCCTTTTGTTGTAACATAGGGCCGCTGATAGATATTCCTTTATTTCTCATGATTTTAAACCACTAAATTAACG
Organism: Nineta flava; assembly: GCA_963920215.1. NCBI lineage: Eukaryota > Metazoa > Arthropoda > Insecta > Neuroptera > Chrysopidae > Nineta > Nineta flava. The sequence goes on from OY986040.1 coordinate 92,448,071, forward strand.
CTTGATTTTCGAAGCTCTTCAGTTTCAAAACATTTGAATTGAACGATGCCTTAATCTGGTGCTTGTTTTTAAAAATCATCGATATTGTCGAATGACCAACCCTAAATTCTATTGCGAGAGATGAGTTTGATTCTCCATTTTCTAGTGCATGTAATTGCACGTTTCCCTTCAATGGTAAATACTTTAGCGACGTTGCGATGTCATTTTGTGTACAAATCACTATCAATGCATACCCTTGAATTATCAACTCGTCACTGGTAATCAAAACAAAAACGAACCATGTGTTACGTACGTTCAAATAAAAGTGCATATTAAAAGTACATTCATAGAAGTTGTTAGGAATCACTATATCCGGACATAATTTCTTAAAAATAGGTCATAATAAGCGACATGTCACTATAAGCGAAGTCATTATATCCGAACTTTGTTATAAAGAATTTTATATGAAAGCCAAACTTCGCACTGCAATTACTTCATTTCATATTAGCGGTTGGCCAATATAGGTGGAGTCATAATAAACTGATTCCACTGTATAAATATAAAAAAGTATATTTTCCCATAAGGCTCTATGTTATAAATTTGATTTTTAATCGTTGATAACTTATTTAAATGATCGATAAGAGGTTTAAAATTTTTGAGGAAACATAATTAAGTGATTAAACTTGCCAACTATCAAGGATTAAAAGTTTTATCTAATCACAAGTCTCATGCACAAACGGCCTTAATTATATGATATAACATATAACATAAAATTACAATTTTTATTATTTACTTCAGTTTAGTGATCGAGTAACCTTAAATTTTGTTTGTTACATATGTGTGGTATTGACAATATTGTGATAAGGAAAGTAGTACCTTTTATTTCGAGGAATTTTTTTTTATCGTGAATATGTTTAGCAATATATTGGTAATATTTCTTATTAACGATCGATACACAAAAGAGTTATTTGTTTATATTGGTTGGTTTTTCGAAGGCGGCAGAGTTTGGTGGCGGCATGACACCGGCGTGTTGTTGAGAATCATGCATGTGCGGCGCGGTACACAGGTAGTATATAGTGAAGTCCGTCAGTCAGTCAGATGATGATGGAGGTAGGTGTATTATGATGATCAATACACCGCGCAGCAATGTGCGCGGCGGAATGTCGAGCATACACCCCCGCAACCAACCGAACCATCCTCCATATACACTCTCTCTCTTGTTTACTTGATGTTCACGCAATCTATATCATATGCACGAGTAAACAACATTGCTAGAGCTTGTCCACCCTCTCACCACTTGATATCTATGTTTCTTTTGTCCTTCGCTTATTATGAATACTGTGAATACCGTCTTTTCGATCACTTTTATTTACTACTAGATATTACACTTTTTTGTAAATCATAGCGCACCGTAAATGAATTCAAATCAAAAACTGATTTTTTTTCTCTAAAATAATTTTTATCTTTAATACTTTTTTTTTCTTTCACTGATTTTTTGAAGAAATTAATGTTATACGCGCGGGTTCGAAAAGAATTTTATGAATTTATTTTTTTTCCAAGAACTTGATGTTCAAACCAGGTATGTCGCAGATGCGAAGGTTTTGGCATCCGCGGATGCGGATATTTTAAGGCTCACATCCGCGGATGTGGATTTAGATGTAAAATTTTTTTAAAGAGATACTTAATTTAGAAATAAATGAGAAAATATTTTAATAATCTTTATATTATAATCAAATTTTTAGTATGAAAATTTAAAAATTGGTGCATTATATTTAATAAAGAGCAATGTCGCTGCCTTTTCAGGTTCCATCCTGTTTCGCAGAGATTCATAGATTAATCCCACTCTAAACAGGATAAACTGCTTCGGGTGCATTGATTGTAGATGATTCCTCAAAGATTTATCTCGGACATGCTCATCTAGTTTTAAATGAGACCAAATTATCGTCGGTGGTGGCATTGTTGATTCACTTGCCAAATAGATTATCCAAGGCGAAACAATCAAACAATAATGTAAATTGTTGAAATAAATATATTTACAATTAGAATTGATTTATTTACAATCAGAAATGCTAAACAAAACCATTGATCCCTGGTCCAGAGGACGAAAGGCTCTTCTGCATCAACTTCTCTTCAAATTTTGGAATATTTTTAAAATGCTGTTATTTGTTTTTTAACAGGTGTCAACATAGAGAAATTCACATAACTTTTGGACACCGCCTCCAAAAATAACAATAATTGTACATATATATTTAAAAATTTTTGCTTTGGTGAACTAAAATTGGCACAAGAATATGCAATTATTTTTTTACTTTTTAGTGCATTTCAGAAGTCGGGTTTCCATTTTGTCAAAATAGGTTTTATATAAATACTCTGTTATTTCAAGAAGATAATAATTTTTTAAGTTTGTCAAATATTTCAAATTGGTTACATTTCCTAAATATAAAAGCAGTAAATTCATTTTTCAAAGTAAAAAAACAGTACTTTTCAATCTGTACTGCTTTTATTCGCTGAAAAATATAAGTACTGCTTTTTTACTCTTGATTACCTGTTATGATTATAGTTTGTCCAAATAAAAAATTAGAGGTAAGTGTATGTTTGAAAGAAAAATATAATTTCTTGATTTTAACGATTAATATACATTTTATGATGATAATGTAGTTTGTATGCTTTGTAACTTTTAAATGTAAACTTTGGCATATTTACATATTTCTAACCTCACTTATTTTATTCTGCATATTTGCATTATCTCTGACAAAATAATATAAATATAACAATTAAATTAATAAAAACAGTGAAAAAAAGCAGTAATTCATGTATTAATTGTTTTTAAATATTCTTTGAATTATACAGTTTATTTAATAGAATAAAAACAAGTGAAAATAACAGCTAACTGAATTAATTGCTTAAATACTCGGTATATACTGAGTTTATGAAAAAAAGTATTTGGCAAAAGATGTTTATGATTATTTTTAAAAAAGGAACACTTTTTGTCTTTAAACTTTTGTTCTATCTCTTATGGTTTCAAAGATTTTTTCCATTCGCGAACTTTACTTTTTAGCTCTAGAATACACATACAAAATATCAGCTCGCTATCTCTTTTCGTTTTTGAGTTATAGTGTTGACAGACGGACGGACACATTTGCGGAAATGGACTAATTAGGTCATTTTATGAACCAAAATTTGTTTTCCTTGATATATATTATATACCGGCTATAAATATAAACAAATTCTTCTGACGTGTAGTTTTGAAGATATTTTGATATAAACAACGAAAAATATCTGTCTACCTCGATCTATCTCTTTATATGTAATAGATAGTTATCTTTGTCTGTTATACATATATTTATATTTCGTTTATTCGCTTTAACCTTCTCGAACCGGCGAGTACAACATTAAGCTCCCGACTCACTTTGTATAAAGAAAATAAATAACAGATTATATTTTTATGGACAAATATAAATCTAAAAATGATCCAATATGAGAGAATCAAATTGACAACGAAAAAAAACAAACTACAATTTTGATCGTAATAAGGGTTTATAAAAAAAACATCAAATAATATAAACGATTATGTTTGCGGTTATGTAACACTTCTTGACTAAAACGTTGCAATATCTATGTAACAATATAATAACATCCTTTTCACATCTGCTTCACTGCTGCTAGTCGCTAGTGAATAAAGTATAAACCGTACGCGTCGTGGTCTCGTAAGCTTCATCAACTTACATTAGTCAGTCAGTAAGTAGTAACCTTGTTACTATGTGTATAGGCCACTAAAGTAGCGCTCATTTTTCCAAATCTTTTAGTTGATTTGAACCTTATTCATTCGGTTTTTGGGAAAATGTTTCGAATAAAAGTTGTTAGTAATTTATAATAAACAACTTTTATCCGAAGCATGTTTTTGAAAACCGAATGTAAATGACACAAATCAATTATAAAATTTGGAAAAATGAACGCTACTTTTGTGGCCATGTGTACTTACTATGTACGTTCTTGCTTGGTTGCTGATATATCTATGTAACTATGGTCCCCCTTTTATTCGACATTTATAAATGCTCTTCAAATACATCAGAGCTTTTTGTTAAAGTTTTCTTCATAAACATAAAAAGTAGATTTAGATAGAAACCTTATAAATTTGCTACGATTTTTTTATATCTCGGTATAATGCAAAAAAGTGATATTATTTGACCTTTTACCATAATAATAAGCACTCTGATTAAGTTAAAAAATGAATTTGAACGTTTGTAAACAAAAAAAGAGATCATTCTTTATGAAAATACAAATTCTAGGTAGTACTAATCCTATAACTTATTCTGCAGTAGTTTCCAATATTTGTAGATACCCGTTCAATTATACTTTATTAGTTTCTTGGTTGTTTAGATCTGAATTAATAATTTGTTAATTTAGATGTGTTAATACAACAAATTATTAATTCAGATCTATATATATTTAGCTCTTTGTGTAACTCACTTATACAAATTCTAACCCACTTCTACACATGCTAGAAGCATGCGGTGTCTTACATTCAATGCGGAATAACTTTAAACTTATGGGAAAAAATTCGAAAACTTTAATTTAACGAAAAAAAAACCTTCAAAATTACCATTTTACTTCTATTCATGCTAGAAGGATGCGTTTTTTTTCATTATGTCAAGGACCCGAAGCCTAGGCCGAAGGCCGCCCCAGTGGTCAAGGAGCGGATCCTTCTTGCGCGCGCATCAAGCTCAGATTCTATACAACCAAGAGTAACAAAATTATTCTGCAGTATTTGATACGTAAAATATCAAAATTTCAGTCCATTCTGACGTATAGTTTATAAATTACTAATTTTTTAAATATTGATTTAAATATTAAGTTCAGTGAGCAAAGAGACCAAGACCAAATTTTGGAATCGATCTTGCAAGTCAATTTTTTTTCTTGGTGTTGCTACGGAATACGGAAGAAATTTTTTCAATCAGTAAAAATCCGTTAAAGCGGAATTAGCAAAATAATATCGAAGTTTGTGTTCAAAACGTCGTGTAACTTTTGTTTGAAACATTTTTTTCTAAAATGCATATTTAAAAAATATTTAAGTGGTAACTTTTCAAATGATCACATGGTATACTTAGCTATTATCACAAATTCTAAGCTGTTATAGGCTGAATTTGTATGTAACATTGATGGAATTTTTAATTCGATTTATGTAAGGGCTAACAAACTCAACCATTCGTCCACCTGTATCGACATTTTAACTTTTAATTTAAAAACAGGGAATATATTTATCCGTATTATAATTGATGCTTAGGGCTATATCCAAAATAAATATGATTATTTCACCCCTATGTTTATAAAATTTCTAATATTTAAAAATATATTATGATAACCAAGTTTTAAGTCTGAACGGGACCTGTTAATTCCGTCGTATAAGAAAAATATTTTCAAAATGTATATCTGTCTGGATGTTCCATCATTAAATTCAAACGGGTGACCTGAATTTGTAAGATATTCACAGCCGATGGTAATTTATTTTACCGGGTAACATGTAGGCTATAAAATTTTTCATTTCCATTCATTATTATAATTAGTCCAGGGAGCAAGCAAGCATATCTATCCGATCAATATTTCCTACAAACTTGGGACTAAAAGCGGCGAACGTAAAAAACGGTTCTGGTTTTATAGAGGCTAAAGCTATCAGTAAAGATAGTACGTACATACACTGACTTGCCTAGGCAACCCTGCAATATACTGATCCGATGGCGGGCAGAGAGAGTACCGCTTACGATATCCTCGATGAACTTTTCCAAGACCTCGAATTGATGAGTGAGGTATCACTTTATTGGAAATTTGGTGAGAATTAATACGCATGTAGGTGATGATGAGAGAGGAAGGGGGCTTTGCCTGTGAAAGTTATTGGAAAGAAAATTATATAATTATAGAAACAAAGTTATGCCCCGTTGTCGGATCAAACTCTCGCAAGATTACCTAGTCAAATGATTGTCAAGTTACTATATGGGATATATTTTCTGAAAGATATACATAATATCTACTTAATAAAAATCTACTGACTGACTGACAGACAACGCACAGCCCAGTTTAGCACTAAGAAAGGATTTTTGAAAATTCATGCCCCATAGGAATTAAATAGGGGATGAAAGTTTATATGGGAAGTTCGTCATTTTTGAAGTTAGAAACGTGGATGTTGGTGTTTAGGCTTCTGTTTATAAAAAAAAAGTAAGCTGTATCAACGTTTTAGGAATTTTATCCCCTAACGGGGTAAAATAAGGCCGAAAGCTTGTATGGGAAGTGCGTCATTTTTAAAGTTAGAAACGTGGAAGTATTTAGACTTTTTACATTTGAGAAATCGAGACGTCAGGCACACGACTATCTATAAAATCGTAATCATTTGTTAAGGTCGCCACTTTCACTATCAAATATAACATATACACAGAGTATAAAAATGATTACGTTCCTGTAAAATGATTAATGGCATCTAAATATTAATTATCTTCACAATAGTGTACCTACTGATCATTATAATATTAATATTATTATTTTAAATATATTGTAAAACATTTAATATTGTTTCCATAAAAGCAATTAATAACATTATCATTTATAAATAAAAACATTATTTGTATTAAATCTATTATTTACAAACGTTACTGTACAAACAAACGCCTTGATAATTGAAGACTCTTTTTTTATTTTTTAACAAATATGATGTGATACATTCACAAGACCTTTATACATAGATATAATAAAAAGTTTGTGTATTTCAAAAACCATATTGACATCTGACAGGAAAACGATAACTTAAAACCACGAGCTTCATTAATAAAGGATTCCGGTTTACCTGTACTTTAATAGTTATTTCAAATATACTCGAAACAAAAGTTTTATTTCGACTATGAGCCTTTTCACACTGACCGACACAACAACGACAACGATGTCGGTAGACGCGTAATCTCAAGTAAAAAAAAAGTGAATGCTTTCACAGTGGCCGGCATGTCGGTATCGTGGCGTTATGGGTATATTATACGATATTCTGCCAATATTGGTGCTATGCTGATGTCGTGTCGGTGTCGATAAATATGAAAACGCTCTATTATGATGGTATGCTTTATTATTTGAATAACTATATCTCCACTCGAAGTTAACAAAAATTCATTTTATTAGTATTTGAATAGTTTTCATTCCAATATGTAGAAAAATCAAATTTTATTAAGCATGTTCTGAATTCAGTTTGTCAAATTTTGACGCGAGTATCAAAAAAAGATTACAAATGTATGTTATCTCCGACTCACCTGCTCCTGGTAATGAATCAACTATCAGAGATATCAAGAAAAAATAAAAAATACACCCTAAAAAAGAATTGAGGGGAAATAGGGTGATTTGTTCAAAGTTGTCCACGGAATTGACTGCAATTTCTCTTATTATTGCACAAGGTGTGTATTACTTTACTTTATTGTATGAATTGGTAAAGTTTATCATGACGTCATAATCCAAGATGGCGGCTTTAGTCACGCTATATTTCAAAAATTAGTTATACTTATAATACTTTAAATACAAATTTTGAGTAGTAAAAAGTGGCTTTGAAATTTGTAAGTCTGGCTTAAATTGTTTCATTCGCGAATTCGACATGGAAGATTTGCAGAAAATGTAGAAGAGTTATTTTATGGTTATATTTATGTTATATTCAGAGATAGGAATACAAAACAATCATACTTGGTAATAAATAATCTTCTGTTGGAAAATGCAGTGAACACACAGTATTTTTAGTTATTCTATCACAATTTTTAAAATACTTTAATAATCATTATATTATCGAATGATAATTAGTGAGAACTCTAGGTTTTTGAAATAAAATTTCAAATTCGCCTCCTTTACCTAGATCAGTTTTTTGTATTATAAATACGTATTTCGACTACAATGTAGTCATCATCAGTATAAATTAGCTAGTCGTAATTTACTCTTTGACAATTAGAAATAGGTAGAAAGTCGAGATCAATAGACAAAAATAAAAATAAATAGAAAATTAACTAAATTAACATATACAATATAATTATATTGAAATATACAATATATAAAATTATATTGAAATTACTCTTGTTAAAATTTCCTTCATTCACATTTATTCCTGTTAACTTTACTCTGATTAAAATTACTCTTATATTGTGACAATTAGCGACGAGTAACATATCCTGAGACAATATAAGAGTAATTTTAATAAGAGTGAAAAATGTCTATATTGGAGTATTGGGGAATCATAATTATCATTTGTAATAAAAATAAATTATTGTTTTTAACAAGTATTATGTTTCCTTAATCTTTCAAATTAAATATTTTTTGCCAACCGCTGCTTACGGTCCCGGATTTGATTATTTTGAATTTGGAAAGGAGCCCGCCTTCTTTATTTTTGTGCGCACATTGATTTGAGTGTTTTGGTTGTGGCTTATATCATGTCTTTGGATGGTCTTCGTTTTGTTATAATGTATTGTATTCTATTGGATGTTGTAGAAAAATGGGAGAATCGTGAAAGAAAGTGGAGGTGTGTGCTATTATCCACTTGGTTCGACTCATCCTGTATATGCAAATTTTAACGATGGTCATTTTTACAAAATTCTACCATTCGTACAAAAGCAATAGCTGCATTTCCTTAGAAAATACCGCCCTTTTGAGGAAAATCGTTAAAAAACGCATATACATCAGAAATTATACATATTCTACCATAGCATCTGGGTAGTTCAGTTGGGTTTGTAGTGGACTAGCTACTAAATCTCAATATACTTTCATATTTAGATACCTTTAGCGAAATCACTACGTATGCCCCTTGTTATTTAGGTAAACACATGTTTTTACCTCAGTAACTATCAACAAACATATTCTGACATTTTTTATTAGGCAAAATAAAGTTTGGTTTGAATCCCTAGGTAATTGGAATCATTTCCCTTCAACTCCAATATTGGCTCTCGGGCGGGGAATCGAAGGTTCCCAATCAAGATGTGTAAGATTTTTCATATCAAAACATTGATGGCAAAATAAGGTTGCATACATAGTTATTAGATATACAAATACGCCGCATTAGTTCAGAAAACTACGTTTACTTTTAATTTATTATAAGCTCACCGATATTGTGAAATTTTTCTTTACAAAATGAAAAAAAAAACTTTTATGGTGAAAAAATAATTTTTATATTTGTATTTGCTTGAAAGTGACCTTAAATTTTCATTAAAAGTAATGACCTAGTTAGTTTCAATTTCCTGTAACAACATTGCACAGCTACCTCTCCTCTGGCACCACTAACCACTTCACCCACACAGTAAACACACACTAATAGTACGCGTGTCCTATGGTATTGTTAGTGATATTATAAAAGTTACTACTTTCTAAGACACGTTTGTGTTACCTCCTCTGCTTGTTTGTAAACGCATTACGACGTAATTATTGTATTTAATAAAATCTTTATCTATGTTCATAATAAAGTGTATTTAATTCAACAACTAACTCTTCATTCAAAGAGTCATTCATTTTAAATCAAATCAATTTTTGGTGATTTCGAGTTATTTATCGGATTTCGTGGTTAATTTATTGGGTAGGAAAGGTAGACAGCTGCCCAGGCCGGAAACACTCGTCGTTTATACTAGATATAATCAGGGATGTTGCGGATGCGAAATTTTTGACATCCGCAGATGCGGATGTATATCTAAATTTTTTTAAAGAGATACTTAATTTAGGTACACTCCCGTTCATAAAAATTAAACCAGTAAGTCACATTCTAAGCGTATATATATGCTACTAAATTTAGAATGTTTCAACTGGTTCAATTTTTATGAACGGGAGTGTACATGAATAAAGGAATTATAATCAAATTTTTAGTATGAACATTTAAAATTATGAGCATTATCATTGATTAATCACACGCTTAACTGCTCCGGGTGCATCGATTTTAGATGATTCCTCATAGGCGTTAATGCACGGTCCCTGCGAGAGTATGTTTCATTGCATATTTTACACTAAGATTTATCTCGGACATGCTCATCTAGTTTAAAATAAGACTAAATCACACTTTGCGTCGGTGGTGGCATTGTTGTTGATACACTTGTCAATAGATTATCCAAGCCGAAACACTCAAACAATAATGTAAATTGTTGAAATAAATATAAAAAACATATGATACACGTCTAAACACGTTGTGATTTATTTACAATCAGAAATGTTAAACAAAACAAACAAGATCTGCATCCCTAAAGGCCCAAATAGACGGAGAACATGGTTGCAGCAACATTGAACAGCAACTAGCTTGTTGCACTGTGTGTGGGGTGGTTGCAGCAACAAAAAACCAACTTTTTGTTGCTGCAACCACTCCACACACGGAGCAACAAGCTAGTTGCTGTTCAATGTTGCTGCAACCATGTTCTCCGTCTAGTTTGGCCATAAAAGATCTGCAAAAAGCATTGATTGATTGTTGCGGATGCGGCTGCTAAAATTAATGTGGAAGTTCCGCGGGTGCGAATGCGAATATCCACAACATCCCTAGATAAAATGCTACTAGGGTGATCAAAAAAATAATTTTTTTTTGAAAGCTTACACTTGGCCATAAAAGTTGATGTCATTTTTTATTTAAATTTTATAATTGATGTGTGACTTATTTATTCGGTTTTCGAAAAAAAATGCTTACTATATTTATAATGAACAACTGTTATTCGAACCATTTATTCGAAAAATGAATCAATAAGGCACAAATAAATTATATTTCGAGGTGTCTTAATTAGACTGGTCTCAAGTTTTCAAGGGCAGCAAATGGAAACCTGACCAGTCACATACAGTCTCTTTATTTAATTATATTTCTAGATACATTTTTTTAAATAAAATTTATATTGATTGAAGATCTAGAGGAAAGTTTGCCTTAAAAAATGTAATTCTGAATAAACATTAATCTTACTATTTTGTGTGAACGTGTATATGGTAGAGTCAAATTAGCTGCAAAAACGGGGTCTCAAGCAGGTTGCTCGGAACCGCGTTTTTTTTAATCGATTCATCTTGACGTCCTGAATATGACCCTAAATTTTTACGGTCCGACTCGAGGCGGAACAGGGTCAAAATAGAATTTGTTTAAAATAAAAAAGCGTTTTTTCTTAATATCTTTTTTAAAACTCAAAATTTTAAAAACTACATAGAATATTATTCAATTCTATATAAAAAAGAAAACAAATGAGCCCATGAACATTAAAATCGGTTTATTAGAATTCGAGACAAATATTCCCAAAGTTCGAAAAACGCAAAAATCTTAAATTAAATTAAAAATCTAAATATTACTTTATTTCTTTTAAACAATGGCAAAGTATGCCTTTTATATGTAAAAAATAATGTGCCCAATCTTAGCCCTTAAAAAAAATTAGGTCCCCGACAGTTAATAACATACCACGTCACCGATTTTTTAACCCGACTTCAAAAAAGGAGGATGGTTCTCAATTCGTCTGTATTTTTTTTTTTTTTTTTTTTTTTTTTTTTTTTTTTTTTTTTTTTTTTTTTTTTTTTTATGTGTGTCACCTCAGAACTCCAACATTTATGAACCGATTTTGAATTTTTTTTTTTTGTTTTAAAGGGTTTGGTTTCCCATTGGTCCCATTGGCACCAAATCGCATTCTGATGAGGGGATCCCCGGAAAATCGAGGAAAATCCTCATTTTATATGTGATAACCGATTTTTGCGAAATTTTTTTTTTTTTTTGAAAGGGTATACTCATTCATAATGGGAAAATAAGAAAATTTTTTTAAAAACCGACTTCAAAAAATTTTTTTACAAAAAAAAAACCGACCTCAAAAAAAAAAATTTTTACAAAAAAAAAACAAAATGCATGTAAATAAAATTGAAAATCTGTTATAAAAAAATGCTCTTAAAATTAAAAAAAAAAAAAAAACGGGTAAAAAAAAAAATGTTTTACAAAAAAAAAACCGACCCCAAAAAAAAAAATTTTTACAAAAAAAAACAAAATACATGTAAATAAAATTGAAAATCTGTTATAAAAAAATGCTCTTAAAATTAAAAAAAAAAAAAAAAAAACGGGTAAAAAAAAAAATGTGTTATAAAAAAATTCACTAAAAATTAGTCGTTTAAGTAGGTCTACCCATATTTAGATAAATAAAACTAGTTATAGAACTTTAGAGTCACTAAAAAGCGAGAAATAAACTATATTTTGACAAAATGGAAACCCGACTTCAAAAATAAAATATTCTATAACAAAAAATGCACTAAAAAGTAAAAAAATAATTGCATATTCTTGTGCCAATTTTAGTTCACCTAAGCAAAAATTTTTAAATATATATGTACAATTATTGTTATTTTTGGAGGCGGTGTCCAAAAATTATGTGAATTTCTCTATGCTGACACCGCCTCCAAAAATAACAATAATTGTACATATATATTTAAAAATTTTTGCTTAGGTGAACTAAAATTGGCACAAGAATATGCAATTATTTTTTTACTTTTTAGTGCATTTTTTGTTATAGAATATTTTATTTTTGAAGTCGGGTTTCCATTTTGTCAAAATATAGTTTATATAAATAAAAAGTGTCCATTTCATCCTAGATGAATAAATCTTTTTAAAATATCTATAAAATGAAAAAGAAAATTATTTTTTTAATTGTATTTTTACCCATTATTTTTCAATTTGTTTATAACGCGCTATAAACAAATTACAAACAAAAAAATTATTTAATTTTCAGAGTTCTTTTCGTAATTTCTAATTTGCTTAGACCTTTTTGAGAAAATTAGCTTTGTCTACGGAGCTCCTACATGTCGAATTTTTTTTAACAGTTTAAGGCCTTATTCAAACAAATGAATCAAGAATTGTTCAGCTCAACACTAATTATAATTAGTTTGATTGTATTTATACAGTTGGTTGTGTAATTCATAGCACACTTCATTGATTGTTATAGCATAACTAATTATGATGTAAACAAATATTACATGACTTTTTTATTGGTGGTAAAAGCTCTTGGGTTAAAACACATTAAATACTTTTATTACCATGTAAGTTTAATTCATGAAAACTGGGTACATTTTTATTGATTCATAAAACCACTTTTTATTACTTATTAAATGATTATATTTATTACACACAAGTATTTACTGTAAATAAATTATAATCTGGAGTATAATGTGGCAATTCGATACACTAACTACTCTAAACTAAACCTAAACTAGTGAAATTTAATTTTCAATATTAGATCAGGTATCCCTAACCTTTTTGAACCTAGGCTAAAAGTACAGTTACTACTATTCTAAAACTTTAATTGCCCAATTATCTAAAAACTACTGGACCGATTTTGATGGAACTGCTTTGTTTTTAAAAGCTTATGATTATGTATTGTATGAGTCGTTAATTGACGAAAATCCATTATAATAGGGAATATGCATGGAAATTTTTTTCACTTGAATTGAAGCATGTTTACTTGACAAATATCAAGGTAAAATTACTTTTTAAATAACTTTAAAAATAAGCGAGATATGAATGATTGAAATTCCCGATTAGACAAAGAGGGTGATAGCCCTCTTTATATGTTATGTGACGTCATATTACACTTTCACCATTTAAAATACAGGTAAAACTCCGTTTTTAGTATTTTTGCAAGAAAGAGATAGATAATAATCTTTAAAAGCTTATAGCTTCCATGATATTTGTCGGATTTTAATTTCGTTTTTAAATATTATTACAGTATTAACAGTATTTTCATATTCTGAAAATAAATATGAAAAAAAATTTTCATGCATATTCCCTATTATAAAACGGAGATATAATAAAACGCGAGCGAAGTCGCGAGTATAAGCTAGTCATTTATATTTTCAAATGAAAGATTTTTAACATACAAAAATTAACAATTAAATAATAAAAAAATTATACATTACATCTAATTATACATTTATCCACCCCCATTCCCCTTGCCGATTCCGGTCATGCTTACCATAAAAATGCATTGTCATCCTACCTACTTGTTTCACACTGGTGTACAAGATATCTACTCGACCGATCTTGTTAGGTTTTGAGGGCCCGGACCGGTCCGATCACTACCTGAGTTTCGCGTCAACTCACTTCTAATTGCTATACATCGGAAATAATTGGAATTTTCAAATAGTTTAAGGTTTAAAATATTCATAAATGTATTGACAATTTATATAGCAAAAAAAATCTTGATTATATGACACTTTTGAGTGTTTAGAATGCCAAAACAAATTGTAAATTTTCAGCTTATTACCTTTCATACCGATGTTAAATCCTTATTTGATTGGGTTACTAGCCATTAAAAATATGATTGTTATCATCTAACTAAAATCAATAGAATTATATAATAATATTGTTATTATTATATAGAGTACCATTAATATAGTACCTACTGAGTATGGTATGGCTACTATACAATATACTGTTGAAAACAAAAGGTAGCAAGCATTATAATTCAAGGTTAATTATGTTGCACGATAATTAGATATTGTAATATGCATAATTGTATTTACTTACAACAGCTTGTAAATAAAATCATTTACAGTAACAAATTGTTTTATTCAAGTATTTTATGTATGTGTAGTAACTACTTATCAAAAAGAAAATATTCAAACAATTTCTATAGTACTAGTAGTAAGGGATCGATGATCCCAAGTCAAATTATATGTTTTTACCCCCACTATGGCCAATGGCGGATAATATACTAAATAAATAAGTTTAAAAAACTAAAATCCGACTACGAAAAAAGCACGAAACCAGTTTGAATAGCCTTGTAAATATTTCTCGTAGTCGAAAGCCGGGAATCAACTTTTAAGGCCGTAATATCTAACTTTGAAACCGTAAGAGGTAGAGAAAAAGTTCAAAGATCAAATTTTCCTTCCTTCAAAATAGATAGCTTGCAATTTCGATCATTGTACATCTTACCACGTTGAGTAGTAGCTGTACCCAACTCACAACCTATCTTTAAATATAAAAAATGTTTATCTGATGAAAAGTATCTTTAGTTTGAAACATTTTTTCATACATTCAATAGTTTTGGCACAAATACGGGCGGGGTGCATAAGACAAAATATACATATAACATATGTACAATGTGTTTATAAAACGGGAGAATTTTCTAAAAACCCGACAAATTGTTTATTGTATAAATAAAAGCCAAAAATTCTAATAATCATTAAAATCAATAATTTATTACTAAGTTTTAGGTTAGGCTCAGCGTCAGCGAAGCAGACGGATAACGACTAGTATAAAATATTGTTAGTTCACATGGTACTTAACCAATTATTGTATCGTATCTTTGGGAATCGATAAGCCAATTATATCAATATCTATCTCCTTCAATCCAACCGGCATATCCTAATGTGTCCTTGATTATCAACCACATTTCGTTAGGCTTTGAACCTGTCAGTTTTGTTGTCCGTTCCTTTATTAATTTTTTAATTCCGTTCCTTTACCCTCGGCCCATGTAGCATCCACATAAACATAATAGCATACTCCTCTGATCCGTTAAAAATGTTTTATGTAAAGTTCAAATGTAAAGCGCCTATACTATAGAACCGATTCAACGCATGCGTATTTCTAAACTATATAAATAAAAAATAATAATGTAGGGAAAAAAAATTGTTGAATTAACAAAATTGTTCTAATTTAAATTGAATTTTAATTCCATTTAAGTGTATTGCACATATAAAAATAAACAGCTGGGTAACTAATCGCAATGAACATAAAAATCATTTTTATCTAAAAGATTTTATCAAAACGATTATTGTTTTATTTTAAATTTTCAAGTTCATTGAACGATTCAAGCTAATTAATTAGTTTATTTGAATATTTTTAAAAACAACCTTGTCTACCCACTCGCTATGGAGAACTTAATTGTTGTTCTCACGCGAATAGTACGTAACGAGGCAGGATAATATTCACGAGTGTCGAAACAAAAGATAATTTTTGAGAAGTACAATTATCGAGTTGGTGAGGATAAGTTGAGGAATCGAGTTTTATTTGTTTTTGGATGAGAGCGACATATAATCTGAAAATGTGTGTTAAGCCGGTTCTACACGATGCTACGAACACCTGGACGTTCAATAGTTCGTTACATAGTGTGGCCGTTGTTCAAACCTAAGAGCGTCCGTTAGCGAGCTTTCGCATTTAGCCATGTTCCGGCCGATGTCGGTTTTCTTGTACCGAATCAAAGGCTACACGAGTCGTTCATATACGGGAGAGATTTGGGAGGGGAAGGGGATTATCGTCTCTCTATTTACTTTCCATTCGCGCCCAAGATCCTTCAAGTAATACGTTGCAGGATACTACAGCAGCGCTACATCTTCGTCTATTTTCGAAACTGGACAAACGATTGTACTATGGACCACAAAGGTTGACGTCATTTTTTTAAATTTTATTATTGATTTGTATCTTATTAATTCGGTTTTGGAAAAAATGCTTCGGCTAAAAGTTAAAAAGTATTAGAACGTTTTTTTTGAAAACCGAATGGATAAAGCACAAATCAACTATAAAATTTAAAAAAGTGGTATCAACTTTTGTGGCAAAGTTTACCAAACTGTATTCATATGTATTGTATCAAACATTCGATTCATTGTGTAGTAAGATCATCCGCTGCACCAACTGTCGAACTTAGTGGTTTTAAACGCTAGAGCGAGCGTTCGTTGCATCGTGTAGAACCGAAGCATTCACAAAGTGGGATAATAGTAACGAATTCATCGATATTCTGGGAAATAATAAAGGGGATACATCAAAATTGAAAAGTGTACTTTATACTTGGACTCATTCTGTCCTCGAAAAAAGTAAAACAACGTTTTGCTCAACAAATGTTGCTTAGCTTAAGATACGAACAACTTTTGTTGAAAACATTTTTTCGAAAACCAAATGGATTCAGCACTAAGTCTGATTTTTTCTCAGTTGGATCGAATTCCCGATTATTCGGAGTTTTCTCGAGCTGTGACTACCCCGTTAAGCTATAGTATTGGCGTAGAAAAATAAAAACATTATTTTGCTAACGCGTGACTAATATTTATGAGTTAGTAAATAAACTACGAAATAAGCAAATACTTTTGTAGGGAATGTTTTAAAAATAAAATCGAATTTATTACGAAAAATTGTTACTGGAAAATTTTACTTGAATATTTGCTGATACTTATGCAATTATGTCCCGTTTTTAATATACTGCCTAAAGTTCATAAAACAATACAGATACTACAGATCAAACTATCATACAATAGTTTGGTCGAATTGGACTGCATTCCCACACACTGCTACAATTAAACTATCCGGTTGGTGGTGGGTGCGTAGACTGGCCGATAGCCAGTCGTCCGATTTTTAGTTGTAGGTAAATACACTTGCTGACCAGCCAAGTAGCCACGCTTGTAAAGGCGTTGTGTATACTTGGAAGTGGGAAGTTATGGGTTCAAATTCCGACATCGGCAGTTTGTCAATTATTAAAAAAAAGGGGCGGTTAATTGACTAAACTGTCGGCGTATGGACAAGAACGAAGTAACTGGCTATGCTTGTGAAGGTTTTCTGCAGTTTCCTTCACGAACTCCAGATGAGTATCGGTATAGTTCCTATCAAAGTCGGCTGCAGCCGCACATCCTACCAATTCCTAGCCTACACATGAAATTCCTTGTCCTTCACTCACATCCTTAGGCATCACAATGGACCTTATGATCGAAGTGTGTGCCGTTCAGGACAGCCTCTACAATCTATCGGTCTATCTATCTACACTTGCTGAATTTTTAATATTAATTAATATTAATTGAACAGAAATGTTGTCGAGAAGAGCTGCCCTTATTATAAAACGGGGGAGGAGAAAAATTATTAAGAAAAGAGGCCAAGAATATTGGGTACATCCAATATACAGTGATAGATTGTTGCGAGGGAACAATAGGAAATAGTCTATGTTGTATTAAAAGAAGACACACCGTTATTTTTACTGAAATTATATGTCTCACTCATTTTATCATCGTGTGAATAAATATATAGAATTTAATAATATAATTTTATAAAATTCTTTGTCCTTTTTAAAATTTTAAGTTTTAAAAAGATATTAAGAAGCACGCTTTTTTTTCTGTTATAAACAAATTCAATTGTGGACGTCAAAATGAATCGATTTAAAAAAAATTGCGGTTCCCAACAACCTGCCTAAAACCCAGTTTTTGAAGCTAATTTGACTCTAGTAAATACTTAAAAAAGTAAAATATAGTACTTACCGGATGAAAGTAATTCAGGTGAAACAAGTTCTGATAAATCAGGCTCTTCACCGTACCAAAAAATCCATAATTCTTTGGCAGCAGCTAGACTAAGTGGCGGTTGCTGCACGTGTTGTGAAGAGGACGTAACTGTTGGTTGTAATGATGTGAGTGAATCAAATAAACCACCACCGGCACCATTATTAGCAGACGGTGGTGGTGGCGGCGGTGGTGTAGCTACGCGTCGCCACACACACAAAATGTCGCTGGCGAGACAACGTGAATAACTTCGCAGCACGGGATCTTCTAATGGCTCTGTGGCAGTGCTTTCGCCCCATACTAATTTACGCCATTTTATGCCGCAAAGATCGGTCTGAAAAAAAACATACATGTTTATTAGAACTGCATTTGTTTTGTCAATTTGAATTTTGTTTGTTGTATTAGGAACTGACCACTTAGGTCTCGACGTCTGGTGATTAAAATAACTAACTATCATAAGGTTTCATTGCATACTACTAAAAGCAAAGAAAGCTATTTTTTTTTTAGCAATATTTGAACCGACCCAGTTAAAAATTTCATTCAAATAAAGCATTAAATTATTAAATTAACTGTCGCTAATTCACACTACACGTATTTATTTTAAATTTGCAACCTAAAGTCAGCCATATTAATTAAGTCTCCATGTCAGCTCCCAGTGGCGGATAAAGAGATAATGACTTTATGAAACTCATTTTCAAGTACATTGGAATTATAATAAATGTGTCATAAAGCCGGTCTGTTTTGACATATGTTCACGTGCTCAGTGCATGTATTTGTTGACATCGATGGATTCTAAAGGTTGAGTAGTTTAGCATCGTTTATTTTGTGTTTAGATAGGTGGGCCTAGCTATTTATTTAAATTTAAACCGTAGTTAGTAATATTTCAATTTAAACGCCGACCGACAGTATATATTTTTCTGTTTAAACGTTGTTTTGTAATTTTTAATTTTTATTAAAGAGTAAACACGCCGGTCAAAATCAACAATAAATTCGCAAAACATGATGTATCTCTGATTTTTTAGCATGTTGTTTGGGTCCATTAGGGCTATGTATACCCAAGTTTGCAACTGCAAAATCCATGCATTTTTCTTCGAAAGCTATTCAATACGTTTTTTAAGAGCATTAAATTTGTGACAAATTAAGCTCAATCGGAGCTCTGTAGGTCAATTCGTTACCAAATTACGGCACTTTGAAAATAGGCCAGCTTTTCCAAAAATTGAAAATTTTAGTTTTAGATCTTTTTTGGACCGAAATTGCGTCGAAACCATTGGTCCTGCGAGTAGAACTTGCAGAATATAACTTGTAGGCAATTTAATTAGCTTTAAATTAAGCGAAAAGCGAAGTCTATAAGCCTCGTAGTTCTCTCAAAAATCCATATAAGGTAAAATCGCATTTTTCCAGAAATGTTCTATAACCTTTCCTATCTTTGTTTTTCGGTTTGGTAATGAAAAAGAAGGCATGTAATCATTTAAAAAAACGTTGAAATGTATTTTAATATAAACATAAATAATAAACATAAGTAATCAAAAAGTATAGTAACTTAAACAATTAATCAGTCAATCAAATCAGACACATAGTCAAATAGGCCTGTCAAAATCAACAATAAATTAACAAAACATGATGTATCTCTGATTTTTTAGTATGTTGTTTGGACCCATTAGGGCTATGAATACCCAAGTTTGCAACTCCCAAAAAGTTGTAGAAAAATTTTTACACACGAAAAACCGCGAAATTTTCGGACTTGTTTCAGATTCTGCTCTGTATCTTCTAATCCATGCATTTTTCATCGAAAGCTCTACACGTTTTTTAAGAACATTAAATTTGTGACAAATTAAGCCCAACCGGAGCACTGTAGGTTAATTGGTTAACAAACCAAAAACAAAAGATTATGGAAGATATAGGAAAGGTTATGGAACATTTTTGGAAAAATGCGATATTACCTTTATGGGTTTTTTTTGAGATTTCGAGAGAACTACGAGGTTTACAGACCCCGATTAATTTAAAGCTAATTAAATTGTCTACAAATTAGATTCTGCAAGTTCAACTCGTAGGATCAATGGTTTCGACGCAGTTTCGGTCCAAAGAAGGTCTAAAACTAAAATTTTCAATTTTTGGAAAAACTGGCCTATTTTCAAAGTGTCGTAGTTGGGTAACCAATCGACCTACAGAGCTCCGGTTGGACTTAATTTGTCACAAATTTAATGTTCTTAAAAAACGTGTAGAGCTTTCGATGAAAAATGCATGGATTAGAAGATATAGAGCAGAATCTGAAACAAGTCCGAAAATTTCGCGGTTTTTCGTGTGTAAAAATTTTTCTACAACTTTTTTGGAGTTGCAAACTTGGGTATTCATAGCCCTAATGGGTCCAAACAACATATTAAAAAATCAGAGATACATCATGTTTTGCGAATTTAGCGATTTTTTTTGTTGATTTTGACTGGCGTAAAAAGTGTTCTAATTTAATTAATCAAAGTAAAATAAAAAAGTTTTAAATTTAAAAATTTATTTAATTTAAAATGAAGAATACATCGATTATCATTGTCTTTCTTACTTGATAGCAATATTCAACAGTAAATACGACAGTTGTCAGTTAGATAGACACAAAAACCCGAACATTGACAAGTTGATCAAAAAAATTATAATAACGTACAGTATTCAGTGACGTCAGGCACATCCATATGGCCAATTGATGATGCATCTTTGATTTTTAAGTTTTTTAATTAATAAAAAGTTATAAAAAATTTTTTTTATAACTAAATATTACACTAGTCATGAAATACATTCCCGTTCAAAAAAAATGAACAGACCTGAAATGTTAATTTTCTTACATTTCATAAAACTCCTCACTTTTGTAACTCTCTGTATATTATTTATTTATAAACAAAGATAAGTAGTATATTTTTTAAATGTGAAAAAAGAAATGGAAGTTTTATATTTTTTATTTATGTAAACAAAAACATTTACTACAAGAATAATCAAAATTGCGAGAGACTAATTCGGTTCAGGTCTGTTCATTTTTTTTGAACGAGAGTGTACATAAATGAATCAAGTAGTAAAAAAGTGAAAATAACAACTGCCGAAAGCACAGTAAATACACGTTGTTAATTGTCTAAAAACACGGTACACGATATTATCAATGAGTGCATTACCAATGCGGTGAACTGTTTATTTTAGTTTTTATAAACGCACAAATGTATAAAAATACCAAGTTGAGTATAATGGTACGATAGACAAATATAGTTTTGTAATCAAGTTTGTGAAAAAAAAAGTTTGAAACAAAAATATGGATATAATTTTTATCTCACTTTTTAGAACACACATAAAATTTCAGCTCGTTATCTCTTTTCGTTTTGTAGTTGTTGTGGTCTACGGACGAACCGAGAGATGGGCAAGCGGAAATTGACTAATTAGGTCATGTATATGAACTCCTATACCAATATTTTGTTTCTGAGGTCGATATTTTCAACCGTTACAAAACCGGGGCTAAACTTATAATACCCTTGTATATATCATATATAAAACAGGTATAATAAATTTTTTTAAATGTTCGTATACCCAATTGCAAATGTAATATAGAAATTATAGAGTCTATAATATAGACAGCCTATTATTTGACAAAATTAGGGGAACTTTCGTATTATAAATAGCTACAAATATTTGCTTAGTTGTAAAAGAATTTCAAGGGTACACAAATTTGATTAAAGAATTGACACTTTCATTTAAGAATTCACAGATTTTCGTAGTTTTATAAAAATAATAATGTAGATGATAATTAATAATATAAATAAATAAAATAATATTTAACATCATTATATTCAATCCATTTATTAATAAATAATCAATTAAACTATTACTTTCGCATACAGTAGTTAAAACCGGTTATTTTTTTTTGGTTTATTAATAGTTTTATTTTAACAAAACATAATACTAGTAATACAAGAGTTAAGGTAGTTCACGCGTAAACTCATTTTACTTAAAGTAGTTCGTAAACTCATTTTTTTTTAGAATTTGATGAAATTGAAATATGACATTAAGCTTAGTGTTCTTCAGTGTTCATTAAGCTCAGTGTAATTAATATAAAAAGTTCAAATTTTTATATGTGTATGCGTTAACGGTTCGCCCATAATCAATATTTTTTATGAAACTGGAGAAAGTTGCTATACATTTCTTTCACAAAAATTTATTAAGTTGAACTTAACAAACTAATTTGAAAAAACAAACATATTGCGAATTTTTTAAAAATCTATTGATATTTTAATGGTAATAATTTGCTACTGCTACCCA
Organism: Nineta flava; assembly: GCA_963920215.1. NCBI lineage: Eukaryota > Metazoa > Arthropoda > Insecta > Neuroptera > Chrysopidae > Nineta > Nineta flava. The sequence goes on from OY986040.1 coordinate 92,470,556, forward strand.
AAAAGTTTTGAATAATCACTGGCAACACTAATCTTGTATATACAACATTTATTATAGTATAGTACAATATTATATCATAAGTGTTAAAACACTTTATATGTCAAACTAGATATGTTCAATTGTCATAGTCGTAATAAGTATGTTTACCGTATTGCGTTTTATATTTTTTTGCTTTGACTGTCACGACTGAACTAGAATAAGAATTTGATGAAATTGAAATATGACATTGAGATATTTGCAATCCAAGATCCGATTTTTAACACAGTTCGCGCATACCATATTTTTGTTTTATAATACTGGAAAACTTTTCTATATTTTTCTTCCAAAAACAAATCCGACTATTATTTTAAATGTGAAGTTTGTAAAGTTGTTTGTCTTCGCATCACATTAAAACGACTGAACCGATTTTGATACGGCTTTTACCGGACGGTTTTTTTGTTCTGTGCCGCGTGGTACAACTTATGTTTTAAACGGTGTAAGGGAGATAGAGAAACTCTTTAATTTAAAAAAAAATGTCATTCCCAATAAAGCAGAATTCAGAAATACTCTCTATAGGGATTTTTAAAAGCCCGGGCAACGTCGGGTACTTAAGCTAGCATCTTATATAGTTGAATTTAACTAATTTAAAATTAAAACATTTACTGCGGTCTGTTTAAAAAGATATTAACATTTAAAGGTGATAATTTACAACTGCGACACTAATTATAATTAAAGATCACTGTCAACACAAGTCTTGTATAGTAGAATATATAGTTATGATTATCCATTCAATACAAAACATAATATATAGTGCATGGAAACATAAATGCTAAAACAATATATAAGTTATAGTAGATATGTTCAATTGACAAAGTTGTAAAAAGTAAGTATCATACTGTTTTATTCTTTTTGCTGTGATAGTCACGAGTGTACTACTTGAAGTACATTTTCGATGACCATTTGTCGTTGCCACTATAAAACCGGAAACTGATACCTGAAAAGTTACCTCAATGTTTTGTGTTTACTAATAGATTTCTCGTGAACTAAGACATTGCACTAGCTACGATTGATGCGATTTGTATTTCCAATTTTACCACCTGTAAGCATCCATTAATGTTTTGTGTATACTAAGAGCAAGAATGTTAAATTCAGATCATTTTTAGCAATATGATAACATTAGTTCACAAATACGGAGTGTGTTAGTTCCGTGAGGTCGCAATTTATGCTTGATTGAATAACAACTTTCACATTATTATTATAATAGTAGGATATTAGTTTTTCTTTTGCGCCGATACGCTTAACGAAGCGAGCGGGTAAGGGCTAGTACTATGGACCACAAGCCCATAGTATACATGGCTACAAAAGTAGCTCACGTATTTCAAAATTTTATAATTGATTTGTGCCTTATTCATTCGGTTTTCGAAAAAATGCTTCGAATAAAAATTGTTCATTACAAATATACTAACAACTTTTATTCGAAATATTATCCCAACAATCGAATGAATAAAGCACAAATCAACTAACTTTTGTGGAAAATAGTACAATTGTATATAAAATTCTTATTATCTCTGTATATAAAACGACAAACTGTGTTTCAATTGGTTGTTTCATTTCTTACAATTTCCGAACCTAAAGTCAAAATAAAATTATTATTACGAAAATCTCAAATATTTGTTTTATTTAATAATTATAACCGATTTTCGTCAAGTAACGATCCATTTAATACAAAATCTAAAAATTTTGATATCAGGAATCACGTTTTATCATTTACATAAATATCATTTTCAAAGGTCTTTGACTTGAACCATTATTATAAATAATGCCTAAATAATGTAACAGTAAATAAAGTTAACACATTTATTACAAAAAAATAAAACACATGAAAATAACATTAAAACTGAACTGCATAAATAATAAATAAACTTCACATTAGGCGTTATATTATTTATTATGTCAATAAAAATATGCTGAATATTCGATAATAATCGCAATTTGATTAAATGTATTTATGGAAAAAATAACACGGGTATACGAAGTATGATTTAGTGTTTTGTTCCGTCTTATAATACTTAAGAAACATGGTATTAGGGGTTATCCATAAACCACAAAACATTGCCCTATATATTCGGTTTTCAAAAAAATGTTTCGGATAAAAGTTGTTCATGATAAATATACCAACAACTTTTATTCGACACATTTTCCCAAAAATTGAATGAATAAAGTAGTAGTAGTGTTAGAGAGAAGGCCGAAGCCTGATAAGTAAGCCTTTCTAGGCTTTTTTTACCGACCCCTAAGAAACCAATCCCCTCATACTTTTCTATCCTCTACCATAACTAGTTTGATTCCCTAGCCCTGTGTTCGTTGTCGAACCTACCTATCTTCTTTACGAATTACAGGAAAAAGCTTCACTTGAGTTGTTTTACTTCAGATTCTCCCATTTTGGTTGAGCCGAAGGCTAGATACCTCATTCAGGCTCTGAAAAAACATTCTACTAGAAAGTGGAAGGTATCATCCGCCCGTCACATTCCAGACAGATCGCACATTCATCTAGCCTCATGAGAGATGTATGCTTTTTGAGCCTGCAGTAATCGGTAAGCACCCCAACTAGGAGGTTTATATCTTTTCGGTTTTTGCCAATGAGCCAGGTTGACCTCGCGGCATTATACCCAGCTATCGTTTGTTTGGCCGGTCTTCAGCCTGCTCTATCCTTCCATTTTCTATTCATAGTCTTATCCACCCATTCGCTAAGGGCAGAGGTAGTCTGTCTCCTATTTTTTCCTAGATATGGTTCCGGTTACTGACATGGTAGTGCAGATCCTACACGGGCGAGTTCGTCGACCGTTTCATTCAATCCCGCAGTATTCGGATACCCACATCAAGGTGCCATTTTTTGTCCTTCTGCGCATTTCAGAGGAGATATTATTTTAGTGGAGCAGATTGCTTTGAGCGCAGCCTGGTTTTCTGAGCAGATATAAACCCGTCACACTGAGATTATGGCATAAACAGTAGCGTATCGTCTTAGTGCATAGCTGGCTCTAACGCCTCTGTTTTTCACGTATACTCCGGCCCCCGATTAACACTCTACTAGCTTGTAACAATCCGTATAGCATATCGGAGAGCTTTACGGGAAGCTCATAGTTTCCTCGTCCACTTTTCACTATCTGGGATAATGAATAATAGTACGTTAAGAACTAATCACACAAATAACATCAGTTAATCAACAATAAACATTGTTTTTAATGAAATTCATAGTTACAAAAACACGTACTTCTATTGGTAAAGTCACCAGATGTCAAAGTCCTAAGGAACAAACACCGATGCCGATTGCTACGGAAGACGCACGCAAACTCACGAATGTAGTTTCAGTTCCGGTCTTGGATTCGGCCAGATTACTCCCGAATTACTACGATCGGACACAAAAAATGGTATACCTACCTTAAATATAGTTAGATAGGTCTATGGTGTATTAAGTACATTTTATAAAAATAAAATAAAAGTGCATAATAATAATAATTAAATACAACCAATGCTGACGAATTCGCGTTGAGATTGTGGCAACTCTATAAATTTTAGAAATTATTTATTTTCAAAATTTTGTTAATATGTTTCTATAGAAACCATAAAGTATATAATAGATCTGTCAGAAAACTTTGGAACGGTCAGAAAACGGCTATAACTTTGGAACGGTTTGGAATTTTTAATATTGGTCAGAATACTCGCGGGTCGGCCCACAGCAACTCACTAAAGTTTCATCGTAATCGGATAAATGGTACATAAACGCATAGAAGGCGAACGAACGAACGTAATCTTCCGTTCATAAAAATTGAACCGACGACTCACATTCTAAGTGTATATAATACTAAATTTATGTATAATATTACATACAGTAACACTTAGAATGTTTCAACTCGTTCAATTTTTTTGAACGGGAATGTAAGTACGTATGTACGTACGAACAAACAAATAATATTTATATATTAGATAATTTTATTTGATAATGTTGGGTTCATGTCCCTGTTCGGGCGCCAAATTTTGGAGATACAGAAGAGAAGGTTCCAAGTAATCCTAAAACCTGATCTATGAAACATCAAAATAAAAATACAATTTATGGAATTGAAACCAAACCAGTTAGTTGTTACTGAAGTAACAAAGGGAATATATAGTGTGTACGCAAAGGTATCAAAATATGAAAGTAAATTGAGATTTAGTAGGGAGTACACTACAATAACATTCCTTAACATCAAAAGCTTGATATAACAAATATTCATTTTTATGTATTAAATAATTTTATTTGGGTGATTAAACGGCATGCGAATATTCAATAATGGCAAGTATGCCTTCTTTCAATCCCTGGTATTAATGTACTATCGACTAAAAATTTCGTTCTTTAAACAGTTAATATTTTACTAAATACCTTTATAGCTCAAAGAGTATTATTTATTTAAAAAAAAAACAGTATTTCAACAAACGGACTTGAATACATTGGTATTCTATAAATCTATACAAACACACCTGAACTGAACGAAAAGTGTTGTACGGCGAATCAGTAAAAAAAAGTCTACAGTTTGTTGGTGTTCCCTGAATAATTTGATACTTTGATATGTAAATACATTCACATTATACCATCAAAGCTGCATAGTTTTTGTATAGTATGCGAATATTATAAAATTTTCTATAAAATATCAACTTCAATCTTTATTCTCAAAGAGCATTATTTTATTATTCATAGTATAAATAATTTTTATGTTGGGAAAAAAAAATATCTTGTTTTTCCAAAAACAAAAGCATATTCAAAAAAACGAGTCCGAATACATTGATATTATACATATAATTTAATTAAATGACAGACACCCTCTTGATGTGTCATAGTGACCTAGTTTTCACTATATGTACGCATTGTATCTTGTAGTCATATAAGTATTTTATACACATGTATACATACCATCGAATGGAATCAACTTACATGAAGGACTGCATAGAGCACGCATGTGATAAAAATTGATTTTTGAAGGTGAGTTATACAATAAGTGTACGTTACCTCAGTGAACTTGGCTAATAATAGTACAGTCAATAGAGAAGTCCGTTACTCTTTTCCGCATTGCACTAAATTACAGGAGTTATTATTCCCAGTATATTGTAAATATATAAGGTTTTTATTAAGTTTAGTAAGACTTATTAGTAACTTCTTTATTTAGACTTTGTAACGCTTGAAAATATTGATCGCAGAAAAAAAAAGTTTTGTTATAGGTGTTCATAAAATTACCTAATTAGTCCTTTTCCGTATGTCCGCCTGTGAACATGATAACTCAAGAACGAAAAGAAATAACGAACTAAAACTTTTTTTTTGTGTTCTAGAGCAAAAAAGTCAGGTCAAGTTCGTTAATGGACAAAATGGACAACTGTGCCTATCTTTGAAACCGTAAGAGGTATAACAAAAAATCTTGTTTTTTTTTAAACTTCTTTTTGATAAATTTTTTCATAAACTCAGTATATACTGGGTATTCAAACAATTAACTCAGTCAGTTGTTACATTACTTGTTTTATTTATTTTTTAATTGGGTTCAGTATTACGTAAATGAACAAAAAGAAAGAAATTTATTTATTGTTAATTATGTCACTATCATTCATATTTCTGAACATATTTATTGAATTTTCATCATTATCCTATGCATACCTCGTTTTTATTAACCTTGCACGCGGTAGTGCAACATTAAACGCGTTATAACTATAAAAATATTAATTTTAGACAAAAAAAGTTTTAAATAAAAGTTGTAGATAATTTGTAGATTTAAAAGTTAAACAATTATTAGAAGAGATATCGGTCAAAAAGTCAATAAATAAATACTAATAGTCAAGTGAAACAAAAAAATCGGAAATCTAATTATCTATCAGAAAGGTTTATTACCATTTTTGGCCTAAAGTGCACGGTAATGGAGATATTGGCCTAGATCTACAGTTTTTCTCAAAATGGCGGCACTTCGGGGTCGAAATTTGTAAGGATTTTATTCATTTACATTCAGAACCTAATTAAAAAAAAAAAACTCCTGTAATTTAGTGCGACGCAATATTCTCTATTGATTGTACTATAACTATTATAACCTCAATCAGTTTTCGTGTATCGGGTGTTTTCTAAGTTTAAGAGCTTATTCAATGCTATATTAAGTTTAGTTCCGACTTTGTAACGGCTGTCTGCCTATCAACACGATAACTCGACAACGAAAAGAGATAACGAACTGAAATTTTGTGTGTGTGTTCTAGAACTAAACAGTAAGGTCATATGTTTGGGCAAAATTGTTTATCTTTGAAACCGTAAGAGGTGGAACACAAATTTAATGACAAAACATCTATTGTTTGAAACTTTTTTTCATAAATTCAGTAAATAATGGGTATTTATGCAATTAGCTCAGTTAGTTGTTATTTTCACCTGTTTTGTAAACTTGCATCATCTATCCATTATTTTAGTAGGGTTGCCTTTCGGCTATATTATACCAACGTGACTAGTGTTTACTTAATTTGACGTCTAAGTAACATTCTGAACATTGATTACATTCTTTGACATCAAACGCTTGATATGAAAAATCATACACATCTAGGATGGGTATCGAACCTACGACCTCTGGCATACCAGACCAACGCCTCTAAGCTACGAAATGTTTTTATTTAAAATTTAATGTTCTATAATTTTGTTAATAACAAACATCCTAGTTTTCGAGGATGAAAACTTTTTTTTGAAAATTGTTTTTTTTTCCAAATATCCCCCAACTTTATTCTTAAATATTCGTAAATGCACCATCAGTTGTCGTCTAAAAACATAATTTTCCTGAAGTTTTCTGCACAATACGTAAATATGTAGTTACATTATCGCTATACAGAGGTTGCTTTATACCATATATAATACATCGGTCATTTGGTAGTTTACCTGGAAAGTTTGGAAAGTTTGGAAAATTGGTATTATTATAGATTTTGACGTGATCTTTTCGCATTTTCACTTTTTTACATCGTATCTTTGTCGCTCGCACCGCCATTTTAGGAAAATGGCGCCCAAAAACTTTTTTTTGACAATATATTCTTTCCGATTTATTTTACGATGTAAGCTCGTTTTTACACGTGAAAGTTTTGAAGAAAGTTTTAAATCGCAATAAATGTATATGATATAACGATACCTACATCTCTTTGTACATGCAGAAATATATCAACAGCAGTTTTTTGTTCATAGCTTATAACTCTAATCTTGCTAAATATTTCTTTCTTTGTCAACCACTTCAGTCACATGATCATAATAAACCAATCACAAGGAAGTAAACCAATCACCCTATTCTTACATCTGAAGTTACATATTAAATTGCATCAAAATAGAAGCCAGGTCTATTGCGTTATAACTGCATAGTTTCATCAAAAAATACTACTGCGCTTGCTCACCAAGTCATGCCTTATGAATCGTTTCATAAAAAGTTACATGTGTAAAATAGCCCTAATGAAATAAATTAAACTAAAGAAAGTTTCATATATATAGTCCAGTTAAGATCTACATCCGTGCTTGCAAAAGGTCAGGTCGTTCTGAATTTTTTATATGTTGTTAGGACCTAAACCAATATTAAAAAACCAGATTTGCAATTTCCAAAGTGCTGTGCGAGCGGCGGTGTACCCAAAAAACCATGAAATTTTCGGACTTTTTTCAGTTTTTGCTCAATATCTCAGTGAAGGAAGGGTCTGACCGGTATAGTTATTCTATACACTTTTAAAGAAGACTAAATTTTCAACAATTTGAGATCAAAACAAGCTCTATACAGCTATTGGTTCCCAAGATACAGTTCTTAGAAAATAGGCCATTTTTTCCAAAAAGTGAAATTTTTTCTAAATGGTCACTTATTTCGTAAAATATCGTCTAAAACACGCATCCCACGTCAAATATTATATGTAATAAACTTGTAGTAAATTTAATTAGCTTTCATTTGAAATCAGACTGGTCCAAAAACAGTCATAAGTTAACCGATAACCATCGCAGCGCACATATTTACCAGATGTTTGTATCCATATTTTCGGTAAAAGTAGGTACCAATTCCAATCAGAAAGAAGGAAACAAAAGATCCAGGTCGTATAGCAGTTATCAGAACATGAGAAAATGACACACACTTCTTCTTCCATGCTTCAAAGGGCCACGCTTGTTTTTGTGAACAACAGTCTCAAAAAATAGCTGTACTGAGTGTCGCTTTGTTGGAGCCCATATCCACTATGACTATGTCATCGACAAAACGTTTTTGGAGGTGAGTTTTCGTGTTCTGACATCATGTATACAATCACCCTTAATTTGCTGCGGAAGGTTAGTTAGCAAAAAAGGTTAGTGCATAAATTACAGGAAATTTTCTCTAGTTTAATTTATTACATAAATATTTTCTGTCTGAATGAAATAGATTACTGTGCGTTTTATCATTAAGATCCAAAGATGTTGCTTTGCGAATATTGTACACATAGTTACAAAAAAAGGCTATTTCTTTTAAAAATTTCATAGTTGATTTGTTCCTTATTCTTTTTGGACAAATTTTCCGAATAAAAGTTATTATATTTATAAGAAACAACTTTTATTCGAAATACTTTTCCGAAAATTGAATTTAGAAGGCACAAATCAATTATATAATTGTGGCCCATTGTTACTATATCATATAGTTTTAAATGCGGCAAACATTGTATAATGAGTAATTGAACATTATTATAATATATAAACAGTTGGGTTTGTACTTTAGAACGACAAATAAATCACGAAACGCGTTTTTTGTACTTTTCTACACTCTATCTAGACATCAAGTTCACCTAAACCATCCTGCTCGTTTATATATTACGTAACTAGTTAAGTCAATACAATTTTTAAAATAGCTCGACCATTTATTCGCCTCTCAAACCTTTGATTACAAATCCGCTATTATCAACGCGCTATAAATAGAAAAATTTAATAATCAGTTATATTTCGTCAGGCTTTGAACCACGCCAGTTTTATTGCCTGTTTCTTTATTCATTTTGCTTAGATATTATCTGTGTTACGTCATACGGAGTTGCATTTATTGTCCCATCATGTAACATCACATAACAGAATAGCATACCCCTCCCACCTGTAAAAATGTTACGTGGTTTATTTAATCCCCTAATATAACGATCTACAAAATACAGTCTGTACAATTATTACTGACTACGTTGTAGTCTGTATATAGAGGTAAAAAGTGAAACGTTAAAGAATTTACATATGTAGATAGGGCCATTATCTATACTGTCTACACTCTACAGGACTAGTGATTTTTCGTCACATAATACGAACATTGACGAAGTAGTGGTTGTTTGGTAAGCTAACAACATCGTGCGACCAGTCAATGTGTGTAGTAGAGTGTGTTCCAGTTAAAATAGCAGTGTTATGTTGAGAGTGTGTAACAACAAAATGTAAAAGTTCAATGGTTGATGATGTTTCGCACGCTGTTGCGTCGGCCAACGACCTACAGTCACAGCTATAACGGAGCCTATACTATTATATACCCATGATATTTGTCTCATCCTCAGAGGCTTTACACTATCGTCAACATAGATTTAAAAAAAACAAATTATTTCTATTATTCAATGAAAAAGGAATTATTCTTCATTTTTTAAAAATCATTTAGTAGAGTACAATATTCTTTTTGGAAGTTAGTACGATTTAGCGTTGACGCTTTTGTTGTCTTAACTCGATAGAGAAAGCGTCTGTGAGCGTGGTACCTATCGTGGAACTTAACGATTAGCGCGCACTGTTAGCATACACAGCGCCAAGACGAACATTAAAAACAACGCTTGATAACGCTGACAGCGTGTAAGCGTCCAAAACGAATACACTCTTAAAAATTATGTTATTCGCGTATATAACACAACAATATAATTACAAATACAATCGCTTTGTTACCTATCTTTATCGTATTGCATGCAGAATATAACTTCATTTAGCCGTTATATAAAGTTCATTTAGCCGTCCGATTCCCTTATATACCCAATAGATCATTTTAGAGCATCATTCTCGAATCTTCCATTTATCGAATGTATCAAATGTACATTGCACTACCAGAATAATCTACAAAAACCAGTAGCGGTCTTCACATTTGTTACAATATACTAACATAGCTTCTATGGGAAAATGTTTCGAATGCTCTCTGAAGATGTTTCAGAGAGTAATCTAGGCTACTTTATCCCGGAAATATATTGGATTCCTACGTAAAAATTGAAAAACTATAGAAATAAGGTGTAAAATTAGAGGCTGTGTGAACAGAAGTGTCACGCGGAAATAATTTAGCGGTGTAAATATTTCTCTTAATAAATAAAGAAATATGTATTTCAGCGTTTTTAGAAAATCCACTCATAAGAGGGTGAAATAAGAGGTGCGAGTTCATTTGAGATAAGAAAAAATAATTCAGAAATAAAAAAATGCGCGTTTTAGAGAAATACTGAATATATTATTCAGTAAGGTCTTTACAATAACAATTTTCGTGGGTGAAGCAGCGACGTGTTTTGCTAGTTTGTATATAAATATTTTAGACCCTATAACAATCTACACATATTGTTTGTTTTGAATTTTAAAGTTTTTATAACTTTCTTTATTGTCTGCCTGTCTGCTACAAATCTTGCAATCATAATTTAGAATTTTAGACTAGTTTTTAATTGGGCTATAAGTTCTTTGATATGGGTATCAAACGAAAGGGCTTGACGAGTAGAATACAATGAAATATGTGACGTCATTCGTAACTCAATATGGTGGAATATATTTCCTTCACAACCCACTTGCTACCAGTATCAAATGAAATTTATATTGAGAACTGCCCTGAGTACGGAGCTTAAAAAACATGACTGACCATTGTGTGCAACGAAAGAGCAGTGATGCCAACTTAGTGGATTTTCCCCTAAATTTAGGGATACTTTTCGAACTTAATTTTTAAGGGAATTTTTTATGGGTTTTCAATTCGAAATAAATAAAAAACCCACATAACATACAAAATTTTATTTAAAAAAAAACCTACATTTCCGACATACTTTTTCAAAATGTTAGTTTAGGAGGTTTTGCTTTGATTTTCGGAAATTTTAGGGGCTTTTGAAGGCACTTTTAGGGGGAAAAAATTTTGAGTGTTGGCACTGCGAAAGAGTAATCCATTTGTTTACATTCATATTTATTTTAATTAATTTATGTCAAATTATTATTATTTTCTAAATTTTGACAGTTTCAAACGTCAAATTAATTATTTCCAAAATTATGTTAATGCAGGTACTTCTATAGAAATTATAAACTATATTAGACATCTGGGTCTGCTATAACTTTGAAACGGTTTGGAATTTTGAATTTCTAATAGTTTTTCTGGAGTCGTAAGGAAAATTTATCTTAGGTCTTTTATCATCATTATTCGTCGATTCCAAAAATCGCATCATCCTTCTAGCATTTCTGCAAGTGGAGCAACAAAGTTTTAAAAAATCGCGCACACCTCTCAATAGTGGTATGTTGCTAAATTTTAAGTATATATATAGAAATTTTTTTTGTTTTTTCCCATTTTTTTCGGATGTTGCGTTGAAAAAATTGAGTTTTTTCGATCTACAAATAGGTTTTCAGATATTTCGCGTCGAATGCAAACAACCGCATCCATATCAAATGTCTGGAAGTGGCTTAAACTTAAACACATAAATTTAATTTTTGATTTTCCATATGTTTCGTTAGGAAAATTAAATTTTCCCAAAGAATCTTATGTAAGGTTTCGAAAATTCCGCGTCGAATGCAAAAAACCGCATCCTTCTAGCATTTCTGGAAGTGGAGCAATAAAGTTTTAAAAAATCGTGCACAAATTTCACAAGTGGTGTGTGCTAAATTTTTAGTATAAATATAGAAATATGGACCAATCATAGAGCAGCAATATTTTCTATGTTAATTTTATCAAAACTAAAAATGCAAAAATTTTCGATATAAATTTCGTGGTTTGATAATTTCCCTTTCGGTTTGGTCACTATATCTAACTGTATTCCAAATATCAACTTTTAAGGACTTATGGTATAGGCCCTGGAATTACCATCATGCATGGCCAAGAATTGTGGGCGTTCCCGCTTTTTAACTACTTTAAACTTCTTCTCTTATAATTCCCTAAATAGCTTATATTCAAAAAATCAGCACTGTAGCTCTTTTCGTTCAGAAGATATTTCGGGATCAAATCGGCTCTGATTTAACGATAAGTAATAGTACTGTAAGCGCGAAGGCAAAAAAACCCTTAAACTCGGCCTGTCGCTACCGTGCTCTAGATTATTTTTTAGTTTTTAGTTCAATTTTTTCAATAATAAAAACTTTTCTTAAAATCTATTTTTATTTTATTCAACAATCATACAATCATATGTATATAAATATTTACTACTAAAACCACAGTAGTTTTATTTGCTTGTAGATTTTTTTATCATATAGTATTATCTCCTCAAATCAAAATAATACACATTGATAAAAACTGATAATTTTATAATTTAAATCTAATAACATTATTTAATTAAAAATAATTTTGTATTCAATTAAAATTGTAATCCATTGTCACAAGTCATCAAAAATTATTTTAATCACGATTCATTTTGAAAATATTCAAACACGGGAAACCAAATATTATGGGTACCTATTTATGACCAGGTTTATTAAGTTGTATGGGTTAAGGAGTTACGGCTCAGATTTTGATTAAACATTATAGAAAGTTGCAAAATATGCTTATAAATACCTACGTAAATCTTTTTTCCTAAAAGTAATAAAAATATGAATGACGAAAATAACATGCGTTCTTATGATTAATAGCTGATATGTCAAATTGGAAATCGAAATGAACAAAGGAATTTGGTTCAGTTTTGCGGAAAAGTTTTGCATTGATACTTTTATAATCTATCAACATTTAATTGAAAAGAATATTTCTAATAGATAGCTACAATAAAAAAATATGTTTTTGAGGAAAAAACTGATAGGTGACGAGATTTGACACCACATCTATGTATACTCGGTATAAATGAACACGTTTATTTATACACATATATACGTACCGACGCACGCACATGAGGGCATGCTTCTGGAACACATATAAAACCGTTTGCTGCGTTGTCAATTTTTCTGAGAAGAGAAAAAAAAAACAGAATGGCATTTTTTATAAGTACTACCTTAAACAAACTATGTACTACCGTCAACTAACGCTTCGCGTTGATGTTTGAACAGAAATTATGATAAATCTATAAATTTTATGAAAAGAAGTTTCAAAAAAAAGTTGTTTTTTTTTAAGTAAAGGAAATTTTTTTATCTTTTCTTCTATCTCGTACCGTTTTCGAGAGAGAAATTTTTAGATCTGAAACACAAAATTAATTTGTAATCTTGAACTCGCAACCTTCCAGTTCTAAGTAGAGTACTTTAACAAGTGCCGCTTCAAGTCCCGCCGGAGGGAGTTTGTCAATAATTAATGGGGCGGATAATTGACTAAACTGTCGAACGTATCGACAAGAACGGAGTTTCCCTTCACGAACTCTAGATGAATATCGGCATAGTTCCCATCAGTCTGCTGCAGCCGCTGAACGTACCAATTCCTAGTCTGCATACAAATTCCTTGACCTCCATCCACATCATTAAAAATGTATAGTTATAAAATAAATAAAGGTAAAAAAATAATGTTGTGGGTGGCCTCTGTTATAGACCGCAGTTTCTCAGAAACGGAGATAACTCCATTATTATTATAAAATTAGTTATCTTTTTCCATTTTTCTTGTACAGACAGACTGGCGGTTGGATATTAGGACTAATGAACTAATTACCTTCGACGGACAATTATACTAAAATTTTTTTTCTGTGATCCATAATTTCAAGCGTTAAAATGCCGAGATTAAACTTAATATACGCTTGTATATAATCTTACTACCTGTGCCCCGCGGTTTCACCGCGGTAAATTTAATTTTTAGCCTATAACCTTCTTCAATAAACGGGTCATCATCAATAAAGTGGTTGTTTCCGAGATTAGCGCGTTTAAACAGTCAAACTCTCCAGCTTTATTACATTAGGATAGATTTATACCGGGTGTAATAAAAAATTAATAATAATTTATATACCCGGTATATACCTACCGTTTAGTTTACATCTTCGAATAATAGATCTCCCACGAGTATGAGAGAGTACATATGTATACATTAAGCAATGTGTATGAGAAAGAGGTCTTATGTGCCTATGTGTTTTGTATTATACAATCACCAACCTCTCGAAAAGTTATGAATATTATTCACTGTTTTGAAAAATATGTTTGTTTATCAAACCTATAAGACCTCCTTCTCATACACATTGCTTAATGTATACATATGTACTCTCTCATACTCGTGGGTGATCTACTATACGAAGATGTAAACTAAACGGTAGGTATATAATATATACCATGGTATATTAAGTTTAGTCCCGACTTTGTAACGGTTGAAAATGTTGATCGCAGAAAAAAATTTTTGATTTAGGTGTTCATAAATGACCTAATTCGTTCATTACTGCAAATCTTTCCGACTGTGTTTCCATATAATTAAAAAACGATAAGACACACAGCTACATTATGAGTGTGTTATAGTGAAATCATTTCATCAATGTTTCTTATGAGAGAAAAGCCACTAAAAACGAAAATTACAAGGTGGTACTTTTCAAAATTATTTAAAAAATTATGTATGTATTCATACTTTTTTTAAATGCTTATGCCTGTGTGTTACAAATAAAAATTCCCTGGTACAAACAAGAACAATAACTAACTCCTTGACATCTTTTGTAGTTAAGGAAAAAGGTACATACTTCTATGATTTCAAACAAGTGGAAGCTTGAAATGATTTACTTCATAAAGAATCAAGAAATTTACCTAGCTAATAAATTTATTTTGAATTTAAAAGAATGTAAATATAAAAAAATTTGTAAATATTACTCTAAATTAGGTCAGTGATTTTGTTGTGATGACTAGGCAAAAATTGTTAATTAAAACTTTATAAAATAACTTTACTTATAAGTGCAAACTAGTTACTAAATATTTTCATTTACTTGCATAGTCGACGACAAAAGTGCCGTTCTTTTTTTCAAAATTTCATAGTTGATATTTGCGGAGCACACTCGTGGAAAAATATTTACAACACAAGTTGTTAGTATTTAACAACTTTTATTCGAGCCACTAAAGTCATCTAAATAATATTCCAACAGTCGAATATGCAAATATCATCAATAACTTGGGGATCTCTGATGATCCCACTTGTAGGGCCTGTATGGAGTACGATGAAACCACCGTACATGTTATATGCACCTGCAGAACCCTGCAGGGTGTCAGGTGTAAAATGTTTGGGTCTGAAACCTTGGATTCATCAATCGACAGAGTCCTATAGCTTCATCTGCTTAAAATGGCACCTCTTACCCGGAGACGTGTCGTTTTCGGGTGGCAGGTTGTTCTCAAGGAGGGCAAAGTTGGTCTAGATGCTAGGGACCCATTTGCGGCACCCCTCTTTCTTATTACTATTATTAAAACTGGTCACTAAAGTGACTACAGACACTTCACTCATAGGATGACAGAATGAAAAAGTTTTCCAATATAAAAATAGAAAATGCACGAAACGTTTACGCATACCGTGCATGTTAAAAATCTCAACTTTGATTGGAAAAATCTCGCTTCACAATCGGTTAAAAAATAAATAAATAAAGGACTCTGAGCTTAATGTTATATTATTCAACAAATTCGTAAGAGAAATGAATTTACGAGTGAACTACCTTCCGATGTCACTTACTGGCTCATTTATATTGCATTCGACTATACAATATTTTTGAATAAACATGTAACATATCAAAATATGTATGTAAAACAATTGACAATTAAAGCCGATACACCATTAAAATATTTCTAACCCAGAAATGATAAAATTATTATTTTGTATAATTGAAACAAATAATAACTACACAACAATATATTTATTAAAATAAAATATACACAAAATGACTAGTAAGCTTAGTGTACGATAAAGTGACTTGTCACTTGTGTGTATACCGTTTCCCCTCTCCTATAAAGTATACACACACACTTAACTTTAAATGCTTACTTATATCAACATCATCTCATTCAAATTCACAAAAACATTTGATTGAAAATAAACCATATTTTGACAAAATGGAAACCCGACTTCTAAAATCAAATATTCTATAACAAAAGATGCACTAAAAAGTAAAAAAATAATTGCATATTCTTGTGCCAATTTTAGTTCACCAAAGCAAAAATTTTTAAATATATATGTACAATTATTGTTATTTTTGGAGGCGGTGTCAGTATAGAGAAATTCACATAACTTTTGGACACCGCCTCCTTTTTTTACTTTTTAGTGCATCTTTTGTTATAGAATATTTGATTTTAGAAGTCGGGTTTCCATTTTGTCAAAATAGGTTTTATTTCTCGCTTTTTAGTAACTTTGAAGTTCTATAACTGATTTTATTTGTCTAAATATGGGTAAACCTACTAAACGACCAACTAATTTTTAGTGAATTTTTTTATAACTGTTTTTTATCCGTTTTTTTTTTTTATAATTTTTAGTGCATTTTTTTATAACAGATTTTCAGTTTTTTTTACAAGCATTTTGTTTTTTTTTTTGTAAAAATTTTTTTTTTTGGGGTCGGTTTTTTTTTGTAAAAAATTTTTTTGAAGTCGGTTTTTAAAAAAATTTTCTTATTTTCCCATTATGAATGAGTATACCCTTTCAAAAAAAAAAAAAATATTCGCAGAAATCGGTTATCACATATAAAATGAGGATTTTCCTAGATTTTCCGGAGATCCCCTCATCAGAATGCGATTTGGTGACAATGGGACCAATGGGAAACCAAACCCTTTAAAACAAAAACAAAAAATTAAAAATCGGTTCATAAATGACGGAGTTCTGAGGTGACACACATAAAAAAAAAAAATACAGACGAATTGAGAACCATCCTCCTTTTTTGAAGTCGGGTTAAAAATTACAGTCAATCATGAGTTAAGTTCTTTCTACAAACAAGTGAAAATAACAACTGTGTTAATTGCTTAGATACCTGTATATACAAAGTTTATTATCAATGCGTGAACTGTTTATTTTGTATACCGTATGTGTTGGAAAGCATTGCTAATAGAGAATCAATGTTAAATATTATCTACTATAATAACTATACACAATATGCTTAATAAAGAAATAAAAATAGTGGGGGTACTCTTTAGTGTGTCTATTGTGTATGCTTGCTGACCTGTACTCAGTACTGCATTAATATGTAATGAGAGTGGGTTAAATATGTTCATTGTTGTCATGCTTAGCATTACTTCTAACAATTGAAATTTATTTTTTTGAATATCCCTTATGTGGAATGTTTGAAAATAAATGATAGTAAATAAAAGAAAAATAAAACCCCAAAAAGAAAAAAATAGAATTCCAACAACAAAAAAACAGTTAAACCAACAATTCGAATATTCCTCCATTATTTGCAAAACAATATCCGAGTCGATTGTAGAAATCTACCCGGGTTTTTTCTATCACTTGAGCATTAATATTCGCACAATTGTCGACAACTCTTTGCCTTAATTGTTGCAAATTTTCAGGCCTATTCCGCGAATAGATCTGTGTTTTGAGAAAACCCCATAAAAAAAAGTCGTTAGGAGATAGATCTGTTGATCTGGCTGGCCACTTGAAGGTTCCAAAACCACTCATAAGACGTTCCTGGAAAGTTTGTTCCAGGAACAGCCTTACTATCATGGCATTGTGTGCAGGGCAACCGTCTTGTTGGAACCATACAGATTCCAGGTCTAAGTTAGGAAGAGCTCTAACAGTTGGCAAAATATTATTTCGTAACAAACTCAAATATTTTTGAGAGTCTAAAGATCCGTCAATGAAGAATGGTCCTATAATATGGTCACCCAATATTCCAGTCCAGACATTCAGTTTCAATATGTATGTGTATGTATGTTTTTATAGTAAATATTTTATTTATTTATTTAACATTGATTCTCTATTAGAAATGCTTTTGAAAACGGTCTGTATATATACTTTTGCCATTGCTATGTATTTATACATATGTAGGTTATTTAAAAAAGAAATTTTTTTTATCTCTTACGGTTTTCAAAGATCGATTTTGCCATCCTCGATATTGAAGTGGCTTTTTAGCTCTAGAACATACTCACACAAAATTCAGGTTCCATCCTGTTTCGCAGAGGTTCATAGATTAAATCTTCAGGAAAACTTGATAAGCAAGTTCCAGGCTATTGCCAAGATATGTGCGAAGTAAACCTCGCCAGGCTGAAGTAGAAGGGGGAACACAATGGGGCATAAGGTCGAAGAGCAATACTTTTCATACCCCAAGATCTACCAATCTATCTATCTAGCCGGTGCGTATCAACTTTTAGATTATTTAACTATAAAACACGCTGTTAGTAATATACGTGTATACATACATGTAGTTTTTGAGCTATAAGCAAAAAAACTGAAATATGTGCCAAAATTTCGAAGTTTTTCGCCTACCAAAAGTTTTAGTAGGGGCTTTTGAGGTCGCAAACTTAGTTTCAGACTACCCTTAACCATACCAAACAATCCTAAAATCTTTTGCCACCCATTAATGCACGCTCGACGCTTCTCAGGTTACCCATATACTGGACTATATTTTATGATTAATAAATTATTATTAAATGATGTTTATTATAATTAATCTCCTAAAACTTTTTATTTTTATACGATACATATAACATTACAAACATTGATAGGCATCAAATAAATATGGCAATAGGTAAATTATAATCAAGGTCAGACCGATAAGAACATTAGGTACATACAACGCCAAAAGTCGAGCTAAAATTTAAAAATTTTATAATTTATTTGTGCCTTATTTATTCGGATTTCAGAAAAATGTTTCGAATAAAAGTTGTTAATATAGTTACAATGAACAACTTTTATTCGAAATATTTTTTCGTAAACCGAATTAATAAGGCACAAATGCTCGATTTTTTGCGTTAACTGTACACTTTGCCATAAAAGTTGATGTCATTTTTTAATATTTTATTGTTGATTCGTGACTTGTTCATTCGGATTTCGAAAAAAATTTTCGAATACAAGTTGTTACTACATTTCTAATGAACAACTTTTATCCGAAGCATTTTTTTGAAGTCCGAATCAATAAGACACAAATCAAAAATTTAAAAAAATGACTTCAACTTTTGTGGTCCATAGTACAACCATTTTCTATTTCAAATTAATTATGTTTATTATTTTTTCATGTTATAAATTCATTAAAAATTTTTAGACAAAAAGCCGTCACATATTTTTACCTCTATCACTGTAGGCAGAGTACAATGTGGCACCACGGTAAATTATTTAGCTCCATACATAGACTATAATGCAGTTTGTAATCTAAAGATTTTCCGATGTCCAAATTAAAAATTCTTTGTGGTTTAAGGTGCTACTTCGGTAGCTAAACCGAATGCTTTAATTGAATGAGAATTTAGCAAGATCAATCTACATTTATTTTCTACCTGTTTTTTGAGAAGACAAAGCAAAATGCTTACTTAGAGATCTTAGCGATTACTTAACTTCTGCATAATTTCAACCTTTACATTACAAAAGAGGCTCATTGATTTCAACATCAATCAATGTCCGACGAGCATTACAAGACCTAATTTCTTTTAGAAAATGTTTAATAAAGATGTTTACATTTCATAGTCTTAAAATTTTCTCAACTAGCAATAGTTTAGCAATATAAAAAGACACTCTCTCGTTAATATGGAACCCCTATGTATCCCGCAAAAATGCTGAGATCCAGAATAAGATTTTTCTGTTAGTTTATTCGCAAAGTGAGCAACAATTCCATCGCCTTAATGATGTTCCAGCATGAAACCACTTTTCGACAGATTTCGCTCATTTTTTTTCAGACTAAAAATAACGTTTTCTAATAAATCCCGATGTTTCAGAAATTTTGACCGTTTAGAACGCGAGATAATTCATAGTAAAGTAATCATTCTCTTTCACTCTCCCTCATTAAAAGCATGTAAAACTTCATGCCCGCCCAACTATTATCTGTTGTATTAAAAAAATACTCGACAGAATTAAAAAAAGCAAACTAGGTGAGTAAAGATAAATATTTATTAATTAAATTTTTTTTTTAAATCGCGTTTTACCGTTTTGTTTTCGAAATACAAAGGTTTAAAATTATTTAATTACATTTATTTGTATATATGAATAGTGAATATATCTACGTGTTGTGTGTGTATATACATGTAGTTGTTCTATAATAAAAGTAAACAGGTTTTTTGTCCTTTTTATATAAGACAGTGCTGGAACCTCCTTAAGCGTCCTTGTGGCCTGGCATTTTGAAGAGAGCAATGTGTAGTGAAATTTTCTAACATCGTCGATACAATTCTAGATAAGATTGAAACTTCTTATTGTTTTAAGGAAATTTATGGATTTATTTTAGGCCTTTCACTACAAACTGCGTTTTCCTTTGGCTTTCTGTCCAATAAAAACTTGCACCAAAATTGGAAATTTTGAAGGAGGCTTAAGGATAAGAGCTGTTATTTGACTTTCGAGTTCGACCATTATCGAAGTTTTGAAAACGGTACAACACCAAACGTTAGAATTTAAATTACATGGGTTAATTTTACAGTTCTTTGTCAAAAGGTGTACTATTTATATACGCATAGATGTATGAAAGATTACTTATATTTTATAAGTATTTATATGTGTGTCTGTTTATACGCATGCTTCTGCAATCTATTTGTAATTACAGATGTTGTAAGTGAAAATTGTGAGAAAACTATTGATAAAAAGGTTTCAAACATTATTATATACCTAGGGGACCATCCATAAAATACGTCACGCATAATTATAGCATTTTTTAGCCTCACTCCCCTTTATCACGCTGCCTGACATATTAATAACACGTCACAAAACCTGACACCCACCCCTAAATGAATTATTTTTTTGGATTTTATGATTATTAGTAACAGACAAAAACTAAATATAAAATTATTTTTTAGTCTTGGCGATTATTAGTACTTATCATGAAGACGTAGAGCTATTGGGACCGATAAATATATTTGGTTATTCATAGAATAAATTACAAACAAAACTTTTTCTGCGTACCCCAAATGAAAAAAAATCTATATTTTTTCAAAAAGTAATAATTCAATTGATGTAGGAATGTCAAATGTCACGTCAAGTTTGGTTGGACCTCGTCTCCCTCGTCACGTAAGGTAATTGCACCCTCTTCCCCTTTATGCATACGTATTTTGTGAACGGCCAAATATATAAAACGCTTCATGAAACGGAATGCTTGTCCGTTTGTTACTAAGACGCTGGTACTACAAAAATAATATAATGATTATTTTAACATCATTACATTACATATATTTCCGCTTCATATAAATACTTGGGTTTTACTTTGACATTGATAAAAAAAATCCCTATAGAATATCAACAAAATACAAGACTGTATACAAGGTATAAAAATACCTTTTATTTGAAACGTCAACTGAACTCAAATTGTAAATATTTTATAGTTTTAACAAAATAGTATGTCGTCCGAGACAACTAAAATTATAATTTAATATTTTGCACAAATACGATTGTACTTTTTGGGATCAGAAGCGGCAGGTGATCGCTACTTTATTTCCCATATACTATATAGTATACTGTGTGTTTTGGACAGCTTTTCCTATAGAGAATCAATGCTAAATATTAAGTATCAAGTCAGTCAATACACATGTGATGAGAGTACACTTTAGTAGTTTAGTATTTGCATTGTGCATCACAAAATCCCCACTCTTAAATGACATACAAACAACCATACGCATACAGTATAGCTGCTATGAGATGACTGACTGACTTTATTTACATGTGTACTGACTGACTTGATACAGTACCACACAGCCAGGTAGTAATAAATAATATTTAACATTGATTCACTATAGGAAAAGCTGTCCAACACACACTGTATATAGTGTGTGTTTGCAATTTTATGAATGAATTTTATTAAAATTTTAAAAACTACCTGCCAGTACGTAGTGAGTTGTATTATAAAGTTAACCATAGTAAATGTATGTATAATAGCATTGTAACCGTACCCTTTATTTCGCCCTAACAAGAGTGATGTAACCTTTGAATAATATAAACTGTTCAGGAATGATGTTATTTCTCAGCGCGAAATTAAGAGAATATTTTCACTTATTTCAAAGGTTTTTTTACTCTGTAGTAAAATCAGAACGTCTCCTGATGTAATTCTAACATACGCAACGAAATACAAATTTAGTGGCGGAAAATATTTTTATAAATAAATATTTTATTGATGTATTTTCAAAATTCGAAAATTTTTTCATCAATCATTTTAAATTGGCTCTTTTTACATAGATCTCTATACAGAGACTCCTATATCTGATAATCTTTCGTCGTGCTTTTTCCTATTTTTTCATTAACCATCCCTCAACTTTATTGTATAAAAAACACCGAATTTATAATGCTGAATTCTTGTAGAATATTAAAACACTTATAGTATATAGTTACCGTTGTAATTATTAATAATTAACGTTAAACTTTATTCTCGATTAATAACAGTCATACGCATTACCGAAGGTTTGGCAACGTCGCACAGACTGAGGAGAACATATAAAAAAAGATAAAAATATAATCAACAAGGAAGACATGATAGTAACCCATAGAGCAAGCAGTTCGTAAAAGATTCCCAATTTTTTAATTTTAAACTAGAAATAAATTTTTACTGTAATTTGATATCGATTTTTTCGAAGTTAGAAATATTTTAGCATTTGAATACATAAATAATATTAATCTTCTTTATTTTTCAAATCTCTCTCACACACACACCTTCATATATATACAAAAGACAACATTGTGCGCTATTGTCACATAATTTTATCAAACCCCGTCTGGGTAAAAAACAACGAAGTCATTTCATTACTTTATTTTATTAAATAAGTAACAATTATCAATGTATAAGCTTGTTATATTATTATAAATTAAATAATGAATTTTCATAACTATAAGAAGAATTAAGTATCCGATCGAACCACCTTAATATTATTGAAACATTAATGAAAATTAAAAATATTGTTTTTCCATTGTAAAAGCATTATTATTTTAGTTCAGAAGATATTTGTTTATTATCGACACATTGATTTGAATTGTGTATTGCTACAAACAGCATGTGCTAGACCAGTGTGGTGTTCTACCGTATTTAAAGTTGACCTTAATATTATTTTTATTCTCATGGCCAATTCCATACCAGTTCAATGATTGTCCATAAAGGCACCTCCCAACCATTTTATTATTTTATAAGTTTGTTCGTTATACCTATCTCAGAACACAATGACTAACAATAATACTAGAGCTATCATTGTATGTAGCAGTCATTACTTTTAGATATATCTGGCTACTGCTGAGTGAACCACCACTTGTATATTTTTACCTGTGTTGTCAGCCAACCAGCCAGCACACTTCTCATGTTTACAAAAAAATATATTTCTAATTTATTCAGAAATTTAAAAAAATGTAAAACTGTAGTAATTTTTATTTTAAATAACGTATTTTTTTAAAAACTTACTTTAAAATTTTATTTGTAGCCTTTATGGAATTTGTTTTAAACAATGTGGATAATTTAAAAAATTCGTTACCCAGTTACTTTAGATGAAGGGGTCACCGAATTTTTTGAAAAACCGGCAGGGTTAAGGATTTTTAAATGTAGGGGCCAGACAAAAAATTTTGTTATTGAAAATAGATTATTAGAGTATTACAGTAAAAGCAAGCAAGTCTTCTTCAGCATCGTTGATAGGGATGTCAATTGATTTTTAAAACAATTCAAACATTTTGACGTGAAAGCGTCTATTCGCTCGTTACACTGATGATCGGTCAAACATTCTTGTGTGACAAAATACTGTCAGATTTCAATCGCTAATAATTTCGGGATCTTATTTGTTTTACCCCCATCCCTCCAGTAAAAGTGGGTGGAAATGGTTTGTTAGGACCATAGGAAGTGATTCCAAGGAGGAAAAAAGTACATTTCGTCCTTGAAATTCAAACATTTTATTTATTTTTAAGGTTTTTTAGGAAAAACATTTTTTTTACAATATTAAATTATAAACCAACCCCCCGCTAAACTACCACAACCCAATACCCTCCAATAAAATAACCTCCCATTAAACTACCCCAACCCAAACCAACCCTTTTCGTCCTTGAAATTCTTAAAATTCAAAATTTTTTTTTCATTTTAAGTAAAAAATATTGTAAAAAAGAATGATAGAGATAAATGTCAAATCTTGTGTTTTCCACTTTCTTTGAGTCCCTTTTCCTGATTTGGTCATGCACTGTACTGATAGAAGGAATTTTTTTAACCAAGAAAACATATTTACTTGGTTCAAGAAATTCCTTCTATCAGTGTGGGTTTGAATATTTCAAAAAATCAATTTTTTGTCTTATTTAAATAAGTAGAATATGTCTAGAATATTCTCCTAAAGTTTTAAGTCAATAAGAGTAAAAGTCTAGGAGATTTTGGGAAGTATATTGAGGCAGCTGCTTAGCTATTGTTATTTTTGAAGTCGGTTGACATGGTTTCTAAAAAAATAATGATCCGATCTTGTTCAAATTTCGCAAACTACCTCATGATAAGATTAACTAGTGCTTGAACAAAGGATTTATTTTATTTTATTAGAACTTATTTTACAAGGCAATATACCGTGGTGCAAATTATACCAAGAATAATACCTTTTTGTACCACAATTCTGCCAAAAATTTAAATTTTCATTTTTTTCCTTCGTCCAAACACGAGTTATATTTATCTACCAACAGAAATAATTTAGTTTTTTAATTTCAGATGAATTTATCATAAGTTATTCTGTCTACGTCAAGGGAACTTAATTCCGAGGAGTCACAGGAAATGAGGTCCCAATGGCTGAATTTTCAAAATGAAATGAAAATTTCACAAATTATTTTTCAAATGTTTATCTTTGATTTAAAGATTGAATCAAATATTTCATTTATTATATTGGAAAAAAATAGAGAAAATATGCTTTTTTATAGCCTTCGAAACCCATGTAACACCTTAACAAACTGACTCTTACAAAACGCAGAATTACAGTGTGAGTAAACGATTGTTACTCCTCTTTCAGGTAATTGACCTAATTATAGATGTACGAATACCCACACATATTATTTATAAATTGATAGATGTGTTTTTCATCACAATCATAAATCTATTTATTTTATTTCTATTTGTTGAGAACATGTATTTATATTGAATTTAAATACCATTTATACACAATTTATGAATAATAACATAGTAATTATTAGTTTACATATTTACTAATAATAATATTTATTAAAAACATTTTAATAATCATTATAATTTGTTTGTACTATGAGCCACAAAATTAGTGCTCATTTTTCAGTTGATTTGTACCTTATTCATTCGGTATTTGGGAAAATGATTCTAATATTTACGATGAACAATTTTTATCCGAAGCATTATTTCGATAAACCGAATGAAGAAGGGTCAAATCAATTATAAAATTTTGAAAAATGAGCGCTACTTTTGTGGCTTGTAGTACTTTCCTATTGTATAATGTTCGCTGTGTGTGTCAGTGCATTATGTATCGGCGAACCATCTAAACAAATTCATCAATCTTAGTAATGTCTAAATAGTATATCAGTAAGTCCATTTAGTCTAATACGTATCTATGTATACATGTCATTAGAAGTAGCATTTTTCAAAATTTTATATTTGAATATACTAACAACTTTGATTTGAAACATTTTCCCAAAAACCAAATTGTACAAATCAACTAACAAATTTTGAAAAATGAGCGCTTCTTTTGTGGTCCGTATGTTCCGTGACAGCTATACCCAAAACCTTTTAAACGATAAATAAATAACCGAAATGTATAACCTTTTAAATATAAATAATAGAGAAAAAGTGTATCTCATAAAAACAAACAACTTTTGTTTAAACTTCTTAAAGTTTTACTTCTTTGGGGAGTTATGAGCATCCGATCAGAGTGTATTTTCAGCATGTAAAGAATCGCTGTTATAACACCCGACTGACGTTACACTCGCTCGATCGATGTTACAGTTTTCTATACTGCTCTTTAGCACAATGTTTGGAAGACATTTAGTAAACAATGTGTGTCATAAAGTTGAAAGATACATACATTTGATGCTTAGCGTGAGCACTCTTAAATGAGCACTAATTTTGTGTGTACTATGATTTTTGCATATTGATATACAAGACAATATTATACATTATAGAACGAAAGATGAATGATCGTTATTATTTTGGTAAATAGCTACACCGACAACTCTTACTTTACAACATTTCAATTTGACCACACAGCTGAAATTATTACTCCATGTTTCTGATAAAAAAAGAATTACGAGCCACATTATTTATATTAAACATCTCCTAGGCATGGTAGGACCTTGTCGTTGGTGGAGAAGCATCGATGAAGGGCTATGCTATGCAGGCGGTAACTATGTTACCGGCAGGAATACCCATGCCGGACAGGATAGCCTTGAGAAGGACGACCAAGAAACTATGCCAACTCAAGCTACGGTGCGAGGCATTGTGCCTAGAGAACTAGCCGAAAGCTAAGGCAGCAGGGTTAAATGCTGTCATAAACAATCCCCTTGGAGCAACTAGCGAACTCTACTGTATAAATTCCCTCCCTATCAAGGGGCCGATGGGGTAGTAGATGGCCCGATTTACTCGTGGGATCAAAAAATGGTAAACAATAGTAAAAATAATAACTCTGGGGCTCAAATCCCCTCAAAAAGTGAATCAGCCGAGGTTGCGCAAGGTAACCTCGCCGAGACACAAAAAACTGCAGGTGTATCCAGCCCAGCAAAAAATCTGAACGATATACTCCAGAATCCTTTCCTGAAGGTGGAAAGGAAAAATCTCTCGGGTGCAGCCCGGAGAAAACCAGCAGTAGAGAAAGTCATGGTTGAGGCGAAACCGACTCCTCCGAAAAGGAGGAAAAACCGGAAAAAAAACCTACAGCCCTGATTTCTAAAACAGTGACACCTGTGGGGGCCAATTCAGGGAATCAACCCTTGAAAAACCTGCAGGAAAAGAGGTCGAAATCTGAAGGCGGGACGAAACAGTAAAAACGTAAAGGTGGGAACAAGCATGCTATAAATACCTTTACCGAAACCGCCTCAACAACAAAGATGTGCATTGCACTGTAGGGGTATCCTGAGGTCAAAATGACTCAGGAACAATCTGAAAGGGTGCAAGTTTCGATGCTACTAACCCTCACAAGCCAAGAACTCGTTGAAGGGTCACAATATTGGGGTTGCTACCTGGACAAGCGGGCTCTCGTTGTGCAGTGCATAGGCATAACAGCCATAAACTGACTTATGGCGAACAATCCGAACATCAGATCATGCGAAGGAGCGGAACATATCGTCGTAGATGCAAAAACCCTTACGAACACAACAAAAGTTCTACAGTATGGACCCTAGATCTATAACTCCGGACAAAATAATCAAAAATCTAAGAGCGCAGAATACAAAAATAAACTCAAGATGTTGCAAAAGCATCTGAGGGAGCAAGACTCTATCGTATCCTAGCGAAGAAACCCGCTGACACCATTGGGTCACTACGTAAGTCCGATGGTGAGTACACTAGCTCCGGAAAGGAGATACACTCGGGACACTGATCCAGGCTCATTTTCCGGATTTGGTGGCAATGGACAGTGAAAATCCTTCTCAAGAACAATTTAACCAAGGCCTCTTACCAACAAGTGAGGACTAGAGAGAGTGGCGGTTACCATTAACCGCTCAAAGATCGAATGGGCATAAACTCATTCAACCTCTATAAAGCACCGTAACCAGGCGGAATATAACCAGTGCTTTTGACGTGCGTAGATAAGTACACACACAATTTTTTATTTATACATCTAATAGTTTTGTCTTAAAAACAGTTTAAAAATAATAAAAAACTAATATATCGTAATAAGTAAACAAAACAATTGGTAAGAAAAATTTCAAAAAGTGTCAATAGACGTCAGTCTTGAATAGACATTAGATAGATGGACGAATTAAATTTTGCCGCCAACAATATTATAATAAGAGTAAGCAAGCAAGCCAATATAGCGTGTGGTATTGTGTAAATACATAATAATGTTGTTATACACTCCATGTTTTAATAAAATGTTTATCAAGCATATAATACAGATAGTTTTGGTATGGTACTATATGTATCATTATTAGTACTGTAGTGTAGTAACACACCTTTTTTAACAACTGTACACCACACCACTGCCACCACGGCGATCACCACCAACAACCAATATCATCAACGGAGGGAGAAACTCTACATTCGCTCGATATGTATGAGATAGGAGAAGGAAAGTGTATCTGTGTATGTGTAGACTGTAGAACATACACAGCATCTCTCTGACGTAAAGACAGCACAGAGCTGCTCTCATCATGTTGCACATGTACCAAACTCACGTGTTACCCGGCACAATGCATTTATTTATATTTTATTTACCTATATTTGTTCAACGTTTTTGTTTTGATTCTATTTTGTTTTTATACCCTGCCATTGTATATATATTTATTTAGTTGTACTTATGGTAGAGATTATTTGTGAATTCATTTTTTCTTAAAAGTTTGTTGAAATAGGCCATAAAGCTCCATGTGCTTTATTTAGTTTTTAAATATTAATGTTTTGATCGACTGTGAAGCAAAATATTCGTAATAAAAGTTGAGATTTGTAACATGCGCAGTATGCATATACAGTTTGCGAATATTCCTTGTTTATAAAATAGGAAAATTTTTTCGTACATTTCTTTAAAAAACAAATGTTTGTTTTCGAAAGAAATGTATGAAAAGGGGTGAAATTTGTTTGTTTGTATGTAAGGGGTAATCTGTGGAACTACTAAACCGATTCTAAAAATTATTCAATGGTAGAAAGCTACACTATTCCCGAGTGGCATAGGCTATAAAAAGTTTTTCTTTAATGCATTCGTATCGCGTGGCAACTACGAAAAAGTCTAACTTTCAAACGATGCGGAATAGATAAAATCTTTAAATATAAAAAATTTTTATCGAATAGAAAGAAACAGCTTTCGTATGAAACCTTTCTTCACACAACCAATAGTTCAAACACAATTTTAGTGTGATGCAGTGTGGGTTAGAGAGTACTTATACTTAGGGGGTAATTTCTAGAACTGCTGAACCGATTTTAAAAATTCTTTCACGGATAGAAAACTACACTATTATCCGAGTGGCGTAGGCTATAAGTTTGCATTTCATGTATCCATATCGCGTGGCACGCTAAAAGCCTAACTTTTAAATGATAGAGAAAAAGTTAAATATAAAAAATGTTTATCTTATAAAAACAAACTTTTGTAGATATAAAACATTTTTTCATACAACCAATAGTTTAAACACAATTTCAGTGCGGTGCAGTATGGGGGTTAGATAGTATGCCAGCCAAGTAGCCGCCCTTGTTAAGGCGTTGTGTCTACTTGGACCTAAGAGGTTATGGGTTCGAATCCCGACACCGGCAGTTTGTCAATTTAAAATTAATGGGGCGGTTGATTGACTAAACTGTCGGGGTATGGACTAGAAAGAAGTAACCGGCTATGCTTGTGAAGGTTTTTTGCAGTTTCCCTTTCACGAACTCCAGATGAATATCGGCATAGTTCCTATCAAATTCGGCTGCAGCCGCGCACACGCGCATAAAAGTCTTTCATAGTACGGCATATTGTATAAAAAATGTTAAACACTATATATGTTATACTAAAATATGTTCTATTGGCATAGCTGTAATAATTAAGTTTATTATTCTGTATTTTATACATTTTGTTTTGACTGCCACGAATGAATTACTTTAAGATAATCAGTTCAGAGACATCCACACATAGATAATAGGCAAAAATTGTTTTTGCATCAGAGGAGTGTAAAAAATATAGAGATTTTGTGAAAATTTAACTGTAAATCAAAAAAATTTTTTTCTATTACGTACGGTTTTATAATCTGCATATCGAGACGTATGTAGATTGTAGACACATTTATTAATTTTCTTCCACTGATGACCTTTCAACTCGTTTCAAATAAATTTTTATTTCACTTACCTAGAAAAAAGAAAAAAAGTTAATAACTATTTGAGACGTTGGTAAAAACAATGAAAAAAAAATTATGGTAACACCTGAAATAGGTTTTTAAACACCAATGAGTATATACTAATTTGTGTTTTATAAGAATACTAGCGGTCCCGACAGACGTTGTCCTGTACACACGTCTTAAATTTTAAAATTTTAATTTTTTTTTTTTGACTGAATTGTGAATCTAAACCATTCTCGAATCCACTGGAACACACACAAAAAATTTCATCAAAATCGGTTCGGCCGTTTAGGAGTTCAGTTACATACACACGGACAGAAGAATCCTTACATAGTATAAAAGGAAAAATACAAAATTTGACTATCTCCCTTAATATTTGAAAAATCGAAAAATTTATCAGGAGTTAAGTTGTAGGTACTAAGTTTTACTGAAATATTTACAATTAAAGATTGAAAGTTAAAATTCTAAATATCTCTGTTCACATTCGGGTTTGAGAAAAATGATCAGGTAATGAATTGTAGCAAACTTGATTTTCTACAACTTTACTCCTTATACATTTTTCGATTATTCTAATTTAAGACCGATATTCAATATTTTGTGTTTGTTTGATACGAATACATGAAATATATTTTATTGTAAAAAATTTTGATTGTCGTTTCCATAGTTACTATAAACTATAATCGTTATTTTGGTTATTAATAAATTTAATTTTTGCCAAAACTAAAGTCATATCAGATATTTATTATATTTCATTTTGATCTCACTAAAGTTATGACCGCTAGAGAGTGATTTATGTATTCTAAGGAAATTCGCTAAGTTGACGCAGCTCCTGCGTAACGAATTTTTCTCATCATCAAAATGATTTTCAAAGTACGATGTTATCGAGCCTTATTCCGTGGGACACCATTTTTAATAAGTAAAAGATTTTTTTATTTGCAAAATACACTGTTTTTTTCGAGTATACGTATGTTACTCGTATGTATTTACTCGCTCTGCTCACAAGGGGCCTCTGCCTCTTTGACACCCCTAGGGGGCATTGGCTTCGCATTTTAGTAAGAATAAAAAACCGCATCCTTTTAGCATGTATAGAAGTACAGAAGGTATTTTTGGGAGGTTTTTTCCATTTCCGGGGAGGAGGGGTTGCGTTGGGAAAATTAAAGTTTTACGAGTTTTAAAAAAAAATCTTTATTCTAATAACGTTGAAATTAGTAGCGGACTAAAATTTTACAGCTGCGTATGGACGTTCAAAGTGATTGTCCATCAACTGCTCGGGTTTGCTTCCTGAGTATACCTATTTCAAACATAATTGGGATTGGATATTCAACAAAACCGGGTTATTTCGAAAAAATTCGGGACATGTATTTATTAAGCGGGACAAAAAAGGCAATTTATTAACAAGTGAATATAACAACTAACTGAGTTAATTGCTTAAATACCCGGTATAGACTGAATTAATGCAAAAATGTTTCAAACAAAAGTTGTTTAATTTTAAAACAAGAACATTTTTTGTCTTTTAATTTTTGTTCTATTTCTTACGGTTTCAAAGGTAGGGAGTTTTGTCCATTTTGCTCTTAGACCTTACTTTTTAGTTATAGAACACACACACAGAATAGCAGCTCGTTATCTCTTTTCGTTTTTGAGTTATCGTGTCTACGAACAGACAAGACAACTTTCCGGAAATAGACTAATTAGGTCATTTTAACACCCATACCAAATTTTTTTGTGCAATCAGTATATTCAAACGTTACAAAGTCGAAACTAAACTTAATATACCCTGGTATATATTATAACTTAACGGGTATAAAAATATATAACGAAAATTTCTTATACCGAACTATACGATAATAAAGTAGAGTGTATTATAAACCACAAAAATGGCGCTTATTTTTCAAAATTTTATAATAAATTGGTACCTTTCTCAATCGGTTTTTGAAAATACGCTTCGAATAAAAGTTATTATAAATATAATAAGGCATAAAAAACTATAAAATTTTGCAAAATCAGCGCTAGTTTGTGGTCCATAGTACACATATCACCTATAGTTGTTTCCGTTACATAGTTTCTACCGGATATCTTCGGTCTTAAACCGAATTAAGGACGTTCCAGCACTGTGTTATATAATCAGGACAAAAAACTGGTTTGATTTTATAATAGCACAAATACATAAACACATATATACATCACATAGACAAATACAATTTTCACATATACAAAATAATGTTATTTTGAAGGAAAAAAAAAACTTTAAACTTTGGTTTTTCGAAAACAAAACGGTAACACACGATTTTTTTTAAAATTTATATTAATAAATATTTAGCTTTACTCTCCCAGTTTTTTTTTTAAATTCTGTTGAGTATTTTTTCTAATACAACAGATAATAGCTGGGCGGGCAAATTTTACATGCTTCTAATGAGAGAGAGTGAGAGAGAATGATAACTTTGATATTAATTATTTCGCGTTCGTTTTCATGGTGTCTAGTAATATTTTAGCAAAAAATTCCCTGACTTTTCCAAGGTTTCCAGACTTGAATTCGAATTTTTCCAGACCATTTTTTCATATAATATTTTGGTATCGATAGGAAAATTAAGAAAAATATACATTTATATTCATTTTTTATGGAAATATGATAAAACCTACACATTCGTTTTCATGAGTGACATACATACAATTTTTTCAAAAACCTCAAAACAGATAATTATTAGTAATAATTCTTTAGAAATAAGTTATTTTAAATACGATTATGCGAAATTCCATGAAATTCCCTGATAATTCCATGACTTTTCCAGAAACTCAAAATTCCCTGACATTTCCAGGTTTTCCAGATAACTAGATATCCTGTAAATGGTCAAAAATCCTGAAATTTCGGGATTTATTATAATAATAATAATGGGGTTTAACCTCCGTTTTTGAGACACAACGGTCTATAACAGGGGCCACCCATCATTATTTTTCAACCTTTATTAATTTTTACTTTACATTTTTTTATGATGTGAGTGAAGGAACAGGAATTCGTATGCAGACTAGGAAGTGGTAGGTGTGCGGCTGCAGCCGACTTTGATAGGAACTATGCCGATATTCATCTGGAGTTCGTGAAGGGAAACTGCAGAAAACCTTCACAAGCATAGCCGGTTATTTCTTTTTTGTAAATACGCCGACAGTTTAGTCAATCAACCGCCCCATTAATTTTTTTTTTTAATTGACAAACTGTCGGTGTCGGGATTCGAACCCATAACCTCCCAGTTTCAAGTAGAAACAACGCCTTTACAAGCGCGGCTACTTGGGATTTATTAGAAAACGTTATTTTTAGCCTGTGAACAAAAAATGAGCAAAATCTGTCGAAAAGTGGTGATATGCTGGAACATCCTTAATTACTTTTCCCATCTATTATAGCTTTATTGTGTTATTCGTAGACTTTTAACGTACACTCCCGTTCATAAAAATTGAACCAGGTGAAACGTTCTAAGCGTTATTGTATAGAATATACATATATTTAGTAATATATACGCTTAGAATGTGACTTACTGGTGGTTCAGGTTTAATCAACGGGAGTGTACGTATTGTTATCTTTTTTATAAAAAAAGGGAAAATAAATAAAAACATTTAGATTTTCGGGACATCCCAAAAAATTAGAGACAGTTGGCAGACATAATTATTACTACCAAACATAAATCTGTGTGATGCAATTTTAAATTCAACATAATGTGTTCATAAAACAGAACACATTGTGGAGTGCTGCCCTCTCAATGTTACATAAATGACATTCATCTAATGCTCTTGTAATCCCACCATGAACAAACAAACCTATTTGCTTACAATTAGAGTTGCAACAAGTAGTTTCAAATAACCAAATAAATAAAAATTTTTTTTAGAACACAATATAAATATGCATAGATCAAATACAAATTTGTATATTATTAAAAGTGTAGCTAGAGCTCTACGCATATTTGTAATTATATGCCGGAAAGAAGAGAAACTCACACAAATGGAAAGTTTATATTAAAAGAATGTAATATTTTTAATACAATGTATTAAAAAAAACAACAAACCATTCAAAGTAAAAAGAATTAAAACAGACCTCTATATACAAATTATAACGTTGTAAATTATAAAATACAGGTATTCAGTAATGGCAGGAGCGGCGACTGTAAAACACCGGTGCCCATTTAATTAGGGGTTGAATCTTTCAGAAAAGATAATAAATATAGGGCAGGGGTGGCTAACAAGTCGATCGCGAAGCCAATTTTGGTCGATCGTTCTCGATGTCTTGACGAATTTGCGGTAAGATTTCAAGATTTTGAAAAAATAAACAAAGAAATTGTAGAATTTATATATTTTCCTTTTAAAAAAAAGATTTCAATGTGAAATTATAATTTTACAAACTGATTTAATTATACAAGCCAGAAAATTAGAAGATTTTTGGAAATACATCAACCGAGAAAAAAATCTCAATCTCACCAAAGGTAGTGAATATATTTATTCTTGTTTCTGAAGACTTATTATTATTAGCTTTGCCAGAATATACACCCAATAGGGAATATGCATGAAAATTTTTTTTCACTTGAATTGAAGCATGTTTACTTGACAAATATCAAGGTAAAATTACTATTTAAATAACTTTAAAAATAAGCGAGATATGAATGATTGAAATTCCCGATTAGACAAAGAAGGTGATAGCCCTCTTGATATGTTATGTGACGTCATATTACACTTTCACCATTTAAAATACACGTAAAACTCCGTTTTTAGTATTTTTGCAAGAAAGAGACAGATAATAATCTTGGAAAGCTTATAGCTTCCTTGATATTTGTCGGATTTTAATTTCGTTTTTAAATATTATTACAGTATTAACAGTATTTTCATATTCTGAAAATAAATGTGAAAAAAAATTTTCATGCATATTCCCTATTATGATTCCTTGGCTAGAGACATGCAAACTTAGTCTTCCCATTAATGTAAAGGTCTAAAAATAAATTCTAAATCTGTCTTTATATCTGTAGCTAATTTGATTTAATTTTGACCCGTTAAATAATTATGTTATTTTTTACGTAAATGGGTATGCAGGATGTATCAGTACTAACTCCCGGGAGCTACTGATATATTAGCCTAAAAATAAGTCTAAAAATCTTATATCATTCTGCAATAATAAATATTCCTGACCAAAAAAAAAATCGCGAAATTGAAATCTTAAAATCAAATTATCAGCCATACTGTAACATTTTTATTACAACTTTTAGCGAATTTCCTGAAAGGAAATAGAGCTATTGGTCTCGTACTGACTTCAAGTTTTGCAAATGTCCATCGATCCTACCTAGTAGATGTCGAAAATCACCATCCGTAAAATTTATATATATATATCTATGGACATATATATATACATATATGTGTCTGTAATCACTCTAGCGGTCACAATATTGATCTGATTGGAATGAAATTTGGTATTTGAGGCGCTTTTGGTATTCAAAAGGTCAAGTTCGTTAATGGGTAAAATCGAACAAGGGGAAAGGGGAGTTTAGAGGGAGGAGGAAACACAAAATTTGACATATCTCCCTTAATATTCGAAAAATCGAAAATTTTTACTGTAATTTTGTTTCTTATCATTTTTTCTGTTACACTAATATTTACGGTTTAAGATTGAAAATTAAATTCCTCAATATCTCTGTACACATTAGAGTTTGAGCAAAAATGATAGGGTGATGAATTATAGCAAACATAATTTTCTACAACTTTATTCCTTACGCATTTTTCGATTGTTCTAATATTAAGAGAGATATTTTATATTTTATGTTTTCTTTTTTCTTTATGCCCCCATTTCCCCCTTAACGTATGTCATTTATTAATAAAATTGGCCATGCAAATACTAAAATCATATTTCATTTTGATCAGACTAACATTTATCTATTCTAAGGAAATTCGCTAAGTTGAAGCAGCTCCTGCGTAACGAATTTTTTCATATTATGTTCGGACAAATAGTACAAGTCGATCGCAACACATTTTTAAGATAAAAGGTAGATCTTATACACTTAATAGTTGGCCACCTCTGATCTAGGCGATAACTTAAGGCTATCTACAAATTTTCTAACTTATTTGATTTAGTTCCGAATTCATTCAGTTTTCCTTTCCGGAAAAAAATGTTTGGAATAAAAGCTTTTCGTTTTAAAAATACTAACAACTTTTGTTATGAACATTTTATCAAAAAACGCCGCGGCTGTTCGACAAAAGTAGGTTTGTCCGTAGTATTACATTGAAAATGTTTTACTAGAAAAATATTCAGACACACACGATGGCTTTTCCATACAAATTTATAAAACAATACAGATAATATTTACGTCACAATATTTTTCAGATAAGTATATATATTATTTACATTTCATTCACCAAGTGTGATAAAATTGTAATAAATATTATTTATGTCGTTTACTATTTTGTAAGAACAATATGTACTACGCATATATACCTTCATTTAACAAAAAACATAATATATAATTTAAAAAAAACCCGACTATGTAAAAAATAATTAACTGAAACATTTCTGTAGTTTGAGCCAAAATGGTAGCATAAAAGTGTTATAATGACGAGTCTAACGACACCTCATATGTTAAAATCCATGAATCCGAAACATAGTTTCAAGGATTCAAAAAATTTCATCAAAATCGAATAAAATATGATCGTGATATACCAAAAACAATTTTTTTATTTATTTTGAAGACGTCACCACCAGAGAAAAAAAATCAATTTCTTAATTATTACAGCTAAATTTTTCCATATATATGAATTAATTCATTTTCCATCTATGAAGATATTTGTCTTGAGTCCTCTGCACACGGGTACTACAGTGGCGGCGGCTAGCCAGTGAAATGACCGGACAGTAGGCTGACACCCGAGGACAATAATGGCTTACATTATTTGGCGTCAGTAGCCAATTTTTCGTGAGCGTGGTGAGTGAAACATGGTCAGAGGATGTGACTATCGCACTACTGACGGCCAGTACCTTTTAAGGCCTAAATAGACGCAGAACATGGTTGCAGCAACATTGAACAGCAACTAGCTTGTTGCTCTGTGTGTGGAGTGGTTGCAGCAACAAAAAGTTTGTTTTTTGTTGCTGCAACCACCCCACACACAGAGCAACAAGCTAGTTGCTGTTCAATGTTGCTGCAACCATGTTCTGCGTCTATTTGGGCCATTAAGGCACGTCCAATAATGGCTGCCACTATGTCACCTGACCTTGTTACTGGTCCTCTGGCTAGTACTACTGTCCCCGTGTGTAGGGGGCTCTAAGCGCATAGCATTTTAATTTTAGATAAAATTTTATATAACAAATTTTTACTCTTCCAAATCTAGTTGACTAAATTAGATATTCCATGACCATGAACAAAATTTCATGACATTTTCAGGTTTTCTCTGACCTAAAATAAATTCCATTACTATTCCCGGTTTTCCAGGTCTTTGGCCACCTTGGAGAATAAAATCCCCGTCCTTGGAGACTCGTTTATTCAGATTCGACTGTAATATGAATATTGAATAGAGATGCCACGAATAGTGGAATAAGGAATAAATACCGAATATTCGGCCACACTCTCGGCCGAAGCACTGATAGATGGGTGCATTTCACGCGTCAAGTTACGACAGTATCCAAGCCTGACAAAATTCAAATGATTTATCTATCGTCTCCTGAAAGTATTGTATATAGTGAGAGGCTATATTCAGAAGCACGTATTATCTATGATGAAATCGCTTGCTACCAACAAATGTTGAAAAAAAATGTTTTTTAACCCGACTTCAAAAAGGAGGATGGTTCTCAATTCGTCTGTATTTTTTTTTTTGTATGTTTGTTACCTCAGAACTCCGTCATTTATTAACCGATTTTGAATTTTTTTGTTTTAAAGAGTTTGATTTCCGATTGGTCCCATTGTCACCAAATCGTATTCTGATGAAGGGATCCCCTGAAAATCGAGGAAAACCCTCATTCATAATGGGAAAATAAGAAAAATTTATTAAAAACCGACTTTAAAAAAATTTTTTACAAAAAAAAAACAAAATGCTTGTAAAAAAAATTGAAAATCTGTTATAAAAAATTGCTAAAAAATATTAAAAAAAAAAAACGGGTAAAAAAAATGTGTTATAAAAAATGCACTAAAAATTAGTTGGTCGTTTAGTAGGTCTACCCATATTTAGACAAATAAAATCAGTTATAGAACTTCAAAGTCATTAAAAAGCGAGAAATAAAACCTATTTTGACAAAATGGAAACCCGACTACAAAAATCAAATATTCTATAACAAAAAATGCACTAAAAAGTAAAAAAATAATTGCATATTCTTGTGCCAATTTTAGTTCACCTAAGCAAAAATTTTTAAATATATATGTACAATTATTGTTATTTTTGGAGGCGGTGTCCAAAAGTTATGTGAATTTCTCTATGCTGACACCGACTCCAAAAATAACAATAATTGTACATATATATATTTAAAAATTTTTTCTTGGGTGAACTAAAATTGGCACAAGAATATTTGATTTTTGAAGTCGGGTTTCCATTTTGTCAAAATAGGTTTTATATTCATCATAAAACTGATAAATTTTAAGTATTAAAGTAATAATTTGTTATTGAAATAGATACATTTTTGAGAAATATATGCGTTTTTTCCTTGGTACATTGGATATTCGGCCGAAAGTTCACAGTATTCAATATTAAAAAAAGTGGCCGAATACCGAATGTTAGCCGAATATTCGTGGCATCTCTAATATTGAATATGATAGTAGAAGCATAAATGAAACCATACAACATTGTAACTACTAATAGTATTGGTTTTATGACCTACTCCCAACTAACAATGAGGTCACAAAGTTTATCAAATTTTTTCTTTATTATTTCTATCAATATTGCAGAAATAGGTGGAATGTTATGATTGCTTAAGTTTTGTTTTTCTTGACATTTAATAGCATTGACAAATATTATTTTCTTTATTGTTTCCAAGTATTTGTATTATAATGTCTTTGTCGCACGTTACCACAGAAACATAATAGGGAATATGCATGAAAATTTTTTTTCACATTTATTTTCAGAATATGAAAATACTGTTAATACTGTAATAATATTTAAAAACGAAATTAAAATCCGACAAATATCATGGAAGCTATAAGCTTTTAAAGATTATTATCTATCTCTTTCTTGCAAAAATACTAAAAACGGAGTTTTACGTGTATTTTAAATGGTGAAAGTGTAATATGACGTCACATAACATATCAAGAGGGCTATCACCCTCTTTGTCTAATCGGGAATTTCAATCATACATATCTCGCTTATTTTTAAAGTTATTTAAAAAGTAATTTTACCTTGATATTTGTCAAGTAAACATGCTTCAATTCAAGTGAAAAAAATTTTTCATGCATATTCCCTATTGTAGTTGAATTACTCAGTGATGTTTTTATGGACGGAATGTTTTGCAACGGCAGTAAGGCCATAATCGAAATATAAGAATTGATCAACATTAAATTGTATCTATGATCATATTATTATCGTATTTTTTCCAGATTGTTTTTATTATACCCAGTGTATGTAAATATACAAGGGTATATTCAGTTTAATTCGGCCATTATCGCATATCCGCCTGTCTGTGAACACGATAACTCAAAAAACGAAAAGAGATAACGACCCTTTTGTACGTGTGTTCTAGAGCAAAAATGTAAGGTCAAGTTCGTGAATGGGCAAAATTGCCCATCTTTGAAACCGTAATGCCGGCAGTATACACTCGGCGAGACAAGGCCAGGAATAACAAGCCCGAGAGTGTACTCACAACGCTTGGTGTACCTCGTGCCGACTCGCCTCGCCTCGTCAACGCTCCATTAAAAGTCGGTTTTTTGACACGAGCCAAAGGAAACGAGTGGTGAATACGATTACCCTCAGGGCACTCTCGTCTACATTTGATTCAACTTTCAACCGCCATTTTTAAGCATTCCACTATCAACCGCTTTAATTCTACCCATTAATTTTAATAGTATAACACGAAAATAAATAAAAAACTGTATACATTTATGAATACTTTTATTATTAGTGTCATTACTCATTTGAATAAATTTTTAATTTAAAAATGTAACTTTTCAGGTATACCAACGTAATTTCTGGTCAAGCCACGTTGACTAACTGACGAAAACTGTATTGCCGACCGAACACTCGGCGAGAGTGTACACAGCTCAACTCGCGGCTCCTTGCCTTACGAATATCTTGCCGGGACATTCGCCGAGTGTGTACTACCGGTATAAGAGTTAGAACAAAAATGTAAGGACAAGAAATGTTTCTTTTTTAAAAATAAATTCAGGATATACCGGGTATTTAAGCAATTAACTCAGTTGTTATTTTCAATTGTTTGGAATAATTTGTGTTTGATACATCATAAAAGCCAAACCCTAATCATTTTTCAAAATTTTATAGTTGATTTGTGCCTTATTCATTCTAATTTCTAAAAAATGCTTCGAATAAAAGTTATTACTATATTTAAAATGAACAACTTTTATCCGAAACATTTTCTCGAAAACTGAATTAATAAGCCACAAATCAATAATTAAATTTTGAAAAACGATCAGGACTTCTGTTGCCCATAGTACACGAAATTATGAAATAAAACTCTATGAGTTCCTAATTTACTTTTTCAATTTAAAAAGATTTTAATTCACTTGACCTAGCAAGACAGAATCTCACTACAGTTTCTGTTGTTACAGAAATTTTACAGTCTAAAACAGCTATTACAAGAATACTTAGAATAAAAAAACAATAGGTACTTTTATAACACAAGCATTATGTAGAAGAGTAACTAAGTGCGTTGCGTGTGTATTTATTCATGAATGTGTCATTGCAAGCAGCTATGCAGCAGCAATGGATACAAATTATCTTCTTGTGTTTGAGGTACATTGAACTGTTTATAATGTTAAGATAGTAACAAAACAATATAGATCCTATAACTTTATCTATATTTAGTTGTTCTTGAAATGTTCACTCTATATTAATCTAAAATGTCTACCAAATAAAAAGAAGATTACGGTTTTCGATTATCACAATCAATTGAAATAAACTGTAATAAATTTTGTGTTAAAAGTGTTAAAAGATCAGTCACACAATCTCTACACATAGAATAATTTCTTAAGGTATAATTCCCCACACACGACCAAACCATTTGTGCTTTAAGGTTTGGAACATTAAAGCCCCCATAGACGATCAAAAATTAGTGCAAACTCAGGCGTGTTTGTGCAAGCTCAGTTGTTTATTTCAAAAAGTTGTGCAAACTTAATTTCAAGGTCACTTGGTCAAAAACTTTCATACACGTTTAGACCGCTTGCCAAGCGTGTTGCGCAATAATAATATGCTTCTATACACGATCAAAAAATTTGCGCAAGATGTCTGTGCAAACCTCATTTCATTTTGTGGTTTTTGGTTAAATCGCTCGTCAAGCGCAGAAATGTTGTGCAATACAAATCGATGCCGCCTGATTTCTTTCAAACCGTTGTGCAACAACTCAATCCTTACCACACACCATCAAATTGTTTGCGCAAATAGGTTGTTGAACAAATTGCTTGATCGTGTATGGAGATGTCTTCTAACCGATTTGCTTCAAACCATTGTGCGACAACTCAATCTATGCCATACATCTTCAAATTATTTGTGCAACAACGGTTAATGCGCAAATTGCTTGGGATCTTGATTGTCTTCCTGCATATATAAGGATAGGTAGTTACTACTACTTTGTGGGAATTTCACACAAGCGTACTGTACTGATACAGTGCATTAAATTACTGCAGAGGACAGTAGAGGGACAATAGGGAATATGCATGAAAATTTTTTTTCACTGGAATTGAAGCATGTTTTCTTGACAAATATCAAGGTAAAATTACTTTTTAAATAACTTTAAAAATAAGCGAGATTTGAATGATTGAAATTCCCGATTAGACAAAGAGGGTGATAGCCCTCTTGATATGTTATGTGACGTCATATTACACTTTCACCATTTAAAATACACGTAAAACTACGTTTTTAGTATTTTTGCAAGAAAGAGACAGATAATAATCTTTAAAAGCTTATTGCTTCCTTGATATTTGTCGGATTTTAATTTTGTTTTTAAATATTATTACAGTATTAACAGTATTTTCATATTCTGAAAATAAATGTGAAAAAAAATTTTCATGCATATTCCCTATTACTGTCATTACTGGCTAGTACTACTGGTCTCCACTACAGACCCCGTGCGTAGGGGGCTCTAGACACACAGGTTATTTTTAGTTACTAAAGAATCGTAACGTTTTACGACGTAACCTGTATACGCAATAAGTTCTGTTAATTAAACTCACGAGTAACAATTTCAATTTATTGGATTACAAAAATGAAGAAAATAACAATCAATATTTGCAATAATGACCAATAATTGAGCAAAAACACAGCAACATTCGCGTATATGACACAACAACAAAAAATACAACAATCGCTTTGAATGGCTTGTTATCTTTATTGTATCACATTTAAAATACAACTTTAATTTCACTCAGACGTCCGATTCTCTTATATACCCAATAGATCATTCTAGACCATTATACTCGAATCTTCCCTTTCTCGAATGCATCAAATGTACACTGTAGAATAATCTACAAAAACCAGTGGCGGTCTTCACATGCATTTGTTACAGTATGTATATCTAGATTGTGTGGGTGTTCACGCCAGTTTTTCCATATGCATGTTAATAACAATAAATATAGCAAGTGAGTTAATTGTATAAATACCCTGTATATACTGATTTATTTCATAATTCGCGTACTGTTCATTTTATTCTTCTTTTACACGCATAGATGCGTACAGATGTTTCAACCAAATTTATTAACTTAATGAAAAAAAAATTTGAAACAAAAGTTGTTTCTTTATTTAACATTTTTATACCCAATATATAATATATACCAGGAAATTATAAGTTCACGCACAACGGACATATTGTCGATTTTCAAGATTCGAAACAGAAATTGACACTATGACATAATTATACCGGTTGTTTAGTTTGCATCTTCGCATAGCAGATCTCCCACGAGTATGAGAGTACATATGCATACATTAAGCAATGTGTATGAGAAGGAGATGTGTATGAGAAGGTATGAGAAGTTTGTTTTCTTACTTAAAGTTAAATTGTTGTGTGTTGTATGTGTCGTACGATACGCATTTTTTTTAAAATATCGTTTATTATTTTATGTGGAATGTTTGGAAATAAATGATAGTATTCTATTAACGGTATAACATAAAACAACAATCCACACAAATTAAAAGAAAAATAAAACCCCAAAAAGAAAAATTCCGACAAAAGAAAATGTTAAACCATATTTTCGAATATTCCTCCGTCACTTGCTAAACAATATCCGAGTCGATTGTAGAAAACTGCCCGGGTATTTTCTAACATTTGAGGAGAAATATTCGCACAAGTGTCAACAATTCTTTGTACTTCATGGTTCCAAAACCACTCATAAGACGTTCCTGGAGAGTTTCTCCCAGAAACTGCCTTACTATCATGGCATTGTGTGCAGGGCAACCATCTTGTTGCAACTAGATGCGAAATAGATAATATAAAATATGCAAATAGATTCCAGGTCTAAATAAGGAAGAGCTCTTGGCAATATCTTATCTTGTAACAAACTCAAATATTTTCGAGAATCTAAAGATCCGTCAATGAAGAATAGTCCTATAATATGATCACCCAATATTCCAGCCCAGACATTCAGTTTCTGTGGAAAATGAGTTCGGTTACTGACATATCTATGTTGATTTGTCTGAGACCAATATCGCAAGACAGATGGATTATGTTTTCCATGTAATGGAAAAGACGATTCATCAGTAAATAAAATATTTCTGATAAAATTATCTTCTTGATTCGCCTTTTCAATCGCAGTTTCACTCCATCTTACGATAAGGGTCCTTAGACAAAATCTCTTGGTGTATTTCATATTTAAAACATTTGAAACTGTTCCGTTTCCAAATGTTTGCAACTGTAGCGTTGCTTAGGACGTCTGTAAAGTTGGTAGGACAAATTTATCTTAGCATACTACAATGTGTATAGGAATTAGCAGTTATTTTGCAGTTCAACACATAAATTTGCAGTTCTTTTATTTTTAAAAATAACCGTGTGCACTGCTAACTTCCGCGGAAACTTATTGCATAAGTTTGCGTACAGCGTTTAGGGGACCTC
Organism: Nineta flava; assembly: GCA_963920215.1. Classification (NCBI taxonomy): domain Eukaryota; kingdom Metazoa; phylum Arthropoda; class Insecta; order Neuroptera; family Chrysopidae; genus Nineta; species Nineta flava. The sequence goes on from OY986040.1 coordinate 92,514,854, forward strand.
AAAAAAATTTGCGAATGAGTCAGGAATTTGCGATAAGATCATTCCCGAATTTGCAGTTCAATTATTTTTTTAAATAACCGTGTGCACTGCAGTGCACTGTGTGATTGTCTACCTTCAAATGCCACAATAAATAAATTGACACATTCTTGTGCGGAATGTCCGGAAAAGTACCATTTAACAATTTGCACTTTTTCTTCTTTTGTGTAATAATAACCCATTGTTATTATTGTATATTATCAAATCAATTAATAATATTTTATTCAACAAAAAATCCCCACTCTCTAAAATTTATACAGGCACATACAACACACAACAGTAACAAAACAAACCTATAAGACCTCCTTCTCATATACATTGCTTAATGTATACATATGTACTCTCTCATACTCGTGGGAGATCTGCTATGCGAAAATGTAAACTAAACGGTATGTATAGAAGGAATAAGCGTGAATCAGATTAAAAAAATTAATTAATAGTATGACCTCAGTTTCAGTAAATATTCTCACAAAACTTAATTTATGATGTCTACAATACAAAATAATTTACAATTCAATTAATCAACTAAAATCTCTTTAATGACGATCCAGCACTGTGTTATATAATCCGGACAAAAAATGTGCGGTTTGCATTACATCAGTAAAAAGAACGGGTTGGCCAGAGTTCTGTTACATGGGGTGCATCATTACCAAATAAACAATTGTTCCAAAGGGGCGAGGGTTCCATTAGCATAATATATGTACGCGGATTTGTATAAGGCCAAGTTAATTTCAAGCCTACCCCCGGTAATAAAATATTGCCAAAAATGGTGTAACATAGCTTGTGAATATCTAGTCAGATATCGGTTTCTGCATACGCAACCGGCAACTGGCGTGTGCTAACTAATGTGTGTATGCCAGCATACTATATTATTGAGTTTTATAACTACCGTAAATTTCCTTCTAAGAATTCTTTAATTGAATTACGATACTAAATCATCATCACCACGTTTCCTTTGACTGAATTAGATAAAGTATAAATATTTATTGGTATACATGGTGACAAAAAAATTCATTTTTACAAATTAAACATAAAAAAAAAATTCAAAACCGGTTCATAAATGGACGGAGTTCTGAGGTAACACACATTATAAAAAAAAAAAAAAAACAGACGAATTGAGATCCATCCTCCTTTTTGAAGTCGGGTTAAAAATCAGCAATATTTTCTGTAAATCTAACGCATAGTAGTGAGTCAGTAGATAAATTCGATGTCATTTTTGGATCTCGAGATTTCGTGTACGGAAAAAATTTCTACGGCTTGCGAACGTACACACACACAGAGTAGCATCTTCTAAAAAATGGTAGACTCGTTCGACCTCAAAACGTGAAGATATAATGAAAAATTTGAATTCGAATTGGGGATCGATTACCGTAACTTCCTTGGAAGTTAACAATAAATATAAGCATAATTATTGTGACTAAAATATGCAACAAAATTAATAAGGTATGGAAAAGGTAAGGGTAAAGTTAGCCCAGCCTTTTTCGAAATTCAAAAAAATAAAAGTTGTGCTGAATTGTGCTAGGTTTGTGCTACTTGTGCTGCGAAACAAAAATTATTTTTTTTTAATATTGTAAGTTCTATGAGCTGATAAATAATTCGAAAAAAAGTTAGCCCAGCCATTTTCGAATTTCGAAAAAAAAAAAATATGGTTGAATTGTGCTAGGTTTGTGCTATTTGTGCTACTAGAGAAAAAATGGAAAAATTAATTGGAACACCTTGAAAAAAATTTTTTTCTTTTTTTTTCGATAAATTGGCCAACCACTTTGTAATTCGACACAGGAATTTTTTATCGCAAAAGTAAAGGTTGTGCTGAGTTGTGCTAGCATCCTAGGCCACTGTGCAGTTGGTAAGAAAAATTATTTCATCGAAATAAATGATTAAACTGTGATAATTGTGGATTTCATAAGGCCAACAAAATTCACGACCCTCGTACGTGACACAGGAATTTTTTATCGCAAGAGTAAAGGTTGTGCTAAGTTGTGCTAGCATCCTAGGCCACTGTGCAGTCGATACGAAAAATTATTTCATCGAAATTAATGATAAAACGTCGATAATTGTGGATTTCATAGGGGCAATAAAGTTCACCACCTTCGTACGTGACACAGGAATTTTTTATCGCAAAAGTAAAAGTTGTGCTAGCATCCTAGGCTACTGTGCAGTCGATACGAAAAATTATTTCATCGAAATTAATGATAAAACGTCGATAATTGTGGATTTCATAAGGACAACAAAGTTCACGACCCTCGTACGTGACACAGGAATTTTTTATCGCAAAAGTAAAGGTTGTGCTAAGTTGTGCTAGCATCCTAGGCCACTGTGCAGTCGATACGAAAAATTATTTCATCGAAATTAATGATAAAACGTCGATAATTGTGGATTTCATAGGGACAACAAAGTTCACGACCCTCGTACGTGACACAGGAATTTTTTATCGCAAAAGTAAAGGTTGTGCTGAGTTGTGCTAGCATCCTAGGCTACTGTGCAGTCGATACGAAAAATTATTTCATCGAAATAAATGATTAAACTGTGATAATTGTGGATTTCATAGGGGCAATAAAGTTCACCACCTTCGTACGTGACACAGGAATTTTTTATCGCAAAAGTAAAGGTTGTGCTAAGTTGTGCTAGCATCCTAGGCCACTGTGCAGTCGATACGAAAAATTATTTCATCGAAATAAATGATAAAACTTCGATAATTATGGATTTCATAGGGACAACAAAGTTCACCACCTTCGTACGTGACATAGGAATTTTTTATCGCAAAAGTAAATGTTATGGTGAGTTTTGGGCTAGCATCCTAGGACACTAGAGCTTTAAAAATTTGTTTACCTGTATTGTGTACCTTATACCATAACATATGTTTTTTTAGAATTATAATGATCATGATTATAATAATTATAATGATCATAATTCAAATTTTAATAATACTCCATTTTCAACTGCACAGTAAATCTAACAATTGAAATTATTAACCCATTAAAACCAAGGCCGAAACTGTGCTAAACTAACTACGTCATTCATAGGCAAATGAAAAAAAATACCTATGTTTTTTCTTTTGTCATTTACAATTGTTTATAAAAATGTATTTAAACAAATTATGCTAGCAGTTATTTTTTTTCCAAAATAGACTGTACCAATCGATTCTACGGGAAAAATTATGAAGAAAACTTATATAACAATTTTTTGCCAGCGTTCAATTTGTTAGCGTAAAACGGTAATAAACAATTGAACAATAAATGGAACTATGGCAAAAAATGATTATACCTATAGGTTTTCGCCTTTTTCAAATGGTCTCGGCAGTCCAAAATACCAACAGTATTACGTTTTGGCTGCTTGAAATTCTGCGTATAGGGTCAACCCACAGGCAAAATTTTCCAACGCCAAAAGAAATTGTTACGGATTTTGACCGTGCATTAATAGGCGCAGTGGTGAGAGCATTTGCAAAAATGGCCACTCTTGCCGATTATCTGTCGCTGTGTTTCGAAATCTTATGCAAGAAAGAACGGGCCTTTCCACCTTGCCTACTACGTCTCGACATATGCCACTATATGAACATGATTTCGCGATGGAAGTGCTGGAAAAACACATCTTCGCGCGTAAAAAAATTTTATATGCATTGCATGGCTGCCTTACGCGCGCAAACTACCTTCGACGGAATTCTATCAATTTCGAAGGCAATTTTCGTAATATCACTGGATCCAAACTACTCCGAAAATGTAACTGAAAAAGCCAAGCAAATTTTAAAAACAGCAGTTCGCATTGTTCCCGAGTTAATGGAAGATGAATCCGCCGAAGATTTCGTTCAGGAGTTCAATGAAGACGAACAAATGGAGACATCAAACATCTTCAGGTGGGTATCTGGCATTTTTAAAGAATGCACCAACGCAGTAGCCACACAAGAAGACACTGATGACGTCAATGGGTATTACTGTCCGGAAGTGGCGATGAACTTGAAAAGATTGATGCCATATTTTCCTCTCTTTTCTGACACGTTGCCTCCAGTATTTGGTTACGGATCGTACGCTCCATCATCGGCTGCTGTGGAATCGGAGTTCAACGACCTGAAAAACCGTGTCTTGAAAGATGCAGGAAAACCGATACGTATCGACAAATTCGTCAGTCGACATATTTTGTCGTTCCCAGGGAAAATCCGGTTAGCTTTGGCGTCGCAGAATATAAAAAAAGAGGACGCATCAACTGACGAGATTATCGTGGAACAAAAAAATTTCGGCAAACACACAGCGAAAGCAAAACGATCACCTTCCTTCAGCTTTGGCGTCGGAGAATATGAAAAAAGAGGACCCATCAACTGACGAGATTATCGTGGAAACGAATAATATCGACAATAACACAGAGAAAGAAAAACGATCACCTTCCGAAAAAAGCGATGACGATTTTCAAGAGATGAATGAACTACGGGCTGAGCAAAATTGGAGAAACAAGAACAAAGTAAAGAAGTCATCGAAATATGGTCCTCCGTTTCCACGATTTGATCCATCATTGCAAACAGGCATAACGCTCCCCGCGATCCCAAACGGTAACCACTGCCGCAACGTAAGTTATCAAGGAAAAACTTATGTAGTAAGAAACACATGTGCATTTGACAGCATATGTCAAATTTTGGCGCACAGTTTGCAGAATAACGAGGCATATAAAAATGCATGTGAGAGTATAAAATCCCCTATCTACAGTGTGGCGAACGAGTTGATCGAAAAAGGTTTGAGTCAAAGTTTTTTCCAACGGAGAGCCGTTCTCTTGGCGAATCTGCCCATCTACGAAAAAACCGAAACGAGGACGAAAATAATCAAGGTAAATGCACAGGTCAATATAGGCAATCTCGCCGAAGCTTTATTCGAAGAGTGTCCAAGCGTTACAAGGGACGAGATTTGCCGAGTGTGTAAAAAAAAAAAACAACGCAGCAACACCGTTTTGTCGGTCAACTTCAATACAATCAGGGATAAAGGATTTAAAGAGCTGAAAGAAGCTGTACAGCATTACACCATGCCAGGAAAGTGTTGTGGACTGGAAACGAAAGTACATATTCGATACGATCCACACCTTCTAATCGAAACAGACATGGGTGACAGAACCGAAATGGCGCTGGAAGATCTGCCACAACGAATCGAAGTAGCTGGAGAGAACGTAAGAGAGAGTAAGCAATATTGTCTAGCCGGGATCATTGCTTATCACGGATCCTTCGACGCAGACAGTATGGGGCATTACACCAGCTACGTCAAAATGGGACCAACATGGATTCATTTTGATGGAACCAGGAAAACCCCTGTACAGACGGCATCGAGCCAAGATAAGATACATGGCCACATGGTTGTATATATTATAGACCAATGAGGTTCTCCTCGTGAATAGAAAAAAAGAAAGGTTTTATTCAATATTAATAAATAAATTTTCTAAAATATATATATTATTTAACTTTGTTGCCCCTATGAAATCCATAATTATCGAAGTTTTTCATTAATTTCAATGAAATAATTTTTCGTATCGACTACACAGTGGTCTAGGATGCTAGCACAACTTAGCACAACCTTTACTTTTGCGATAAAAAATTCCTGTGTCACGTACGAGTGTCGTGAACTTTGTTGTCCTTATGAAATCCACAATTATCACAGTTTAATCATTTATTTCGATGAAATAATTTTTCGTATCGACTGCACAGTGGTCTGAGATGCTAGCACAACTCAGCACAACCTTTACTTTTGCGATAAAAAAATCCTGTGTCACGTACGAGGGTCGTGAACTTTGTTGTCCCTATGAAATCCACAATTATCGACGTTTTATCATTAATTTCGATGAAATAATTTTTCGTATCGACTGCACAGTAGCCTAGGATGCTAGCACAACTCAGCACAACTTTTACTTTTGCGATAAAAAATTCCTGTGCCACGTACGAGGGTCGTGAACTTTGTTGGCCTTATGAAATCCACAATTATCACAGTTTAATCATTTATTTCGATGAAATAATTTTTCGAACCAACTGCACAGTGGCCTAGGATGCTAGCACAACTCAGCACAACCTTTACTTTTGCGATAAAAAATTCCTGTGTCGAATTACAAAGTGGTTGGCCAATTTATCGAAAAAAAAAAAAAAAAGAAAAAAATTTTTTTCAAGGTGTTCCAATTAATTTTTTCATTTTTTCTCTAGTAGCACAAATAGCACAAATCTAGCACAATTCAACCATATTTTTTTTTTTCGAAATTCGAAAATGGCTGGGCTAACTTTTTTTCGAATTATTTATCAGCTCATAGAACTTACAATATTAAAAAAAAAAAATTTTTGTTTCGCAGCACAAGTAGCACAAACCTAGCACAATTCAGCACAACTTTTATTTTTTTGAATTTCGAAAAAGGCTGGGCTAACTTTACCCACATATGGAAAAGCGCTGAGTTGAGGCGCTGGAGTCACAAATGCGACTCTAAACAATTTGATATCGTTTGAACAAAATTTCCATTGAAATATTTTTCTTATCAGACGCATATAAAAAAATATGCATGGCTGCCTTAATAATGACCTTGAAGTACGATATACAACGTTATTCGTTCCTAAGTGCGATATACATATATTTATAAACATTATACTTAAGTCATTGAACTTTTTATTGTATTGACAAAATTATAATATAGAATTCAATTAAATGACATTTTAAAGGTTTCGCAAGTATTGAATAATTATTTTTTATCACAATGAAGATAACTTTGGTGTCTCAATCCTTTTTGTATTATTTGGAGTTTATCATTCGCACTTATTTTCTTACAGTCGAATGCAGTTAAGGGGTTACACAATCTTGGCGATTAAGAAAATAGGCATAAAAATATTTTTTGTGACTCAGCTATTCTGTGTGAGAAATTGTCTGAGCCCAAAAAAATAAATTGTTTCCTATTTAGGAAGGTTATAGCTATCGGATAACTATAATAATTTTTTGTTTATTTTATTAATGTAACCCTAATAACTATCACATTTGAACCCGACTAGTCGATTTCTAATTAGTGCCACTAGATCCTAAAAAACAAACACAATAGTATGCAGTTTTTTGCTGAAAGTTAACATATCTCCCCGGATAATATTTATGACTTAATTTATACTGAAATAACTACTTTGTAGTCGAAATACGTATTTTTATAATACAAATAATAGGTTAGTTGACACTTAGCAGCAAATTTTTATTTTAAAATTGATTTATTAAATATAGTTTATGGCTTTATTTTAAAACTACAAGATGACCATTATAATCATTCAAATCGTTGAAAACGCTGTCCGACCAATGTGTGTGAAGTTAGCACCGCCATTTTGATAAACAACAATCACTGTGCTAGTTTGTACTACGTTTTGCCGCAAGCCGATCTTAGAAATTTTTAAAAATTAAGCGAAAATTTGAAAAAAATGTTTTTAAGGCCTAACACCACCATTTTGCCGGAATGAAAAAAAATGGTTGTGCTCGATTGTGCTGCAAACCGCGATTCTATTTCGCAATTAGTTTAGTAGAAAATCGCGTTTTAAAAAAACCGCAGTGCCGTCATTTGGTCGGAATGAAAAAAAAAATGGTTGGGTTCGATTGTGTTAGGCTTTTGCTGCAAACCGCATTCCGATACCGCAATTAGTTTTATAGAAAATCGCGATTGAAAAAAAATCGCAACACTTCCATTTATGAAATAACAACAAAAAAATATTGTGCTAGTTTGTACCAGGAATGTGTTACGTTGTGCCGTAGGCCGCACTTAGAAATTTCGAAAAATTAAGTGAAAATTCGATAAAAACGGTTTTAAGGCCCAACATCGCCATTCCGTCGGAATGAAAAAAAAAGTTGTGCTAGGGTTGCGATATCGAATCGCGGTTTGCGGCACAAGCTAGCATAATCATTTTTATTCATTCCGACATAATAGCGGTGTTAGGCCTTAAAAACGTTTTTTTCGAATTTTCGATTCATTTTTCAAAATTCTAAGATCGGCTTGCGGCACAACGTAGCACAATGATTATTTTTTTGGTTTTTCAAAATGGCAGTGCTAACTTCACACACATGTCCGACCATATTGTTTTAAGTCGTGGCACTGTTTATGTATCGCTGTTTTGCATATCGTTACCATAAACAATATATAAGTTATATACATTCGTAACCATACACCATAAACATAAATAAGTCATATGCAAAACAACGATGATGTTTGTGTATAACATCAAGGTTATACAGCTTTTTCGTGTGTTCAAAATAACCTAAACATAAAGCCTTTAAAGGACTTTATAAAAACCATATATTCCAATTTTGACAATGTTTTATTACATTACAAAAGACCCATTTCAAAAAGATGTAAACAAGCCTATTGTTTTTTATGAATTTGGTCAAAAAATTCTCTCCGCAATAGACTATCCGGGAAACATCTAAAGGCTAACTCAGTTGAACTGTTCAGTCCAAAGAAATTGATGTGTCTTCGGTCTACACATTTATAATTGCACAATCAGGCTGAACATATCTACAAGTGTATTGGAAGCTCTAGCACTTCGATATGCTCTATGGTGGATAAATTATAAACTAAAGCTAGGAAGTGGTGTTTCTTGCCCCAACCCCATGACATACTCTTCGGCCTACAAGTTTCATGGTCGCACTCTGTTGAACAATTTAGTAACTACTGCTAGTAGATTGTAACTAGTAACAAAAAGGTTAAGCTCCGCCCTCTGCCAGAGATCTCAATAGGAATCTTTATATTTTATATGAAATCGATGGAAGTAATCGACTACTATGTAGATATGAAAATGTGGATTCAGATTTGATAAACTGATTCTACACAATAAATGATTAATAAAATGTTTATTTGTTCAATATAAGCATTATGCCTATGACATATAATTTTATATCGGAAATGTTAGAGAACAATAAATAATATGTCGAGGTTGTTACAATGAATTGATTTATATGATTGAACTAATACGACTTAATATGATTATAACAATAATTCAAAATCGATCATTTATACATATAGTGCTCCATATTCATAAACGATTTTATATAAAGGTGGATTTTCACCAAAAACACGATATTTAGGATTGATACAGACTATCGTGTTAAGTGCAATCCACTTTCCCTCAAGTAAAACCTAATGACGTTCACACTTCTGTGCTAGTTTAGATCGCGATTCATCTTTTCGATATCTACACTCATATACTACGTTCGATCCGTTTCGGTCAAGAAAAGTCGTGACATTCATAATTATGGCACTAAATCAAGGTTTACTTTGCTCTGATTTCAATTCAGGCAATATATTATTTTCAAAATTTCATAGTTGATTTGTGCTGAATCCATTCCGGTTTTAGAAAAAAATTTTAAGATAACAATTGCTAGTATTTTTATAATGAACAACTGTTATTCGAGACATTTTTTCGATAACCAAAAGGATTAAACAAAAACTTTAAAAAAGAAGGCCAGCAGCAGTTGATGCAGTACATTGTATCATAAGTGTTAAAACACTATATGAGTTATACTAGATATGTTCAGTTGGCATAACTGAAATAAGTAATGTTATCATACTGTATATGGTTCATACTTTTCGCTTTTTCTGTTACGAGTATACTACCTTAAAAGTAATATTTCTAATCACAGAAAATAATATTAATAAAATGTAACAATAATAAGAATGATATCATTCGTAGTAAATTAATCATTCACTTAATTCTCGATTGTTTATTTTATTTACTACATATTGTTATACCCAGTATATTTGTAAATATACAAGGTATATTAAGTTTAGTCCCGACTTTGTAACGCTTGAAAATATTAATCCTTGACAAAAATGCTTCAAAAAGGTATTCATAAAATGGCCTAATTCGGCAATTTTCACATGTCCGTCCGTCCGTCCGTCCGTCTGTGAAGCCGATAACTCAAGAACGAAAAGAGATAACGAGCTGAAAATTTTTGTGTGTGTTCTAGAGCAAAAAAGTAAGGTCAAGTTCGTTAATGGGCAAAATCGGAACATGTTTCCCCCCGCTATGAGGGGTGGAAATATCCGTCTTTGAAACCGTAAGAGATAGAAAAATAATTTTGAGACAAAAAATCTTCTTCTTTTTAAAATAATCATCTTTTGTTTGAAAATTTTTTCCATAAACTCAAAAGTTTTCTCATAATTTGTGCAGAAAGAGCAAATAAAAGGGGGGAATTACACATCTTTGAAACCGTAAGAGTCAGAAAAAAAATTTGTTTACAAAAAATCTTCTTCTCTTTATAATAAACAACTTTTTTTTGAAAAATTTTTCCATAAACTCAATAGTTTTCTCATAATTTGTGCAGAAAGAGCAAATAAAAGGGGGGAATTACACATCTTTGAAACCGTAAGAGTCAGAAAAAAAATTTGTTTACAAAAAATCTTCTTCTCTTTATAATAAACAACTTTTGTTCGAAACACTTTTTCATAAACTCAATAGTTTTCTCAAAATCTGTCCTCAAAGTTGAAAAAAATGAAAAATACAATTGATAAGTGAATGAAGGCATGGTCTCCATGTACAAACGGGCACATGACAAACATAACATACATCAAATAGTATTGTTTTTATGTTTATTTCAGTTTTTTAAACCATAAGGTCAATGTTTAAGTGATTTTCCTTTTCAAAGAAGTAGTTGGTCTCGTACAGATGTCAAAATTTTGCAAAAATTTTATTCAAAGGTCCATCGATCCTATCAAAAATCATTAAAAAAATTTATATTCACATATATATATATATATATATATGTATGTATATTTATATATATATACATATATTTATATATATATATATATATATATATATATATATATATATATATATATATATATATATATATGTATATATATATATATAAATATAAATATATGTATATATATATATAAATATACATATATATATATGTATATTTATATATATATACATATATTTATATATATACATATACATATATATATATATATATATATATATATATATATATATATATATATATATATATTAGCGTTGAATAACTAACGTCACTTAGCTTAACAACTCGCTAAGCTTAACAACGCTTAGCGTTGAGTTGCCTACGCTTCGCGTTAACTAGTGCTTCGTGTTGATTGTCACTACGCGTGAAATCACGCTTCGCGTTGAATCACTGACGCTTCGCGTTCATTAACTAACGCTTCGTGTTGACCTAACGCTTCCTATTGACCAAGGCTTCGCGTTGGGTGACAAACGGTTCGCTTTAGCTTGCGTGATGCGATGGTTAACGCTTTGCGTTTACCAAGGCAATGGGTTCATTGACTAACGCTTTGCGTTGGCTGACTTATAGTTCGCTTTAGCTTACGTTTCGAGTTGGTTCACGCTTTTCGTTGGCTACCGATTCGAGTTAAATCACGCTTCGCGATATCACTGGCGCTTCGCTTTGCATAACTAACGCCTTTCATAGGCCAACGCTTCGCGTTGGCTTACTATCTGTTCCCTTTTGCTTACGATTCGCGTTAGTAAACGCTAAGCGTTTACCACCACTTTGCGTTTAATACAAACGCTTCCCGTTGACAAAACGCTTCCAATTGAAAAGCGCTTCTCATAGGCCAACGCTTCACATTGGCTGACTAACGGTTCGCTTTAGCTTGCGTTTCGCGTAGGTTAACGCCTTACGTATACATATAACGCCTTACGTATATATATATATATATATATATATATATATATATATATATATATATATATATTAGCGTTGAATAACTAACGTCACTTAGCTTAACAACTCGCTAAGCTTAACAACGCTTAGCGTTGAGTTGCCTACGCTTCGCGTTAACTAGTGCTTCGTGTTGATTGTCACTACGCGTGAAATCACGCTTCGCGTTGAATCACTGACGCTTCGCGTTCATTAACTAACGCTTCGTGTTGACCTAACGCTTCCTATTGACCAAGGCTTCGCGTTGGGTGACAAACGGTTCGCTTTAGCTTGCGTGATGCGATGGTTAACGCTTTGCGTTTACCAAGGCAATGGGTTCATTGACTAACGCTTTGCGTTGGCTGACTTATAGTTCGCTTTAGCTTACGTTTCGAGTTGGTTCACGCTTTTCGTTGGCTACCGATTCGAGTTAAATCACGCTTCGCGATATCACTGGCGCTTCGCTTTGCATAACTAACGCCTTTCATAGGCCAACGCTTCGCGTTGGCTTACTATCTGTTCCCTTTTGCTTACGATTCGCGTTAGTAAACGCTAAGCGTTTACCACCACTTTGCGTTTAATACAAACGCTTCCCGTTGACAAAACGCTTCCAATTGAAAAGCGCTTCTCATAGGCCAACGCTTCACATTGGCTGACTAACGGTTCGCTTTAGCTTGCGTTTCGCGTAGGTTAACGCCTTACGTTTACTAACGCTTCGCGTTGACCTTACACTTCCTATTGACTAACGCTTCTCATTGACCAACGCTTCGCGTTGACTGACATACGGCTCGCTTAAGCTTACAGTTCGCGTTGGTTTACGCATTGCGTTGTTTAACGATTCGCGTGAAATCACGCTTCGCGAATCACCGACGCTTCGCTTTGAATAACTAACGCTTCGCGTTGGCTGACTTACGGTTCGCTTTAGCTTTCGTTTCGCGTTGTCAAACGCTTTGTCTTTAACAAGCTCACGGTTCCCGTTGATTAACGCATTGCGTTGTTTAACGATTCGCGTGAAATGACACTAATCACCGACACTTCGCTTTGATTAACTAACGCTTCGCATTAACCAACGCTTCGCGTTGGCTGACTTACGGTTTGTTTTAGCTTACATCTCGTGTTTGAAAACGCTTTGCGTTTACCAACGCTTTGCGTTGATAAGCTAGTGCTTTGCGTTGACATAACGCTTCCTATTGACTAGCGCTTCCCATTGACCAACGCTTCGCGTTGGCTGACATACGCCTCGCTTAATCTTACGGGTCATATTGGAAACGCCTTGCGTTAACCAACGCTATGCTAACGCTTCGCGTTGGCTAACTTTTGGCTAGCTTAAGATTACGTTTTGCGTTGGTTTAAGCTTTTCGTTTATTAACGATTTCGAACACTGACGCTTAGCTTTGGATAACTAACGCTTCTCATTGGCCAACCCTTCGCGTTGGCTGACTTACGGTTCACTTTAGCTTACGTTTCGAGTTAACCTAACACTTCCTATAGACTAACGCTTTTCATTGACCAACGCTTCGCGTTGGCTGACTTACGGTTCGCTTTAGCTTTCGTTTCGCGTTGTTAAACGCTTTGTCTTTAACAAGCTCACGGTTCCCGTTGATTAACGCATTGCGTTGTTTAACGATTCGCGTGAAATGACACTAATCACCGACACTTCGCTTTGATTAACTAACGCTTCGCATTAACCAACGCTTCGCGTTGGCTGACTTACGGTTTGTTTTAGCTTACATCTCGTGTTTGAAAACGCTTTGCGTTTACCAACGCTTTGCGTTGATAAGCTAGTGCTTTGCGTTGACATAACGCTTCCTATTGACTAGCGCTTCCCATTGACCAACGCTTCGCGTTGGCTGACATACGCCTCGCTTAATCTTACGGGTCATATTGGAAACGCCTTGCGTTAACCAACGCTATGCTAACGCTTCGCGTTGGCTAACTTTTGGCTAGCTTAAGATTACGTTTTGGGTTGGTTTAAGCTTTTCGTTTATTAACGATTTCGAACACTGACGCTTAGCTTTGGATAACTAACGCTTCTCATTGGCCAACGCTTCGCGTTGGCTGACTTACGGTTCACTTTAGCTTACGTTTCGAGTTAACCTAACACTTCCTATAGACTAACGCTTTTCATTGACCAACGCTTCGCGTTGGCTGACTTACGGTTCGCTTTAGCTTTCGTTTCGCGTTGTTAAACGCTTTGTCTTTAACAAGCTCACGGTTCCCGTTGATTAACGCATTGCGTTGTTTAACGATTCGCGTGAAATGACACTAATCACCGACACTTCGCTTTGATTAACTAACGCTTCGCATTAACCAACGCTTCGCGTTGGCTGACTTACGGTTTGTTTTAGCTTACATCTCGTGTTTGAAAACGCTTTGCGTTTACCAACGCTTTGCGTTGATAAGCTAGTGCTTTGCGTTGACATAACGCTTCCTATTGACTAGCGCTTCCCATTGACCAACGCTTCGCGTTGGCTGACATACGCCTCGCTTAATCTTACGGGTCATATTGGAAACGCCTTGCGTTAACCAACGCTATGCTAACGCTTCGCGTTGGCTAACTTTTGGCTAGCTTAAGATTACGTTTTGCGTTGGTTCAAGCTTTTCGTTTATTAACGATTTCGAACACTGACGCTTAGCTTTGGATAACTAACGCTTCTCATTGGCCAACGCTTCGCGTTGGCTGACTTACGGTTCACTTTAGCTTACGTTTCGAGTTAACCTAACACTTCCTATAGACTAACGCTTTTCATTGACCAACGCTTCGCGTTGGCTGACTTACGGTTCGCTTTAGCTTTCGTTCCGAGTCGGTAAACGCTGTGATTAACATAGCCGCTTCGCGATTCACCGGCGCTTCGCTATGACAACTAACGCTTCTCATTAACCAACGCTTCGCGTTGGCTGACTTACAGTTCACTTTAGCATACGTTTCATGTTGGTTAGCTCTTTGCGTTTAACAACGCTTCGCGTTGACCTTACACTTCCTATTGACTAACGCTTCTAATTGACCAACGCTTCGCGTTGGCTAACTTAAGGCACGCTTAAGGTTACGCTTTATGATGCTTAACGCTTTGCGTTGTTTAATGATTCGCGTGAAATCACGCTTCGCGAATCATGGACGCTTCGGATTTGAATAACTAACGCTTCTCATTAACCAACGCTTCGCGTTGGCCGACTAACGGTTTATTTTAGCTTACGTTTCGCGTCGGCTTACTCTTCACGTTGTATAACTCACGCGTGCGTTGGCTTCGCGTTAACTATCGTTACGATTTGACTAATTTTTCACGCTTACTTTAATCATTAATGATTCGCGTGAAATCACGCTTCGCGTTGAATCAGCGACGATTCGTTGTCACGTAGTTCACGGCTTTGTGTTGACCTAACGCTTCCTATTGACTAGCGCTTCTCATTGACCAACGCTTCGCGTTGGCTGATTTACGGCTCGCTTAATCTTACGGGTCACTTTGGTAAACGCCTTGCGTTAACCAACGCTATGCTAACGCTTCGCGTTGGCTAACTTTTGGCTAGCTTAAGATTACGTTTTGCGTTGGTTCAAGCTTTTCGTTGATTAACGATTCCGAACACTGACGCTTCGCTTTGGATAACTAACGCTTCTCATTGGCCAACGCTTCGCGTTGGCTGACTTACGGTTCACTTTAGCTTACGTTTCGAGTTAAACTAACACTTCCTATAGACTAACGCTGTTCATTGACCAACGCTTCGCGTTGGCTGACTTACGTTTAGCTTTAGCTTTCATTTCGCGTCGGTAAACGCTTTGCGTTTACCAACGCTTCGCGTTGACCTAACGCTTCCTATTGACTAACGCTTCCCATTGCGCCAACGCGTCGCGTTGGCTGATTTACGGGTCGCTTAAGCTTACGGTTCGCCTTGGTTAACGTTTTGCGTTGTTCAATTACAATTAACTTACGGTTCGCTTTAGCTTTCGTTTCGCGTCGGTAAACGCTTTGCGTTGATTAACATAGCCGCTTCGCGAATCACCGGCGCTTCGCTTTGACAACTAACGCTTCTCATTAACCAACGCTTCGCGTTGGCTGACTTACAGTTCACTTTAGCTTACGTTTCATGTTGGTTAGCTCTTTGCGTTTAACAACGCTTCGCGTTGACCTTACACTTCCTATTGACTAACGCTTCTAATTGACCAACGCTTCGCGTTGGCTAACGTAAGACACGCTTAAGGTTACGCTGTGCGTTGGTTAACGCTTTGCGTTGTTTAATGATTCGCGTGAAATCACGCTTCGCGACTCATGGACGCTTCGGATTTGAATAACTAACGCTTCGCATTAACCAACGCTTCGCGTTGGCTGACTAACAGTTTATTTTAGCTTACGTTTCGCGTCGGCTAACTCTTCACGTTGTATAACTCACGCGTGCGTTCACTTCGCGTTAACTATCGTTACGATTTGACTAACTTTTCACGCTTACTTTAATCATTAACGATTCGCGTGAAATCACGCTTCGCGTTGAATCAGCGACGATTCGTTGTCACGTAGTTCACGGCTTTTTTGTTGACCTAAAGCTTCCTTTTGACAAGCGCTTCTCATTGACCAACACTTCGCGTTGGCTGACTTACGGCTCGCTTAATCTTATGGTTCGCGTTGGTTAACGCTTTGCGTTAATTAACGATTCGCGTGAAATCACGCTTCGCGGATCACCGATGCTTTGCTTTGAATAACTAACGCTTTTCATTGACCAACGCTTCGCGTTATCGGATAAACGGCTAGCTTAATCTTACGGTTCGCATTGGTAAACGCTTTGCGTTGTTTAACGATTTGAATGAATTCACGCTTCGCGAATCACCAACGCTTCGCTTTGAATAACTTACGCTTCTCATTAACCAATGCTTCGCGTTGGCTGACTTACGGTTCGCTTTAGCTTACGTTTCGCGTCGGTAAACGCTTTGCGTTTACCAACGCTTCGCGTTGACCTAACGCTTCCTATTGACTAACGCTTCCCATTGCGCCAACGCGTCGCGTTGGCTGATTTACGGGTCGCTTAATCTTACGGTTCGCCTTGGTTAACGCTTTGCGTTGTTTAATGATTCGCGTGAAATCACGCATCGCAAATCACGGACGCTTCGCTTTGGCAGATTTACAGTTTGTTTTAGCTTACGTTTGTCGTTTGTAAACGCTTTGCGTTGATTAACTAACACTTTGCGTTGACCTAACGCTTCCTATTGACTAGCGCTTCTCATTGACCAACGCTTCGCGTTGGCTGATTTACGGCTCGCTTAATCTTACGGGTCACTTTGGTAAACGTCTTGCGTTAACCAACGCTATGCTAACGCTTCGCGTTGGCTAACTTTTGGCTAGCTTAAGATTACGTTTTGCGTTGGTTCAAGCTTTTCGTTGATTAACGATTACGAACACTGACGCTTCGCTTTGGATAACTAACGCTTCTCATTGGCCAACGCTTCGCGTTGGCTGACTTACGGTTCACTTTAGCTTACGTTTTGAGTTAAACTAACACTTCCTGTAGACTAACGCTTTTCATTGACCAACGCTTCGCGTTGGCTGACTTACGTTTCGCTTTAGCTTTCGTTTCGCGTTGACCTAACGCTTCCTATTGACTAACGCTTCCCATTGCGCCAACGCGTCGCGTTGGTTGATTTACGGGTCGCTTAAGCTTACGGTTCGCCTTGGTTAACGCTTTGCGTTGTATAATGATTCGCGTGAAATCACGCTTCGCAAATCACGGACACTTCGCTTCGAATAACTTATGCTTCTCATTAACCAACGCTTCGCGTTGGCAGATTTACAGTTTGTTTTAGCTTATGTTTGGCGTTTGTAAACGCTTTGCGTTGATTAACTAACACTTTACGTTGACCTAACGCTTCCTATTGACTAGCGCCTCTCATTGACCAACGCTTCGCGTTGGCTGATTTACGGCTCGCTTAATCTGACGGTCTGCGTTGGTTAACGCTTTGCGTTGATTAACGTTTCGCGTGACGTCAAGCTTCGCGAATCACCGATGGTTCGCTTTGAATAACTAACGCTTCTCATTAACCAACGCTTCGCGTTGACTGACTTACGGATCGCTTTAGCTTACGTTTCGCGGTTAGCGCTTTGCGTTTACCAACGCTTTCCGTTGATTTACTAAAGCTTCGCGTTGACTAACTTTTCGCGTCGCCTAACGGTTCGTTTTAAACAACGCTTTGCGTTAACAGCCACTTCGCGTTGATTTACTCAATTATATAACTCAATATTTAAATATATAAAAATCGCAAGAACATTAATATAAATGTTTTTAAATGCAAGAACATTTTTACTGTTTCAAGAAAAATTATTAGCACAAAACAAATATTTACAAATAATTCATATTTTATAATCATTGAATAGGCAGAAATATTCACAATTCAAACATTGATATACAACTCAGTATATACTGGGTATTCAAACAATTAACTCAGTTAGTTGTTACATTACTTGTTTTATTTAAATACTATCTGTGCTTCGCGGTTTCACCCGCATGAAATTTGAATTAACATTTTTTTATAGCCTTTATTCTTTCTAAATAAACAAACTATCTAACGTAAAAAGAGTTAGTAGTTGAGATTATCGCGTTCACATATACAACTCTCCAGCTTTACAATATTAGTATAGATTATTGTTTTTTTTGTTATTATGGGAAATATGTGTCTTGTAGACAGACCGCTATCAGAGTTCCAGTTTGCTTACCAAGCCGGAACAATGGATACTGCACTTTATCGACTAGTAGGGTCGATAGAAGGTGCGCACTCAGAAAAGGCAATGGCTTAGGGGCCTTTCTTGATATCGAGAGAGCCTTCAATAATACAACGGTTGGAGCGATACGCACTACATTAATTGAGTGCCGGGTAGAGGACATCTTGGTAAAATGGATCTGCAACATGCTCGAAGTGAGGTGCAATACCACAACTTTAGGGGGACAATCGGTTAGAGGCTTTGTGGGTAGAGGATGTCCGCAGGAAGTGAAGTGAAGTTCTTTCGCCATTACTGTGGTGCCTCGTCGTGGATAGCTTACTAACCGTTCTCAAAGAATCAAAGATATTAGCTCAAGGCTACGCTGATGAGATATCCATACTTGTCAAAGGCAGAGACGAGGGCACTATCTATGATCTGATGCAACAAGCGCTCTTGCACGTGGAGCGCCGGTGCATTAACAAAGAACTCTCTGTCAAACCGGAAAAAACGGACTGTGTACAGTTTACAAGGAGACGAAGAGTTGCTCAACGGATGATCAGTATATATGACATTCAAATTACACAAACTAGAACGGTGAAGCATCTGGGAGTCATCCTGGATGAAAAATTGAACTGGAGTGATAACTTGGATTGGAGACTAACCAAGGCAAATAGTGTCTTCTGGATGTGCAGGAGAGCATTTGGACAATCTAAAGCCAATGCTCACATTTGGCTGTGTAGTATGGTGGATAAGAAACTCTTTGGCTCTAGCCAGGAAAAAATTGGACTACTTGCTCAGAGTAGTATGCCTTAGTGTCACTGGAGTCTTGCGAACAACTCCTACTGCTGCGCTGGGCACGCTTCTAGGTATTCCGCCGATTCAATTAATGATTGAAGTGGAGGCCATGACAGCTGCCTATCGACTTAGCAGTTGCAGACAGTGACACTGTAGGACAAACACAGGTCATGCGAATATAATGAACAGATTGGGGACTGAGACCCCACTTGTGGAAGTGGTACAGGATTCCACTGTTCCGATTTATCATTTTGACCGCAAATTTAGGGTAATCGTTCCTTCCCGTGAGGAATGGGATCGGGATGTACCTAACTTTTCACCCCCTCCCGGACCATATCTTTATACGGATGGGTCAAGGGCCGGAGATTTATCTGGTGCGGGGGTTTATGGACCTATAATAAAGGAATCTATTCTTCTTGGTCAATATTCGATGGTTTTTCAATAAAAAATCTTCGCCATGCTGAGAGGTGCCCAGATTTGTAACACGAAAGGTTACAGTGGAGCACATATCAGCATCTTCTCAGATAGCCAGGCAGCACTTCGGGCCCTTTAGGTGTCAAGATTCCAATCGAGGATAGTCTATGAATGCTTCGAAGAGCTGAACCACCTGGCACTGAGTAACACAGTCAGACTGATCTGGGTACCGGGTCACTATAGCGTTAAGGGGAACGAAGTAGCATACTCGTTGGCACGAGAGGGGCATCTCAAACGCCCCTTGCACCTGAGCCTATAATTCCCATAGCAAAAAGTCAAGTTCGTTAATGGGTAAAATCGGGGAAGGGGGTTTAAAGGGAGGGGGAACACAAAATTTGATATATCTTCTTCCTTAATATTCGAAAAATCGAAAAATTTATGAGAAGTAAAGTTGTAGGTACTAAGCTTTACTGTAATTTTGTTTATCATTTTTTCTGTTACACTGATATTTACAGAAATATTGACGGTTTAAGATTGAAAATTAAATTCCTTAATATCTCTGTACACATTACAGTTTGAGCATAAATGATAAGGTTATGAATTGTATCAAACATGATTTTCTACAACTTTATTCCTTAAGCATTTTTCGATTGTTCTAATATTAAGAGAGATATTTTATATTGTGTTTTCTTCTTTCTTTATCCCCCCCCCTTTCCCCTTGATGTATGTCATTTATTAATAAAATTGACCTTGCAAATACTAAATCATATCAGATACGACATTTCATTTTGATCAAACTAAAATTGTGACCGCTAGAAAGTAATTTATGTATTCTAAGGAAATTCGCTAAGTTGAAGCAGCTCCTGCGTAACGAATGTTTTTAGTAATATATACGCTTAGAATGTGACTTACTAGTTCAATTTTTGATGAACGAGAGTTTTTTTAAATATGACTTTTAGTGTATAAATTCATTAAAATACGAAATTTGCAACAGTGTATATATGCCCTTTTTTACAAGTCTTGATTAAAGCCTGCAATTGATTGTTTACTGAGAAAGCGCAGTAGTATTATCATTTGATGTAAGTTTTTAGTTAATATCAAAATAGAGACGGTTTCTATTTGGATGCAACTTCACATGGGGAACTCAGTGTACAAACAAAATTCTGAACACATGATTTAATTATTATTACTTGTTCATCATTTGTGCAAAATTATGTTGACAAAGAAAGAAATAATAAACAAGAAAATAATAATAGCATTCAAAAACCATGCGATAGATAACGTAACAGCCTGTATAGATATGAATATATACCCATAAGTAGAGCTGGATTACCCAATAGGCAAAATAATCAGGTGCATATGAGTCCCACACCTTTTGAGGCCCCAGAGAGGTGTGAGATTATGAGATATGCAAATTACCTTCGTTTTTTTTATTAGCAACCGGGTGAAGCATTTTTCACTTCAACTGTTCCAGTTATACTGAATTTTTTGTCTTTTTACAAGTCACTATATGGAGATAGGATTTCAAGTCAAAGGGAAAAAAAACCTATTTTAGGAAGTTGAAACAGGAAGGAACCCCGAGACTGAAATTACCTAAGGACTTCACTTCATGGCTTAATCCGGGCCTGCTCATAAGCATGTTTTATAATATACAGTAATTACTGATGTTTGAGCTGAAATTGTGGCAAAACCACATTTCATTCGGTTTATGAAAAAAAGTTTTAAACAAAAGTTTTTAAAGAATATTTTTATATTTAGACTTTTCTATCTCTTACGGTTTTAATGGTAGAGATTTTCCTACCTAGCGGGGCTATGCATGGACCGATTTTACCCATTCACAAACTTAAGGTCACTTTTTAGATCTAGAACATAAACAAAAATTCAGCTCGTTACCTGTCTTTGTTTTTACCTTCGTTATCATGTAGACAGGCAGATTAGCGGAAATGGACTAATTAGGTCACTTTATGCACATATATACCAAAAATTTTTCTCTCGAATCAATATTATCAACTCTTACACAGTCGGGACTAAACTTATAATACCCTTACATACATTTTAAAAGATTGTTTCAAAAGTCGACAAAGTCTCCTTTCGTTGTGGCATAATATACGTAGATTTTTACCATTGAGTTGGCGTGGCAGAGGTGTAATATATTGGCAAATCATGAACTATTGCGGACTATCATGTATAATAGGGAATATGCATGAAAATTTTTTTTCACATTTATTTTCAGAATATGAAAATACTGTTAATACTTAAAAACGAAATTAAAATCCGACAAATATCAAGGAAGCTATAAGCTTTTAAAGATTATTATCTGTCTCTTTCTTGCAAAAATACTAAAAACGGAGTTTTACGTGTATTTTAAATGGTGAAAGTGTAATATGACGTCACATAACATATCAAGAGGGCTGTCACCCTCTTTGTCTAATCGGGAATTTCAATCATTCATATCTCGCTTATTTTTAAAGTTATTTAAAAAGTAAGTTTACCTTGATATTTGTCAAGTAAACATGCTTCAATTCAGGTGAAAAAAATTTTCATATTCCTTATTATCTTAAAATTTGATGATTTAAACGTAAAAACACAACAAATGATAATTACTACACACAGTAACTGACATAAACAGCATCCTTGCTGTGTTATAGCAACATAATGAAATATGTGCATTAGTATGAGTGGCAATATTATATTATATGCACCTCTTTATTAATAGTGACACGACCTTGAATAGCGAGTTTATAAGCGTATACTAACTATAGAAATAACTAATCAATGTAGGTCACCAGTCTATGTAGAATAATGTGAGACGGCGCCACTATATCCAAAATTATTTTGATTTTTTTCTTCTTGATTATGTTCAGAATGTTGGGAAACTTGTCCAGATACTTTATTCAACATACAGATGATTACATTACGATTTCAGTTGTTTCGAAGTTTGGAACAATTTGGTTGTAAATTTAGTATCAGATCTTTCTTAGAGTTTTCCAAAATGATGAGGAGGATTTGTGAAAAAAACATCTTTCTTGTAAAATATCGCCATATAATTACAAATGTTCAGTCATAATTATGAAAACTTCATCTTTATCCAGGTCACAATACCGACATCCGGCGATTTTATTTGGCAAAATAAACACACGAAGTTTCCTCACTATTCAAGAGTCTCAAAGTTGCCTCACATTTCCATGCTGTACAGGATCGCATCCAGTACAGGGTGCGATCAATTAACCACCCCCTCTTTTTTTAAACAATTGACAAACTACCGATGTCGAGATTCGAACCCATAACCTCCCAGATCCAAGTACACACAACAACTTTACAAGCGCGGCTACTTGGCTGGTAAATACCAAGAGAAACCAACTTTTCAGATTTTCTAACGTTGAGGAGAGTCTTGTGGAGTGGGTGGATTCTTATACCTCTGTTAGTGAGAAACTACAAGTCCGAGTGGTCCAATTGATCAAGGTACTCTACTCGGAACTGCTTCGACACACAACGGCGGCAGTTTGTCAATTAAATTATTTTTGAACAAAATTAATGGGGCGGTTAATTAATTTAACTGCCGGCGAATAGATAAGAACGAATGTAACCGGCTATGCTTGTGAAGGTTTTCTGCAGTTTCCTTCAAAAGACCCCAGATGAGTATCGGCACAGTTCCTATCAAAGTTGGCTGCTGTCGCACATCCTACCAATTCCTAGTCTACATACAAATTCCTTGTCCTTTAGGGGTCAGTAAAAAAAAAGGGCTAGAAAGGCCTACTTGCCAGGCTTCGACCTCCCTTCTGCAAGTGAGAAACTAGTTAAGTAAAAAATCTTGCTAAGCGATAAAAAAAAACTTCCAGTCGTTTGAATTTTCGCTTCCCTAGATTCGAATTTAGAAAATTATGCGTGTATCTAATAATACACACCCAGCAAAGAGTTGAAGTTAGCATCCCATTAGAAACATAGGTAATAAATTTTAATCAAAATGATTCATTCAAGTATCAATATAAATACACAATCATAATAATAAATGTGTGTGTAGGTAAATCACTTGAAGAGAGGTAAATGACTGTTGTTGTTTAGGGGAGAGTATTTCCGGTACATCGTAGTGTATAAAAGCATAGCGCACATAATATAACTTATATTATAAATACGTAAGCAAAGACATCATCTAATCGAGTAAAATTATGGTTCGTTTGTGTTGCTTCATTTACAGTGTTAGTGTTTTGATCAGATTTAAAATAATTTTAACGTCAATGGGGTCCTTGTGGGATCGTAAGAGGGATTAACCCTCAACTTCGAAAATCACTTTGGGGCAACCGTCCCTAGCCGCTTTTATTTTTTACGTGGGTTTATATTAATATTTTCTTGATATCTCCCCAATCGTTCAGTTTATTGAAAAAGTTGTTCAGAGCAATTTTGTATTAAATAAAAATGCTCACATTTTTTGTTTGTGCAATTTTTTTCATAGCGTCGGTAGTTTAGGCCGAAATAGAATAAGGTACCAAAAATGAGGTCCAAAATAAAAAATATTTTAGGTTTCTGAATAGGCATTAGTTGATATTTTACATAACAAACCATGAACAAAATCTCAAGACATTTTCAGGTTTTTCCCAGACCTAAAATAAATTCCATGACTATTTCAGGTTTTCCACATTTTGTACACATGGCCACAAAAGTAGTGGTCATTTTTCAAACCTTTATTATTGATTCATACGGTTAACCGAAAAAATGCTTCGGTTAAAATTTGTTCATTATAAATATACTAACAACTTATATTCGAATCATTTTCCAAAAAACCGAATGACCGAAGAAAACAGAAAGGAATTACATTGTATCATAAATATCAAAGCACTATACTATATATTCAATTGCCATAGTAATAATAATTAAGTTTATCATACTATATTTTATACTTTTTGCTTTGACTATCACGAGTGAACTTACTATCTTAAGCTAGTTCACTCGTTACAGTCACAGCAAAAAATATAAAATACAATATGAATTTACTTATTACTACTATGCTAACTAAACATATCTAGTATAAAATATATGGTGTTTTAACATTTATAATATGTTTTACTACGCAAGAATGGTTTTGACAGCGATTATTCAATATTTTTGGTTTTTTAAATTAGTTTGTTAAGTTCAACTTGATCTTTGTTTTTGAAAGAAATGTTTAAGAAAATTTTTCCAGTTTTATAAAAAGAATTATGCAGTATGCGATAATTGTTTACGTATGCCTTGCATGTTAAAAATTTCCACTTTTTAAATATTTCGCTTCCCAATCGGTCAAAAGAAATTTTTTTTTAATAAATGCAAAACATTTAGTTTAATATCATATTTCAATGTCATTAAATTCTTTAGAAAAGTTGGTTTGTGAGTGAACTACCTTAAGACAGCTTATGCTGATTGGTTTATTGATTTTAGAAGGAAAATGTTTCAATAATTTTAAAACCCAATTGGCACGCGTCTATCAACGATGTTTAAGAAGACTTGAATTAACTAACAGTTTATATAATTGCATTAAAAAATGTTGTTGACGAACGTTTGAATTAATTAATTAATAAAATTAAAACTGTTTTGTTAGGTTTGTTTTTGCCACCATATTTTGAAAACTGGCGACAGCGCACAGTAAAAAAATATACACATACACACAAATATACAACATAGTTTATTGTCAGAACTGTCAAATCAAGTTAAATCAATTTCTAATTTACATTTACTGATATTTTACAATACTTTAAAAAAAAAAAAAAATACAGACGAATTGAGAACCATCCTCCTTTTTTGAAGTCGGGTTAATAAAATATTTAGGACAAATTAAAAAACTTAAATTCTAAATAAATTTTATTAATGATAGTACTCATTTGACTCTAGCGTAGCGCATGAACGTCCTTAAAAATAGTAGGTTTGCGAGTGAACTACCTTAAGTACACAAACAAGGCAATAAACATTTATACACAAATGAAATAAAATGTAAGGTTCACTCTAAAACTAGCTCGTTCGTTTGTCTATATACTAATTAAGTACTTGTGTTAGCTAATCCACCAACAAGATTCAACAATTCACCACACAAATATACCCAATAATTGTTTGTTCACAAGACAACAGTAAACAATACATAAACAACAGTGAACGAAACTAAACGAATGATGAAATAAACCAATCGAACTGATAGTTATAACCCGCCCCACCTGTTGTGTTCAACAATATTCTACGTCCTGTGTCTATTCATTCAATTCAATATGAATACCTATATACTGTATGTGATTGTTATGTAGTCAGTAGTGCACCTATGAGTATCTGTAGTCGGTAGTCGAGTACGTTTGTTTTAATCAAATTGTTTTGTTCAATTATCAGTATTTAATTGTGTCAATCATTAATTATTTTATTCATTTAAATTGATTACTTTCCTATACCCTATAGTCGTGTCGTCCATCACCCATTACGTCGGATGTTTTGTCTGCCTTCTCAGACTAAGCGATTTTCGTAGCTTCAGTATGGGTGATTGCTGGAGAGGAAGCAAGTGCTCACATTCTATTGATCGCTTAAATATACTCCCTCCTCTGAAGCGGTTCCTTCCCTCGTCTAAAGTAGTCTTATATACTCCGTCCCTAGATTCATATGTCTATGGTATTAATGTGATAAAATCCGGTAACTGAATACAGAGTGGGCTACAAAAATAGCAAAATAAAATTACCTGACTTTTCCGACCGAAAAAGTAAATTCTCAGGTCTAAAAATATAACAAAGAAATGATCTTCCAACTTCTGGGCGAACTTTACTTATGAATTGAATTGATGGATCATAAACCATTTTTTCGCTTTTGATAATCAGATTAAAAAATCAATTTTTTTGATTATCACAATTAAATTTACTTAATGCACACGCATTTTAATTTTTATTGATATTTTTCATAACTAATTCTTCAAATTCTCTTCTAAAACTACATTTAGTTTTTAGTTTGGTTAAATTAGTATTTCAATACTATGAACACAATTTCATGATATTTCCAGGTTTTCTCTGTAAACAAAAAATTCCCTGATTTCCCGGTTTTTTAGAAAGTGCACCCTGTATCAAATTGACCACTCTTAGTAGTTCAATTGTAACCAAATTAGTTTTCGAAATTTAAAGGATTTTGCTTTTATAATTACGAAGATGGTATGCTGTACACTTGACCACAAATGTTCATGTCGTTTCTTTTAATTTTATAGTTGATTTGTGCCATATTCATTTGGTTTTCGAAAAAAAAAAAATCGAATAAAAGTTGTTAGTGTATTTCTAATGAACAACTTTTATCCGAAACATTTTTTCGAAAACCGAATCAATAAGGCATAAATCAAGTATTATTATTTTTTTTTTTAATGACATCAACTTTTGTGGTCTATAGCAGAGGTGGGCACAGACAGCTCGTCTGAGCCTTACGAGCTCTCCATAAGCTGGGTGAGAGTAAGTAAAGAAGGTATGTTTTGAAGCAAGACGGAACGATGTTTCAATACAGGTTGTCCTACCGATTATTGCCCAATAATTTATTCAATCAATTTAGAAATAGTTTTATAAAACATTTATTGTTTAAATAATATCTTTTACAGTATGGAGAGATACACCAAAAAACATAATAATAATAATAATAACAATAATGATAATAATAACAATAATAATCTGAACTTATCCAAGACTGCTTGCGATGTCTTCTCCATTATTAAATTCACTACTTTTATTTTTTTTGAAAAACAAATTATGCGAAAAATAATTTCCACTACTACAAATAGTACTTTTCACTTTTTCAATTCAAAGTAGACTAACTCGAAGAACTCAAATTCCCACTTTATGTAAAATTTAACTTAATTCATCAAATTCCCATGACACTATACTGAGCATACTCCATACGAAGAAAAAATAATTAAATCAGGTAAATAATTCTTTATTAGTTCTCGGATATGAATAGTAAAATATTTAGACAAATCATTTGGAATTTCCAAAACTTTAATTCTATTTAAATTATCCTTTGCAAAAATTTCCCTCTTTTATTACAATGGTCCAGCGGTAAACTTAAAGGTTCAAAAGATTTATATATATTTTTTATATATTTTTATTTTATTCATACACAAATATGATATATACTAAAAAGGTACATTTTATGACCCTAATTACCAGCCCAAAATTCCAGAGTATGTATTGAATGATTGCTTGTATTATTTACTTTGTATAATAGTGACCATAAAAAATATTTGGTATTATTATATTTTTTTCAGAAAATGTTTTAATTAAAAAAAGAAAATATTAATAATTGGTAGGTACCCTGTATTAACTCTATCTCTCTTCCCTACCTCTCACTCAGAGCTTGGCCGAGTCATCTCCTGCCCACCTCTGGTCTATAGTACCTTATATATATCTACGTTGTCGAAAATGGCAGTTATGTTTAAAGATATATGATTTGTAAAAATTTAGTTTATATGTATATATTACATAATTTAACCAAATTTATTTGTTTTGGTAACTCGTAATTCTGTAATAATACCATACAAGTTGGTTCAACAAAATCAGTTTCATTACGTAATGTTTAGGTATTTAGTTTAAGTGCTATTCATTTGATTGCATGTAGTATCGACCAACGACCTGGAGTAGTTGGGTTCACTATTTTATTTTTATATTGTTGCATATTTCAAATGTATTATAATAATCATTAAAAAATATAATTTAAAAAAATCATTAATAAGCGTTAATCTCCTTTGGGAGATTAACGAAGCTGATATCAGGAGATAACAGGAGCTGTTTCAACTTAGCGAATTCCCTTACAATACATAAATCACTCTCTAGCGGTCACAATTTTAGTCTGATCAAAAGGAAATGTCGTATCTGATATGATTTAGTATTTGCAAGGTTACTTTTATTAATAAATGACATACATCAAGGGGAAAGGGGGGAGGGGGCATAAAGAAAGAAGAAAACACAAAATATCTCTCTTAAATTAGAACAATCGAAAAATGCGTAAGGAATAAAGTTGTAGAAAATCATGTTTCCTACAATTCATTACCTTATCATATTTGCTCAAACTCTAATGTGTACAGAGATATTAAGGAATTTAATTTTCAATCTTAAACCGTCAATATCAGTTAACAGAAAAAATGATAAGAAACAAAATTACAGTAAAAGTTAAACCCCCTCCCATTAAACCCCCCTTTTCCCTTGTCCAATTTTACCCAGTAACGAACTTGACCTTTTGAATACCAAAAGCGCCTCAAATACCAAATTTTATTCCGATAAAATGAAAACTGTGATCGCTAGAGTGATTACAGACACACACACACACACATATATATATATATATATAATTATATATATATATATATATATATATATATATAAATATATAATATATATATATATATATATATATATATAAATATATAATATATATATATATATATATATAAATTTTACAGATGATGATTTTTGACATCTACAAAGTAGGATCGGATCGATGGACATTTGAAGAAATTTTTGCGAAATTTTGACTTCGGTACGAGACCAATAGCTCTATTTCCTTTCAGGAAATTCGCTAACAAGAAACATATCTAACCGAGTTAATTGTTTAAATATCTTGTATATATTAAGCTCTGCATAAGTGCGTATTCTATTTATCTATACATATTTATAAATAAAACAGCCGGGGAAAATTCTATACATTAAAAATATTTTCAAAATAATTAGCATATAAATTATTTTTGTAAATCAGCTTTTATTTAATAAACTAAAAAGTAGAAAATAAAATTTTACCCCCCGAGTCACCAATATGTGACTATAATTGAAATATTGGAGCGCACATAAATGTTTGGGGTGAACATTTCAAACCTTAGCACCCAAGGTTTTATTAGTCTCCATGGTTTTATTGATGGAAAAAATGTTATTTAAAAACTTTTCGGTTCATTAAATATAAGTTTGTTTTTAAAAATAATTTTTTATGTCTATATTATTTTCTACTTTTTACTCTATTACATTAAAAATTGATTTAAAGTTACTTATTTTTATTTTAAGACTAAAAAAACTCAATTCAATTTCCAACCGCTTCAAGTACTTCAAATATTTATCAACAAATCCACAAAATTTCTATTTTGAGGAATATTTTCGAATTTTATCTGTGTAGAACGATATATTAGATTGCATTGCCTCGTAACTTATACACGTATGCAAAATTTTAAAGCTAACTCAAATAGACCTGGTTTAAAATTTGGCATCGATTAAACATGTGAAATGAAATAAAAGCTTGTAATAATACTATTTGATCATACATAAATACCAATTTGGTAAAAAATATATTCTTAAAATATTTTGTTTTAACATTTTTAGCGAATTTCCTGAAAGGAAATAGAGCTATTGGTCCCGTACCGAAGTCAAAATTTCGCAAAAATTTCTTCAAATGTCCATCGATCCTACCTAGTAGATGTCAAAAATCACCATCTGTAAAATTTATATATATATATATCTATGGATATATATATATATATATATATATATATATATATATATATATATATATATATACATATATATATATATATATGTGACTGTAATCACTCTAGCGGTCAGTTTTCATTTTATCGGAATGAAATTTGGTATTTGAGGCGCTTTTGGTATTCAAAAGGTCAAGTTCGTTAATGGGTAAAATCGAACAAGGGGAAAGGGGGGTTTAGAGGGTGGGGGAATCACAAAATTTGACATATCTCTCTTAATATTTGAAAAATCGAAAAATTTATAAGAAGTAAAGTTGTAGGTAATAAGTTTTACTGTAATTTTATTTCATATCATTTTTTCTGTTACCCTAATATTTACAGAAATATTGACGGTTTAAGATTGAAAATTAAATTCCTCACTATCTCTGTACACATTCGAGTTTGAGCAAAAATGATAAGGTGATGAATTGTAGCAAACATGATTTTCTACAACTTTATCCATTTTTCGATTGTCCTAATATTAAAAGAGATATTTTGTGTTTTCTTCTTTCTTTATGTCCCCATTTCCCATTGACGTATGTCATTTATTAATAAAATTAGCCTTGCAAATAGTAAAATCATATACGACATTTCATTTTGATCAGACTAAAATTGTGATTGCTAGAAAGTGATTTATATATTTTAAGGAAATTCGCTAAGTTGAAGCAGCTCCTGCGTAACGAATTTTTTTCTTAACCAATAACCAACAAACGATTGACATACAATTATGAGTGCGAAGCCGATAGAGGTCAGCTCATATTACCTATACGCACGCTATGAATAAGTAAAGTTCGATTAAATTGTGACACAACTATTGGGTTTATGAAAAAAAAGTGTGTTTGTACTTATGAATGCACGTAAGAAGTTCTAATTTTTTTTTAAATAATTTACTAAACATTAAATAATATCAACACTACACTACTATTAAGACATAGGATTTGAATAAAATGATATTGTAGTGAAAAACTACAATAGAAGAATTATATATTGTATCTAAAACCAATGATTCTACATTGTATCATGGTAGAACAGAACCAGCGTCACTTTTTCCGTTAATCACTTTAGAATCAGAGTTAGTGAAATTTATCAAGACCAGATCAGGTTTATCAATGTAATATATATACTTGTACATTTTATATACAAAGTTTTCGGGCTCATAGAAATGGTATCATGATGAAGACATTTCTGTACCTAATTTCTACTTTAGGTATTCAAATTAAAATATTTTAAAGTAACAACTGGCCGTGTAGCTAATTACCAAAATATTAACGATCATTCATCTTTCTATAATTAAATATTGCCTTGTCTTTTAATATACAAAAATTTATCAAGACCAGATCAGGTTTATCAATGTAATATATATACTTGTACATTTTATATACAAAGTTTTCGGGCTCATAGAAATGGTATCATGATGAAGACATTTCTGTACCTAATTTCTACTTTAGGTATTCAAATTAAAATATTTTAAAGTAACAACTGGCCGTGTAGCTAATTACCAAAATATTAACGATCATTCATCTTTCTATAATTAAATATTGCCTTGTCTTTTAATATACAAAAATATATCATACACAAACAAAATTATTGTCCACTGCAGACAGAGTATGTGTAGTTAGTAGTACAACTAACAGCAATAGAGCAGGATAGAATTCAGTGTTACATCGATCGAGCGAGTACTACTACATCAGTCGAGTGCAAGGAATTGTCTGTATCAATGCCATCCGGTTTTGATAAAATAGGGAATATGCATGAAAATTTTTTTTCACTTCAATTGAAGCATTTTTACTTGACAAATATCAAGGTAAAATTACTTTTTAAATAACTTTAAAAATAAGCGAGATATGAATGATTGAAATTCCCGATTAGACAAAGAGGGTGATAGCCCTCTTGATATGTTATGTGACGTCATATTACACTTTCACCATTTAAAATACACGTAAAACTTCGTTTTTAGTATTTTTGCAAGAAAGAGACAGATAATAATCTTTAAAAGCTTATAGCTTCCTCGATATTTGTCGGATTTTAATTTCGTTTTTAAATATTACAGTATTTTCATATTCTGAAAATAAATTTGAAAAAAAGTTTCATGCATATTCCCTATTCACCCTCATTTTCGCTTAATCATCGGTAAGGAGTTTCAAGAATTATATATACAACGTATGACATTATTTCAATTATAACAATGCTTGGTGGTGGCGAAAATGAGGGTGAATTGTATCAAAACCAGATGGCATTGATACACACAATTCCTTGCACTTATTAGAGCTTAAATTTCGAATGCTATCCGATTTAAACAATTTTAACTATCTTTTTTCGATTTTTGTTTAAAAATGACATTTTTTGACAGATGTATTTCGACAGAAATAATACTGTAAAAATAAAAATAAGAATGATATGAAAAAGTTGGCTCTTACGTTAGAGTCATCTTTGGTGTAGCGGTTAACACGCTGGACTGGATATCCAGAGGCCCGAGGTTCGATTCCTGGTTGACGAGTTAATTTTTCCATATCAGTATTTAATATATTTAGTAATATATAATTATATTAAGATTAACTAAAATCTTTTTAAGTAATGAATAAAAAAAATTTAAATATTTTTTTATTTTAAAATTTTCCACTTTATAGTAAACCCTATTAAAGTAGCTCTCAGTTAGCTGAAAAAATAAGTTTGAAGTTGATGAATTTGTAAAAATTCAATATAAAGAAGGCAAGAGGGTATGATTAAGTGTTTTACAAATCGTATATTACATTCTTAGATTAATGAAAAATCGAAATTATGTGGAATCTGCAAGCTTGTAAATTTCTCACATATAAATGTATATTCATTCAAAATAAAATATTCAAATTTGGCGTTTAACATAAAAACAAGAATTTCTTGTTTACTATTAATGAAAATAGTTTGATATAGGTATTCGAAAGTTAATTCTATTTCAGGGGCGGGTTCAGAAGGAATTGTAACTCAATGATATTGAGAAATTTTAGCAAATTAAGTATTATTCGATTTAATGATGGACGCGTTATCAATATATCTTAATAGACTAATACAAATATAAAATAAAACAAATGAAAATAACAATAGAGTTAATTGCTTAAATAGCCTATATATACTGAGTTCATGATCAATGTATTAACTTTAACTGTTTATTTTACTTTTTAACACGCATAAATGTATAAAAATACAAAGTAATGTAAAAATTTGCTAAATACATTATTATTTAATCGAGTACTTGAGATGTTTGATCTGAACTTAGATAGATATTACCACCCATCCTGCCTCCTGGCGAAAGAATGCACTGCAATTTGTTTTGCGATCAATATTTTCAACCGTTACAAAGTCAGTACTAAACTTTCGGAGTATAGTCCAATCAATACATTTTTAACCTAATGTTAATGACCCTAAAACTCCTACCCAAAAATAAAAAATACTGTTGTGTAGGAAAAAAAATTCTAAGATAAGTTGCTGTGTGAAGAAACTCGATCCGAAATGGCGAAGTTACCCTAAAAAATTCGCGAAGTCCGAAAAAACAGTTTTTTGTAAATTAAAAAAAAATCTACAACTACAATCGAAAAAAAGTAAATGAGAACGTTGTAGGTAATAAAAAGAGCTTTCGATTAAAATTTGTTGAGTTCAAATCGATACATAATTTTTCGAGATATTACCATAATGGTTTTTACCATAACTTTTTCACTTTAGGCCAAATATGTAGATAATTGGATTTCTTTTTTTTTGTATCACTTACAAAAACTAAAAAAAACTTAATAAATAATTTTCTTTCTAAACAATTATTAGAAGATATATCGGTCAAAAAGTCAGTAAATAAATAGTAATAGTCGTATAAGTCATAAACGGTAAGTGATACAAAAAAAATTAATAAACAAAAAAATGTAACAAGGTAATGGAGATATAGGCCGATACAGTTTTCCTCAAAATGGCGGCACTTCCGGGATCGAAATTTGTAAGGATTTTGTTCATTTACATTCAGTACGTGATACTGAATCTAATTTTAAAAAAAAAATCCTGTAATATAATGCAGCGCAATATTCTCTATTGATTGTACTATAATACTGAAACTGAACTTTGTAGGCAGATACAACAGAGAGATCAGAGACATGTGAGACTAACTCAAGTCGCAACCCTAAGTAATAAGGAATTTGTTCGTAATTTGGTCGAAGGGATGAAACATTTATTTTAATTTCAATCAAAAAATTTTTAAACTTACGTTAAACTTTAATTCTTTAAACTACGCCACGTAGTTCAGAGAACTGATTTATTCGGATCGGTGTATTTATAATAGCCGCGTGGTTGATCAACTACGATTACTTTCAATTTACCACTTTTTTCCACTGTGTACTTAATTTACACGTGTACATTTTATCTATTCAATTATTATGTGATATGACAAGTACAGGTTATCACTTAAATTTTAAAATAAAATAATTTTAATAATCTAGATTTTTCAAGTTCATATTTTTGTTTACATTTCTGCATTGTCTAAGAACAATAGAATCAACAATTGTAAAATTCTATAAAACAGCAAAAATAGATAAAGTAGTCGGGTTCAGGTTTAAAAAATAATTTGTTTTTCATTATTAGGTTACCTATAAGTTATAAGGAAACAAGGGTAGGCTGGCGCAGAATTCAATGTGTCCGATAGGCCAAGAATACCATAATAGAGATTAAAACTGTAGACCCAGAAATGGGCATATTGTGTGACAGGTGGGAAAATAAAGATGTGGGGAAGAAAATTTGGATAGATTAACGTTATGAAATCGTTGACATCCAGATAGATGAAATCAATTTTAATACTTCAGATCCTTAACAAATTTTGGTAGCAGAAGAATTTAGAAGCAAAAAAATATTTCCATTTTTAGTAAATATTATATAACTTCCTTATACCTTATACGTAACCTAGTAATCAAAATAAGAAGTTATTTTTTAAAGATGCTAATTAGAATTCAATTAAATAAAAAGTAGACAACTGAACATGTAAAAAAAAATTCGTTACGCAGGAGCTGCTTCAACTTAGCGAATTTCCTTAAAATACATAAATCACTTTCTAGCGGTCACAATTTTAGTCTGATCAAAATGAAATGTATATGATTTTAGTATTTCCAAGGCCAATTTTATTAATGAAAGTCATACGTGAAGGGGAAATGGGGGCATAAAGAAAGAAGAAAACACAAAATATCTCTTTTAATATTAGAACAATCAAAAAATGCGTAAGGGCTAAAGTTGTAGAAAATCATGTTTGCTACAATTCATCATCTCATCATTTTTGCTCAAACTCTAATATGTACAGAGATAGTGAGGAATTTAGTTTTCAATCTTAAACCGTCAATATTTTTGTAAATATTAGGGTAACAGAAAAAATGATAAGAAACAAAACTACAGTAAAATTTAATACCTAAAACTTTACTTCTTATAAATTTTTAGATTTTTCGAATATTAAGGGAGATATGTCAAATTTTGTGTTTCCCCCTCCCTCTAAACCCCCCATTCCCCTCGTCTGACTTTACCCATTAACGAACTTGACCTTTTGAATACCAAAAGCGCCTCAAATACCAAATTTCATTCCGATAAAATGAAAACTGTGACCGCTAGAGTGATTACAGACATATATATATATATATATATATATATATATGTCCATAGATATATATATATATATAAATTTTACAGATGGTGATTTTTGACATCTACTAGGTAGGATCGATGGACATTTGAAGAAATTTTTGCGAAATTTTGACTTCGGTACGGGACCAATAGCTCTATTTCCTTTCAGGAAATTCGCTAAAATTAGTTATGCAGGAGCTGCGTCAACTTAGCGAATTTCCTTAAAATACATAAATCACTCTCTAGTCACAATTTAAGTCTGATCAAAATGAAATGTCGTATCTGATATCATTTTAGTATTTTCAAGGCCAATTTTATTAATAAATGGCATACGTCAAGGGGAACTTATGACTGCGCAGTATGCATACTTGGAAACTGGGAGGTTGTGGGTTCGAATCCCGACATCGGCAGTTTGTCAATTATTAAGAAAAAAAAGGGGGCGGTTAATTGACTAAACTGTCGGCGTATGAACAAGAACAAAGTAACCGGCTATGCTTGAGAAGGTTTTTTGCAGTTTCCTTCACGAACTCCAGATGAATATTGGCATAGTTTCTATCATAGTCGGCTACAACCGCATATCCTACCGATTCCTAGTCTATACACAAAAATTCCTTCCACTCTACTCACATCCTCAGGCAGCACAATAGACCTTATAGTCGCAGTGTAGCCCGTCCAGGGCAGCTTCTACAATCTATCTATCTATCTACGTCAAGGGGAAAGAGGGCATAAAGATAGAAGAAAACACAAAATATAAAATATCTCTCTTAATATTAGAACAATCGAAAAATGTATAAAGAGTAAAGTTGTAGAAAATCAAGTTTGCTATAATTCATTACCTTATCATTTTTCCAAACTCTAATGTGTACAGAGATTATATTTCAAATTTTGCTCCTATTCCTAGAACATTTGTTTGTATTTTATAAATACGTATTTCGACTACAATGTAGTCATCATCAGTATGAATTAGCTAATCGTAACTATCTCTGGGATATGGATTCAGAGATATGTTGCTTGTTGCCAATTTGGTGCGTGTCTCACGCACCAAACTCTAATGTGTACAGAGATATTTATAATTTTAACTTTCAATTTTTAATTGTAAATATTTCTGTAAATATTAGTGTAACAGAAAAATGATAAGAAACAAAATTACTGTAAAACTAAGTACCCACAACTTAACTCCTGATAAATGTTTTGATTTTTCAAATATTAAGAGAGATCTGCCAAATTTTGTGTTTCCCCCTCCTAAATCCCCCTTCCCCGCGTCCGATTTTACCCATTAACGAACTTGACCTTTTGAATATCAAAAGCGCCTCAAATACCAAATTTCATTCCAATCTGAATAAAACTGTGACCACTAGAGCCCACAGACACATAAACTTTACTATATATATGTTGACATATATATATATATATATATATATATATATATATATATATATATATATATATATATATATATATATATATATATATTTTATCGATAGTGATTTTTAACATCTAGTAGATAGGATTGATGGACATTTGAAGAAATTTTTACGAAATTCCAACATTGGTACAAAAACAATAGCTGCATTTCCTTTGTAGGAAATTCGCTAAAAATGTAAAGATCAATAATAACTAATCATAAAATTATTTCACGAAATTAAAAAAATTAATTATAAACGCATTTATTAATTATAATTAATTAAATCACTTCCTAGTAGAATAAATACATTTCGTGTAGGGAAACTTAGGTTATAAAATGTTTTTATCTCGAAATAAATAATAAACACACAGTACAATTCGATTTACAAACATTTCAAGAAGATGGAAAGGCGATTTATTTTTGAGTAAAAATCAAAATAGATACTACAAAGTTATATGTAATTTATGTAAGAAAATAATAGTGCTCCATGCGAAAATTCGCGAAACGGGCACTTATGAAATATTTTCAATGTTCTAGTGAAAATATGAAAATAATAAAAGCCTTTTTGAATGGTTGTCCGCATATTCTACACCTAACACCGTTGGGCTCCCAGCTCAAGTGCATAATACATAATTGTTTCCAAACCTCTTTCAAATAAAGATCCAATCCCAGTCAGATTTTTTAAAACACACCGAATTGATTAGAGAAAATTATAGGAGAATACCCTAGTTAAATTTTCCTTACGACTCCAGAAAAACTAACAAAATTCTAAACCGTTCCCTAGTGATAGGCGTTTTCTAACGACTATAACGGTTTGATCTTTAATATAGTTTCTATAGAAATACCATCATTCACATAATTTTGAAAGTAAATTATTTGTCAATAAATTTAAAATAAAAAATTTTGATGTTTAGAAATGTCAAAATTTAGAAAATATAACTATTGGGTATAAATATCCTATTCCCTCAATAATTTTTTTAAGCCTGAGCAACTCGGGCTTAGTAATGTTCAGGCACATTACTTAAATCTCAAGTTATGTAAACGTCACCTCCGCTAGTATAACTTAACCGGAAGGCAGTCATACTAACAATGCATGGGCAAGCATAAAAGTTTACAAAAAAAATTAAATATAATTATGTAAAATTTTTTTGTCGTTTTTAGCGAGAAAGTCTGTGCTATACGCGTAACTTGCTGAAACTAAAGATACTCTTTTCTTGATTTAAACTTTCTACACAACCGTTATGAAAATAACCTCCACCAAATAAACATACAAAAAGGGAAAACCTATTATAATTTATATGAATTTATAGAAATGCGTACTTTTATAAAAAATAAGTTGTATTAAATCATAGTCCACTTATGACTCTCTTTATGAAGGCTGATTATTCCTGGCTTTTGATAAGGAAATAACCCTATTTCTGCGCAGGGTATATCTATATGCACAATTTTAACTTCCCAAGCCCTATAGTTTTTGAGACATGTTAAGTCGTACAGATGGCATGGGATATTCAAGAAAATTGTATATTTATGATGATAATTGCAATTTTTAGCTTTTTTCGAAACTGAATTATCAAAATAATCACAAAAGCTTAGTAGAATAATCGATAATGTGTTTTACAATTTAGAATGTCGAAATAATGCTGAAAAATTTCTAAAATGCATTCAAGTGGTTTATCAAATTAATAATTCTATCAAAATTATGCAAAAAACATATAGATATTAAAAAAATAATTTTTAAAATTTGGGAGTACAACTTAAATATTTTAAAATTTCAATTTAAAATACCAGAAGTCGGTGTTTCTATAAACTAAAAAACAAATTTGCAATTAATTAACTGTGCAAACGTTACTAGCATGCGTTTTGAATGGTTGGCAAATAAACATCAAAAAATGTAAGATATGTTTATTTGAATACCGTTAGACGTTGAACAAGAAATGCAAAGAATAACATAAGTAATAAACTCATAACAAAAATATTGACAGAACATTGTAAGTGTTTTAAAAAGAAAGCATTGAGTTTATTAAGAAACAGCATTTGTTGTGATATCGCACGGTCGATTCATAAATCGTTTATGAGGTTTTAGAATAAACCGAC
Source organism: Nineta flava (assembly GCA_963920215.1). NCBI lineage: Eukaryota > Metazoa > Arthropoda > Insecta > Neuroptera > Chrysopidae > Nineta > Nineta flava. Next base: position 92,554,013 of record OY986040.1, read on the forward strand.
GAATTGAATTGAGAAGTTGGTGGAATAAGTACTAGTGACGATTAGATGAAGGCTGAAGTATTCCGATGTAGGTCATTGAATCAAAGTAAGTATAATTATGGGCACCAATTATTAATATAGAAAATTTACAAAAAAAAAAAACAACTGATGTCAAAAAACACAAGACTTGACATTTTTTAAAAATGACAAAACCCCATCACTCACTCGTACTCGATCAAATAATATTTGCACAGATTGAAGAAGTAAGTATATACTTATTGATATTGTAATTATATCACGAATACTCTCTCTTAGATAGTTCAAACTAAATCTGAATATTGTATGACATGAACTAATTGATATCAAGTCCATTAATGGATTGAATATCTCATTTGGAATCCATAAAAAAATTTGCTTACATTCCGCAGGTGTTTAGAATTATGCGAATTGAAATATATCTACGGAATATAATCAAAAGAATACCATAAAATATATTAAAATATAGCGTCATACATTTCGAAACCCATGAAATTTGTATAATGTTTCATTACAACTATCTAAGATAGGTATATGATCATATAGTAAGAAATGTAAACCAAACCAAACTTACCAAGGCAAAGAAGTTTGTATGACAATCCTCTAAACTTGCACCGTTCGTTAGATGGTTTGGATGCGTCATGGTTGATCCATTATAAATATGCACATTTCAAGCACTCAAATTTTATTTAGAACCCACAAAGATTACACTTTAAACGCATACATTGAGAAGGGTTTTCACCTTTCAATGGTGAATGTAAAATGGCGGATACAACAAGCTAGTCAAACCCGAGCGACATCAGCGACTCACTTCGAGTAAAAACGACAACATTACGAAACGCACCAACAGACAAACGTCGCAAATCAACATTTTCATACACATTTATTATATCATGGCTGCGGTTCTCAATTTTGGAAAATTATTCACACCACAATATGTAATTATCTATTTATTTTATTAATAATAAACACTAATTAATTGTAACACATAATTTACACTATTTTTATTGATAATCTATACATAATATTCAACTGTTTTTTTTTAATTCATAAATGTTAACTGATTTTTATTTCTATCGCTTACAGATTCAATTTCGTTATGTTACAACCAAGAAAAATAGAATTAAAATGAATCGTGACAGAAAAATTGGCCCTACAATTGATTCTTCAGCCACTTCGTTGGCGGCTAAAGGGTGTGTACAGTTACGAAGACAAAAGCTAACTGACTTTAGCTGCAAAACCAGTGTCATATTTAGTTCTTCATTTTGCCGTTGATGCGTATTTTCTTATATACCATTGACAGCTTTATTTTGCGCTAATATTTAAATTATCAATTATTTATAAAATTTTTTAAACCCACTTTTGATACACGATGCTTTTTGTTTCATAATTTTATTTAAAATTTCATGAAATTTTCTAAAGTTTATTTTCTTAAGAATACATATTTCAAAATTATAATTCCAAAACCTACGGAAATATTTCAACAATTTTAGACTCGAAATAATGGATTTTATAGAGTGTTTCTTTAGAGAAATGGTTTGGGAGTTTTTAAAATAAATATTTTAGAAATGTATTAAGCACCATTTAGCAAAACAAATAAAATGTAGGTTCATATGGCGGGCATGGTAATTCATGAGAAAATGGTCTAAAATCAAATGTTTTGATGAACCATAAAAATTGTATAAATCTAATACTTTTTCTTAACACCGTTAGGTTAAAAAAAGAAAAAATCAAACTAAATATTAAAGTTTATACAATAAAAAAGTACTATAAATCGAAGAAATTGATTTTACAAAAATAGATCAATATTTGTTAAACGTACACACGCCAACTACGAAAATGGTGTTTTAAATCAAAGGCGTTGAAAGTGTAACGTGTTAAGAAGCCCCTCAAGTTTTGAAATTTTAAGAGTTATTGGTAGTAAGCCAATCCTAAAAACAAATTAATATTTACAAATTCTACATCAAAATAACTCCTTAAACTCACACATGGGCTGGGATAAATGTTTTTTGTTGTTAAATCTGTGGTAATTGAGAAAGAATGTGGGCAAATATACAGGAATTTAAAAATAAGCTAACTTATTTAATCGAACTATAAAAGATTCATGAAAAGTAAACATTGATTACATCTAAAAACATAGGCAAAATTTTCATTTAGAATTTTATTTATATTTGTAAATTTCTTTACAGATTTTTGCGGTCACAAAAAGAGTATGTTCCTCCCGAAAATATCGAAAATACAATTGATGAGATATATAAAGAGACCATAGGAACTCAAAAAGATCTATTAACTAACGACAACAAATATAAATTTTTATCTACATGTGCTAATAAAATTGGTCATGGAGTACCAAATTCATTATTACATACTATTGTAGAATTAGATGATGCGAAAAATTTTTATCAAACTCCTGTTAATACAACATTACCTCTAGACACAATGCAAAAATTGGAGTTACCTAAAAATTTACACATTGAACATGAATATACTAGATTTCATCCTGAAACGGATACCCTGTTTAATGGAATTTCAGCTTTTCCAAAAAGTTCAAATCTTGTTACTGGATTAAAAACACGAAAAAAGTATATCGGCTTCACGACTAAAAAACCATGGCCATCTTAATTATTATTGTATAATTAAAACTATTTTTGAAAAATAAAAAAAAATTGGTGTAGTATTTAATTAAAATTTTTGTTTATTAACGATTTTCTGCCTCTATTCCATCTAAAAATTATTCCTTACAAACTATATGAAATCCATTCATGTGCATGTATGGCTTCGACCATTTTTTCTGGAACTAATATACAGGTGAGTCAAAAGTCATGGAGTTTTTTGAAAGGGTGGATAGGGGATGAAATTCTAAGATGAAAAGTCCTTGGACATTTTTACATCTGACCCACCGTTAATTAGATATTAATTAAATAAAGTAACCAATTAGAGAAGCGCGTTAACGGAATAAGAAAGGTGGGGAATGAACGCAGCGGCAGCAGAGATACGTGAGGGGAGCGAGCTCTCCCCACCACTGACATTGAGCGAGTTAATCTTATGCGTTTCAAATCCGGTAGTTTTTATAGTAGTTTTGAAAAATTTTGGACCAAAAATTTATTTATTTCTGAAAATCCCCTATTCACTCTTTCAAAAAACTCCACTTTTGACTCACCTGTATATATGGTCATATATATATATATAGAAACCATTTTATAGATCTGGGGTGCCGATAACTTATACTGCACACTAAAACTGGTTTCTTTTTTGGCCACCAGACGTCGTGACCAAAGTGGTCAGTTATCAATAAATTAAAAATATATTAACGTTTTGAGCTGTCAAAATTTTGAAAAAAATAATTATTTGACATAAACTTCCTATGCACTTTATATATATATATATATATATATATATATATATATATATATATATATATATATATATATGTATATATATATATGACCGGCGTTGCGGACTTCAAAAAGTTCTTATAGAGTGCATAGGAAATTTATGTCAAATAACTTCTTTTTTTTGATACAAGTGTTCTACTTAGTCTATTTCTCTACATCTCTATATTCTCTGTCTGTTCGTCATCACTATAACTCAAAAGCGAAGAGATAGCGAGCTGAAATGTGTGTTTCAGATCTAAAGAGTAAGAGGGGGGATATAATTTAAAAACCGTAAAGAGATAGACAGAAGTTTAAACAAATAATGTTCCTTTTTAAAAACCAACATCTTTTGTTTGAAACTTTTTTTCATAAACTGAACCGTTTTGCTTCAATTTCAGTTCAAACATCTGTAACTACTGTAGATTACAAAAGCATGTGTTTAAATCTACATATGTATTTAGAATCTTGGTAAATGCACCGATTATATTTTTATACATCTGTGCGTATGTAAAAAGGAAAATAAACAGTGTATTCATACAGTTAACTTATTTGTTACATTTTCAATTGGTACAAGTATAACACTTAATATTTTTTGTCCACCAGGCTACGGTACCACAGTAGATGTATAGTAAGTTGGTGGTGGGACTTTTTCAAAAATAGCTTAGACAACTGCAATTTATTCCAGTAGCATAATTTGAGTTTTGGATTTCATTTACCTTTGTTGGAAATTAAAAATTGCTATCGCTCTACAAAATTTGAGTGAAATTCAGATAGTGTTCACTTAGAGCAAGCAACGGAGTGACTATCGAATTCACCTGAAATACAACGTATGTTCGATAAGTCAAACACGATTACAGTGGGTTCTTGTATTTATTACACCACGTAGAAAGAATTAGCAAATGTTACGGGCTGCGCACATTGTAGGGACCAAGCACCTGGGCGTAAAAAAGTCTGTCAAGTTAGGTAGATACGGTATATCTCCTACCGTGCGTAATATTATTTCTATATTTGGGGAAACACGATCCTAATGAATTTTCCATTAAAAGTTAATAAAACTGCAGTTCCACGCAGCTTTTTTCTATCAATAGAAGCAACCTTATTTCTTTTGAGTAGCCCAGCAAAATGCATCAGTTCGTCGCCTAATCTTTTTCTACTGTAAAACATTTTTATTGCCGAAGTATTCCAAATACAAAAGTCACTTGATGGTACGTTTTCATGCGTTTAACTAACGCAGACAATATATTATCAGTTTGTGTAGTAGGTGTCTAAATTGGAGTTCTGATATTTTTTATAGCCGATCAGGACTTTACTTTTGCCTTAATATCTGAACATCTCACTTTAAAAAATGTCCTAAAATTATTAATAATCATTGTAGATTTAGACAGTGGTGTCCAAATCTTCAATGATTATTAATAATTTTAGCTCATTTTTTAAAGTGAGCGCTGGCTACACTTTACATCATGTGTCGCTTACATTAAGTTGACAACATTGCAATTTGGGTACGTCCAAGCAATGCAGTCTACATTTTCAGGTATTAAGGCAAAAGTCCTGATCGGCTATAAAAAATATCAGCAACATACCTCAAGTTAGACACCTACTACACAAACTGATAATGTACTGTCTGCATTAGTTAAACGCATAAAAGCGTACCATCAAGTGACTTTTGTATTTGGAATACTTCGGCAATAAAAATCTTTTACAGCAGAAAAATTCTAGGCGTCGAACTGATACAGTTTGATAGCAAAAAGCTGTATGGAACTGCAGCTTTATTAACTTTTAATGGAAAATTCATTAGAATCGTATATCCCCAAATGTAGAAATAATCTTACGCATTTACTTGTTTTTGATGATCACAAACTGCAGTGGCGAAGGTTCTTTTAACATTAAAGCGCATTAAAAATGAGTTAAGGAACACAATGGAACAAGAACGTTTAAATGATATCACCTATTGAACATTGAATATGATTTGCTTTGAGACATTGATTTGACTAGTATTATTTTTAAATTTTCCCACATTAAATTGAGAAATTTTTTTATAAAGGTGCTGTTTTATTTTATATCCTAAACTTTAGACCTAAAGCAAAGCAAATGCCTCTTGTTACCATTTGCTACAGGCCCCGCACTGGAGTAATCCGGCACTGATCAATATCTCAAACCATTTTTGTACTATGTAAAATTTATAAGGATATGAAATGAATTTGATACACGAAATATAAGAGTGACAAATTGAGTACTAAACACTACATACTTAGTGTTCTTAGTTTAATATTTTAGGGAATCAATTTTATGATTGGATTTGTCTTTTTGTAAATTCTAAAATCAAACTTTTTCAGTAGATGAAGAGGCAGGGATAATCTTAATGCCTAAATTAGAAATCAAAATAATTTATCATACATAAATTGCATAAGTTGTAATTCGACAACTATACTTTGATTTTAATAAAACTGAAACTAAGGTAGTAAATACATCAAGATAAATATTTGGTACAAATAACTTTACATATTTAAAATAAAATTTGTTAAACATTCATAAAATTATAAGTTAATAATTTCTTTGTTAAATATTTTAGTAACATTATTAATAATACGCTTTTGTTTTTCTGTATTGTTTTTTTGCTTCAAACCATTCAGGTTAATAATTGCGGATGAAAACACAGCAGCTTTTTCTGGTAAAACTTGTTCATAACATTTCGAAATATGATGTTGAACAAAATCTATGTGAGGATCAATATTTTCACAAACAAATTGTAGATCTTCAATGTCAGCTACCGATATTAAATGTGCTAATGTAAAACAAACCTGTAAAAAGGACATTCAATTATAATACAAAATTGAAAATTTACTTAAAGTAATCCAAGCATGAATAATTAATTTAATAATAATAAGTTTATTTCATATTGGCCTAGCCATAAAATAAGTCACATCACAAATATAATACATACAAAAATAATAAAATCATATCATTAATAGGTTTAATTTATTAAATTAAAAAGAGATGTACATTGATGTATACTGTAGCCATTGGATGGCAAATTAGTGTAATCTAGTGTACGTAACAATCAAACAATATTAAGCACTATATCACATTGCTGTAATTTAAACTTCTATGGTGAAAAATGTTTGCTGAATAATGTAATTTTTAAATATTTTCTATTGGGATTTTTTTGGAACTAAATGGTTATACACTTTTATGGCCATGTGTAGAGCGTTTTTTGCTAGGTACGCATTATTTGTGGGAATAGTAGAATAATAGATTTGTAAGCCTCAACTTTGAAAAAAATGTAGTCGTTCAGGCAGAAGTCTACATCCTACTGGTTTGCGTCCGTGAGATCTTATGCAGAGGCTACATAAACCGAAACGTATTTATTATATCAGGCAGTCAAGCTGCTCTAAAAGCCTTGTCTGAAACTGAAGTCACCTCAAAGATAGCCTAGAGGAACTACTGGATCTGGCAAAACGGAACATTGTTAAATTGTTCTGGATACAAGTCACAGTGGTTTCAAAGGAAACGAAAAATAAGATACCTTAGCAAAGAAGGGAGTCGAAATACCCTTCATAGGTCCAGAGCATATTTTAGGAATTCCAAAGACAACATGTAAACGAGAGATCAATGAGTGGATGAATGTTAAACACCGTGATCACTGGGAAACCACCGGATTTATCACCGGACATTATCATCTACGAAAGCATCTGTACACAATAGGACTCCATAAGAGATTCATTATGTACAGACTGTGCGGCGAGGAGGAGAAATACAGCCACATCATCTTTTACTGCGAATCTCTCGGTTATAGCAGACACAATTTATTCGGCGTACCATACATCCAATATATGAACTTTCTGGAAAACCTGATAAGCGAGCTCCTAGCTATTGCCAAAATATGGACAATTGGACAAATGGACAATTTAGTCAACGTGCAATACTTTTATATACTTCAAGATATATTTCTATCTATCTAAATAGATCTGTAGCATGCCTGGTCATCAATATGGCATCAACTGGGTACACTATACATCAATGTACACTCGATTACAGTAGTTTGTCATCAATATGGCGTCCAGTGGTTACAGTATACATCAATGTACATCTATTTTTAATTCAATAAATTAAATAGAGATGTGTACTGTAGCCAGTTGACGCCATATTGATGACAAATTACGGTTATCGAGTGTACTTTTTTTCAATAAATTACAAATAGATGTGTACTTTAGCCAGTTGACGCCATATTGATGACAAATTAAGGGAATCGAGTTTATATATTCTATATTACAGAATAATAACTTGTGTTGTTTATCCACGAAGACTATATAAAAGGAGAACGATCTGGACAAGGGGTATCTGCTGTTTTCGCGTACTTAAAAAAGCGTACAGATTATAGTTTATTAATATCCAACAGACGGCAGTTGTATTGCGGAGATCCCCTTTTGCTCTTTACCGCGCATGACATTTTCGAATCCTTATAAATAAATATTTACTGTGGAGGTTATAATAAAATTTATAATAAAAAATTTAATTATTTTATTTTTAATTTATAATTAAATTTATAATATTTTTAATAAAATAAATTTTTTTTAACAATATTAAGTGGTTTATGAATTCGTACTGAGTTATTTAACAAAAAAAATGGTGAAGTGTTGTGCAGTTATAGGTTGTAAGAGTGGTAGAAAATCAGAACGAAAAAAAAAAATTAATAATAAATTAAATAAAGACCAATTGTTATGTGATGTTAAAATTATAAAATATCTACTTTATTAATATTTGTTTGTTTGTGTATACTTTCGTGTCCACATAACGTTGTTTGTCCAGATTCTTTTCGAATACGTATGACAAACTGTAGAAGACTATAGCGTATACTCCGACAAATTTCATTGTCATTGAATTTTATTAATTAAATTAAATACTTATATGAAAAAATTAACTCGTCAACTAGGAATCGAACCTCGGGCCTCTGGATAACTAGTCCAGTGTGCTTCCTGTACACCAAAGACGATTGTGATGTGACAGCCAACTTTTTCATATTATTCTAATTTTTGTTTTATTTATTAGATAGTATTTACTTCTTTCTGAAGTGATTTGTTTATTAATATTTGTTTGTTTGTGTATACTTTCGTGTCCACATAACGTTGCTTGTCCAGATTCTTTTCGAATACGTATGACAAACTGTAGAAGACTATAGCGTATACTCCGACAAATTTCATTGTCATTGAATTTTATTAATTAAATTAAATACTTATATGAAAAAATTAACTCGTCAACCAGGAATCGAACCTCGGGCCTCTGGATAACTAGTCCAGTGTGCTTCCTCTACACCAAAGACGATTGTGATGCGACAGCCAACTTTTTCATATTATTCTAATTTTTGATTTATTAGACAGTATTTACTTCTTTTTGAAGTGATTTGTTTATTTAATATTTGTTTGTGTATACTTTCGTGTCCACATAACGTTGTTTGTCCAAATTCCGAAATTTGTCGGAGTATACGCTATAGTCTTCTACAGTTTTGTCATACGTATTCGAAAGGAATTTGGACAAACAACGTTATGTGGACACGAAAGTATACACAAACAAACAAATATTAAATAAACAAATCACTTCAAAAAGAAGTAAATACTGTCTAATAAATCAAAAACTAGAATAATATGAAAAAGTTGGCTGTCACATCACAATCGTCTTTGGTGTACAGGAAGCACACTGGACTAGTTATCCAGAGGCCCGAGGTTCGATTCCTGGTTGACGAGTTAATTTTTTCATATAAGTATTTAATTTAATTAATATCTACTTTATGTTTTAGTTACATTTTTGAATTCGAGAGGGCCTCCGCGACAATGACGCCGTCTACAGTCTGAATCCAGTTTTAGTGCTACGAGTTTCACATTACGATCGTTCTCCTTTTATATAGTCTTCGCGTGTTTATCAAAAACTGCAGTTTGATAGATATAAATCGAAGGTAATTTATGGAGTCTATTTGGTTTTATTTAATCTTTAAACAATGTCCATAAAAGTAAATTTTCATTTATGAGCAGAATAAGCGTGACTGCTAATGAATTTTAAGATACTACATTTCCAAAACTAAAAATATTAAAAACTAACAAAACGTGATTTACGATTTTTTTTAACACAATAACAAACTAAAAGAGTGTAGTTTCAAGGTTATATTAACTCAACATTAGCAAAAATTAGAGTTACGACTGTTTACCTCGCAGTTACAGATATATCTCTAAGAATTTTATATTTCTTTCAGTTTTATATCATTTTCTAAGCTGATGTATAGTTTTTGTTCTGGCTTCGACTACCAGGTTCTTGTTTAGACCTGATATTATAGTCTTAAAAAAATTAACAGTTCAAAACAAGGGTTCTAACTAAATTTTATATTATCGAATTATAATTATTGAGAACTCTAGGTTTTTTAAATAAAATTTCAAATTCGTTCCCTTTACCTAGATCAGTTTTTTTGTGTTATAAATACGTATTTCGACTACAAGGTAGTCATCATCAGTATAAATTAGCTAGTCATAATTTTACTCCATGGCTATTAGAAATAGATAGAAAGTCGAGATCAATAGACAAAAATAAATAGAAAATTAACTAAATTAAAATATATTAAATTTTAAATATAATAAATTTTAAATTATATTGAAATTACTCTTGTTAAAATTTCCTTCATTCTCATTTATTCCTGTTAACCTTACTCTTATTAAAATTACCCTTATATTGTCTCAGGATATGTTACGCGTTGCTAACTTGGTGACAGTTTCACAGTGGTGAAACTTTAAAATGCTCTAAAAAGTTTAGAGGCCTGACAGGGCGAATGATTATTTCTGGGAAAGGCCCACATCTTCCCTTAACTATGCCCTTAACTATATGAATCATTGGAAGATATTATTGGAGTACTAAATGGATAATGGCGGCTGTTGAAATCTTGTAATATCGCCCATTGTTTTTAATAAAAATTTTAATATTTCCAATAATACTTTTGTTAAAAAGAAAATGAGAGGTAAAAATCAGATACCTCAAAAACATATCTTACTTGTTCAATCAACATATCTCGATGTTTATATTCTTTAAAGTCTTCAATATGTTGTGCTCCATTAAGTACTTCAACTAATCCATTCCATATTGGCTGCCAATATAATCCATAATGTTCACGTTTTGATGGTGATGACAAAGCAAGTGACGCATTAATACGGACCTTATCAAAATATAAATTATCATTTTTAGTGAAATTCGAATACTTACCGCTTTGGGAATAATTTTCTCAAAAGATTTTAGACTAATAGCTTACCTTAAAATTGCTACATTGAAGACCTGATTTAATTAAACATGGAAAAATTAATCCTTCCCATTCTTTTATAAAACTGTATATATGTTCATTCTTTAACATATTTCCTATCGCGTAACATGAATTCCATTTTATCTATAAAAAATTAATTTTATTACTTGAATAACTCCGACAGCTTCAATATTCAGTAATTTTTAGACACTGCTAGTTTTGCTTCATTCAAAAAAGAGACTTATTTGCATAATTGTTGCGATTAAGGTTTCTTAGAGTTATCTCAAATGGGGTGAGGGAGAGGAATTCTAAACTTTGTCAAAAGTTCTAAAGAAAGCGACAGACTTCTAAATATTTGTTCCTTAAAATTTCAAAAAGGAGCCATGTTCTCGTTAGTTCTAAAACTCCCAAAAGTATTCTCCGTGGAGACTAAGTTATTGTTTTGAATTTTTTTTTCTTTGGGTTTTCAATATATTACTCGGCAAGTTTCAGAGATGTCAAAGATCACGTATAACATTTGGTATAAAAACTTGTCACGTAAAATATAAAATAAAAAAAAACCTAGTAAGTAAAAAGTAGTAAATAGTCAACTTACACGACCATTTGGCTATCACATATTTGACAATCACATAGATCTGAATATTTTTGTGTTTGAGAAGCGTTTTAGAATAAACGAAACTTGGTACCTTTTATTCATTTGGAAAAACGTGAACATATTTTTAAAAGTTGCTAGGTTTAAACCAGTACTTCAATGTTCCCAACATTATTCGGCAGCAGAAAAAGTTTGACGCAGACTTATACCTACCCTCTAGAACCAAATTATTTTCTACGTTTTTTGTTCTTTTTTTTTAAATTGCTTCTGAAAAATTTTTTCTCAGAAAAAAAATTAGTTTATTCAGGTTTTACGCATATACCTTACTATTCAGAAACAGCAAACTACACCTTACTTTACAAAATATATCGATTACAATTTCAAAAGAATAAAGAAATTAAAAAAATTCACATTTATTCAAATTCGTACACCGAATCCTTTCTACTACTTAACGTTTCTATTATTCTTCTCCGCTGTTGAATCATTTTCCCTTTACCATCACATAAAATTTCAAATAGATACCTCGCTAAAGAAATTTCATTTCAACTAGTACAAAGGTTCAATTTTAAAATGATTTAGGTATTGTACATCACTAGAACGTTGAACAAGTTGAGAATTATCAGAAATTATACGATTTTTGAAAAAGCCCAATTTATGATATGATATATGCAATGAGACGTAATTATGTTTTCCTAATATAAATGTAAAATATTAATTTTTTTTCTAGCACTAAAGGATTATCTCTTATTTCCCCTCTATTGAGCCCCTTTATTGTAACAAAAAATTTCAAATAGATACGTCGCTAAAGAAGTTTCACTTCAAAAATTTATCTTACCTTGACATCACGACCAGTTGTTGTATTTTTAACTAATTCATGTATTGCATTTATAACAATTGTTTTATAACCATTATTATTCAACAGCTGAGGGGTTGATAAATGTAGTAAATTTCCAAGAGCACGAATTATATTACATCTAACTTTGTCATTATCTTTGTTAGCTTTAACTGCTGCCCTTAATAAATCATGATACAAACAATTTGGCATATCCTCCATTGGTTTTTGATCAATATCTCTATACAAATTTAATACAAAAATAATAATTATTAAAAAAATTGTAAAAACAAACAACTGAAAGCGAAATAAGATAAGAGATATGCAATTGATGGATAAAAAGTGTAATTAATTGAATGGATCTGATATGTAGGTACAACGTTTAAGAGTAAGAATCAACTGTAAGGTTGTACCATTTTTGTACAATGTACTCTCGTTCATGAAAATTGAATCAGTAACTCACATTCTACGCGTATATATATATATACGCGTAGAATTTTTAGATTCATAAACGCAATCTTGAGGCTAGCTTAAAAGTTTTGTCTTAGCTAAGATTGTGTGGTTGGATAAATATTTATAGACATAGCTTAAGACGATCTTATGAGTTGAAAACTGTTTATGTATTCACAGGCTAATAAGACCATCTTATTTATTATTGCCGTTAACCTTATTTTTTATTAAAAAAAGAGGATTTTATTTAAGTCAACATTTTAGTAGACTTAAGACAATCTTAATAGTTTTGCTGAAAAAAAATTAGTGAAGATAATGGATTTTTTCGGTTTACATGATATCATTCTTGATAATAATATTGATATCGATATTGATTCTGACGATGAAGACATAATTATACGTATTCCTAAACGCTACATTCGAGATATACAAAATCCTTTTGAGTTTTATTCAGATATCGAATTCAAAAAAAGATGTAGATTCGACAAAATCAGTATTAAATTTAGAATATTACCACTAATAGAACAGAATCTAGCTAAAGTCAATCGTCGTGGATTACCTATTCCACCAGTGTTTCAATTATTAATATGTTTGCGATTTTATGTAACTGGTAGTTTTCATTTTTAATAATATTTCATTTCTTTTAAATAGTCTCGTCTATTTGCATATATTTTTTAATAAAAAGAAAATAAATATTTTTACAGCTTATTTTGGGTGATACTATAACATTATCAAAACCAACAGTTTCTAGAATTGTTTTTCGTGTAGCGTTTTACTTGTCAATTTCTAAATAAATTTTTTGTTATGTAGTAGATAGATAGATACACCTTAAAAAAAGTATTGCACTTCGACCTTATTGTCCATTGTGCTCCCCTTTCTACTTCAGTCCGACGAGATTCGCTTCTCCCATATGTTGGCAATAGCCAGGAGCTTGTTTATCAGGTTTTCATGAAGACTCATATATTCGGGGTGAGATGCACTGAATATCCTGTATCTGCTGTAACCTAGAAGTTCGCAGTCAAAAATAATGTGGCTGGATGTTTCTTCCTCCTCGCCACACAATCGACCCGTTATGGAGTCCCATTGTGTGCAGATGCTTCCGCAGGGGATAATGCCTGGTAATAAATCCGGTAACCCTCCGCAGTTGCATCCTGCTTAGCCTCAGTGCATCGAGAGATAGCCTCCTGGTTGCACTCTGAAGCAGTAAGCAGCATCTTGGTTGCCTTCCCGAGCTCCTGCCGCGGTACTTTTTCCCAGTGATCACAGTGTTTAGCATTTGACCACTCGTTGATCACCTGTTTGAATGCAGTCCTGGGAATTCCTAAAATAGGCTCTGAGCCAATGAAGGGTATTCCGACTCCCTTCTTTGCTAAGGTATCTGCTTTTTCGTTTCCTTCGAAACCACTATGAAACCACCAGACAATCCTTCACTACCCTTGAGGTGACCTCAGTTCCAGGCAAGGCTTTTAAAGCAGCTTAACTGTCCGAGAGAAAACATACGTTCTGGTTTATGTAGCCTCTACGTACGTTCTCACGGACGCAAGCCAGTATGGCGTAGACTTCTGTTTGAAAGACCGTGGCATATTTCCCCAAGTTGAGGCTTATGTTTGCTTTAGGTCTCTCACCGTAGAATCCCGCCCCGGCCCTTTCTTCAGTTTTGGATCCGTCTGTATACCAGACAATTTCTTTCTTGAGATAGGGTGGTTCTCCTTCCGTCCACATGGCCCTATCACAGACTACAGTGAAAGGTTTTGAGAAGGAGTATATTTTGGGAAGCATATCTGTGCCCATTTAGAAAACGGGGTCGGAGATAATTTATGTTCCGACGATCCTTGCATGTCCAACCTGATTTTTTAAAATCCAGTTATTATGAGTTATTATTAGTTAGTAATTATTATTATTGCAAGACAGTCTATAGGTGCTGGATGCAGCCCCAGTATGACTTCCATGGCAGCTGTGGGTGTACTGCTCATGGATCCAGTGATGCACAAACAGGCCAGTCTTTGGATCCTGGATAGCTTTTTGCATGCTGTTATCTGGTTAAGTTCTGGCCATCACACTAGAGTAGCATAGGTTATAATGGGCCTAACTACTGTTGTGTAAAGCTAGTGGATCATTTTGGGTTTTAGACCCCAGACTTTTCCACATGCTCTCTTGCAAAGCATGAGAGAAGATTTGCTCTATTTGTTATGCATGGCCATGTTGAAATTAAATAATCTATAATTAAGATTAAAGAAAAATTTCATACAAATTAATATAAGATATTATTTTCATACATCTTTAAATTATTAATTTTTTTTTTCATCTAAAAAGTCGTTTCATTATTTTATATGCGTTTCCAATAAGATAAGATAATTTCTGTATTTAGACCATGGTCATTACAGTGATTGGTACAATAATGAATAATATAAAATGATATAAAAAAAGTGTTCAAATGATTCTATAAAAACATAAATAAAAAATTCATTAATATCAAAAAAATATCAAAAAAACAAAAACAAAAATGAACATTCAAATATTAAAAAAGAAAAAAATACAAAACAAATAATTAATAAATATTATCAAATATTATCAGTGGCGGATTTGATGGTTTTAACAAATCGCAATGTCTATTCATTAGTGCAGAAACTTCTGAACCTCAACGATTCCATAGTAAAGTTATAATATTGCGTATTGCTTACGGGTGTCGTTGTAGTTCAGAAGTTCGGCCAAATTGTTTACAGTACCCTCTGTGGAATAGTATCTTAAGAGGGCAGTCCTGAAAGGAGACAGGACAGGACATCTAAGCATAAAATGCTCTAAGGATTCTTGTTCCATCAAATTACATAATGAACACACTTCGACTGCGTCCCATTTATATAATATTCCCTTTGTTATTATTCTTATTCTCGAATGATGATGCATGAGCCTAAGTTGTGCTATCAAACGGGTCACATCCAGAGAGATATTATTTCGGAGGTATTGCTTGTTTTTATCTTCGGGAAACCATTTATACAGGGTATTAAATGTCAAAGTAAGCGGTCGACTCTATCCTGGTCGAATAGTTGATTTGAGTACCCTGTGATGATGCTCTCAAGATCATTCTCTAGCGCGTGATAATTTTGTTGTAGCCATAAGTTTTCAAAACCTAAAGCGATTAAAAGTTGCTTTAATTGACTAGCTCAATTGTACTTAACCAAACTAGTAGGTTTAAGATCCTGTTCTGCCAGATATAAAAAGCATTGCTTAGATAAATTACTGTCGGGTTTTTTTAAAAGTTTGAGCCACCAAGAAATAGAGGCTCTCAGTGCCTTAACCGAAATGTTTTGACTTCCTGTTTCCAGTCGAATTAAGTAATACAATACAATATTTATTGAACACATTCAATTGATATTGTAGACTTGCGGCTGAGCTGGCTAGTAGAGTCGTATCGTCGGCATAGATTATGTGAGTATGTGAGATATACTTGTATTTGGTAGTATTCCGCGAATATTGTTGGCCATGAAAAATTGATCTAAATCACAAAGAAATAGAATAAATAGTAAAGGGCTCAAGGAGTCTCCCTGCATTAAGCCTTTTGTTATTTCTTTTTTAATGGTAGTGCCGTTTATTTCAAATTCAATTCTGGCATTTTTATAAAGATTGGCGATTGTGGCAACCATTTTCCTACTCATCCCCATAGTATGTAGCTTTTTCCAAAGCATTTCTTGATCTGTGGTATCAAAGGCTTTCTTAAGGTCAATAAATGCAGCGTATAATTTTCCTTTGTGTTGTGATAGTTGAGAGCAGATAAGAGCATTCAGAATAAAAATATTGTCCTGACACCCCCTTCCTTTTCTAAAGCCTGATTGGTTTTTAGGAAATAACTTTGTTTCTTCCGCCCATTCCAATATTCTTTGGCTTAACATTGAGGTGTATAGGTTTGAGATTGTATTCAACAAGGCAATACCTCTGTAATTATCTGGTAATGTTGGATCACCCTTTTTTTAAATAAAAAACATTTTACACGTTGACCAGACATTTGGAGCCATTTCCTTGCTAAATGCATCATTGTACATACGTAATAATAAATTTCGAAAGGATTGAGGTAAGTTTTTTAGAAAATTATTGGGAATATTGTCCTGTCCAGGTGACTTATTTCCTTTAGCTTTGCTTAAAGCGTAGCTTAGTTCATTACTCGAAAAACTTCTGTCTAGAAACGGGTGTGCTACATCGAGCCACGAGTAAGGGATCGTTATTCTGGGTGGGTACTAAGTGTGAAAATAATGTTGCCACTGTTCTACACCCGCCAGGTTAGAGTTTATTGATTTTTTTATTCTAAACTATTTCACGGTTTTCCAGAATTCGCCACTGTTTTTAATATTGGACAAATTGTAATGTAAGGATTCCCAATAATGCTGTTTTTTTACTTTTCAACAGAGAGATACATATGATTTTTTGAGTTCAAAGTATAATGTTAATTGTTCCTTACTATAATTGGTACTCCTAATATGTTTTAATGCAACTCTGACATCTTTTTTTGATTTTTACACCATTTATTATCGATATAGTTTTTAAAATTTCCACAAGCAAATTTTTGTTTTGTCAACATATCTAAATTTTCGGTCGTTTGAGTAATTTTTTCTTTTAAATAATTGTATATTGAGTGAGCATTATCGTTTTCAGAGGTGTATTCAAACTGTTCGAGCATTTTTGAGTACTCTGATTGTTTATTACTATTCCAACAAAATTTTTGGTTGATACAAGTTTTGTTTTTTTTGATTTTGGGAGTATCGGTTAGATTATTAAAATTTTTTAAGAACAATATATAAGGTAAATGATATGAGGTAATTATTGTATCTAATATATTCATATCAGCAATTTCGATTAAACCTAAATCATTTGTCCAAGTGAGGTCAATCACACTGGAGCGTTACGGCTGAGGTAAGTAAAATGACCTTTAGAATCAGATACAGTTCTTCCATTTATAATCGTTAACCCAAAAGTATCCATAAATTCCAAAAGTTTCCTACCACTTCCGTTTACAATTAAATCCTTGGAGTACCTCATCTCATTTAGTGCCGAATCTTCAAAGATTTGTATATCATGAGAGTGATCTATATCACCTATTCGGCAATTCATATCACCTGTCAAGAAAACAGCTTCATTGGGAAATCTGTCAAAAATCATAACTTGGTTTAAAATATACAAATATGATGATTATGTTTTCTCGGCCGTTATTTATTGCAGTTGCTATCCACATTTGGGTGCTATCTATTAGTGTATACTTTAATTTTTTGTTTATTAGTAAACTTAAGCCCCTACTAGGCCTACCCAGCACTTTTACTTTCATAGCGCAAACTTCCACACAGTTATAACTCTCAAAACCATGAAGGTTATCCCCCACACTTTTACTTAGCCACGTTTCACTTAAACCTATAACACAACACTCTTTGAACACAACTTGTTCACTTAATATAATACACTCATATATTTTTTTAAATTATATTGATAACTAATCTGTTTTAGATTTTGCCTTACAGCTGGCTTCTTTAAAAGGGTGGAAAACTCGCAAGGAGTTCCTCAAACCAGAAGCGAAGTTGAGAGAGAGCTATGTCGCAGCTAGTTAGTGAATTAAAACGAACTAATGAGTTCAATCAGCAAAAAAATAATCCGCAATAATTAATAAAAGAAACAAAGAATAATATTTAAAAAATTTAAAATATTATCTAATTCGTTATGAAAATTACGTTTTTTTATATTTGTTATTGTAGTTATAAAATAACAAATCAATAAATATTGAATTTTAAGATCTATGGAAAATACTTTTTTTTTTCATGAATTACCTATTCCGATATACCTATCTATACTTGAACATATATAATTAGACATGGTTATATATAATGAGATACAATTAGACCTGGCCAATTTTTGGATCTGACTATATATATGGATATATATGATTATAAATAAACGATCATACATGATTATGTATAAACATATCTGTTCATGTATGATCAGGCGTGGTAGGCGTGGATGGGCATTCTTTCACGCTCATCCCCATTTGCTCGCATTAGAGACACGAGTGTATCAATCATATTAATGTAGTTGTAGCACACGGAGATCAGCCCAGGTCAAACGCGTTAATGCCATTAAGGGTTTGTTGTAGTTAAAATGTTAAATTATGTTTTCCCGAAATATATTTTTTCACACATTTATTATTACTGAAACGAAGTAAGATATCAAGTTTAAATTTATGAGCGTGGCGAACAAAAGGAGAACAAAATTAAAAAAGTGTTTCGTATATAAATACTAACAACTTTTGTTCGAGACATTTTTTCCAAAATAGAATGGACTGGACACAGTAAGTGTATGTTTACAGTTGATTTGTGTCGAGTCGATTTTATTTAAGAAAAAATGGTTCGAACAAACAAGGATCGCATTTGTAGTTTAAAATCTGCTGTATGCTTTGCTATTTTCGAGCTAAAATTTAAGAGTGGGAGTCATGAGGTAATCGAAATATGATAATAGACATAGTATTAAATTAACCCAATCTATTAGTTCGATTATAGCCTCACTCACGTTTTCAACTTAAGCATCAAAGTATTGGTGTATTTACGAAACCGGATTTTCAACCAGTTCGCCTATATTTTTTACAAGAAAGTAACATTTCAGATTTTCAAAAAGACCAAAATTGCAAAATCACGAATATACTTCAGTGTGCTTGTTTATATTTTTGTAAAAATATAAACAAATTTAGAAACTTTTCCCCATTCGCAAAATTACTCACTAGGCTTTTTATATAGATAAAGATTAAAATAATGCAAGCAACATTTTTTACAGAGGAAACAAAACAAATGCATGTTACCTGCTTAATAAAAGAGCATCTGTTAAATTGCTTAAAGCCCATGCAGCTTTTGTTCGTACAAACAGTGAACTATCTTCAATTAAACACAAAGCCGATTGTGTAATATCGGCCATTAATCCAAAATCCTCTTCTCGCCCTGCTTCTAAAATACCTCTCGTTATAGCACGTATTGCTGCTCCGCGTACACGACTTTCACTATCTTTAGTTGATGTAAATAACAATGTAATTGCTAGAATTTGGGTGGGTCGCTGTAAATTAAAATTAAAACTCAAATGTTTATACGTTTTTGATAAGTTTGGAATTACTAAGAATAGGATGTAACCATCTACATATTTTACTTAAAAATTTGATTGATATTTTCCAAAATAATCGTGAAAAATTAAATGAGAATCTCCTCATTTAAGTGAATTAAAAATATATATAGGTACTTACGGGCAACCTTTCAAATATATTTTCATTGATACTTCCAAGACAATCACAACCTGCCATTCTTAACTGACTGTGCTGATCATCTTCAATAAGTTTAATAACATCTGGAATCACTGTATTCCAAAATTTAAAATAATCTTCTTTTGTAATCAACTTCGATGTTCCTGTAAAGCAAATTATTTAAATACAATCTAGTTCTTATTGAGATCCATTAGTTCGGACCACCAATTTTAATAGAACTACTTCGCCCTCCCTAAGCGAAGTAAATTAATAAACTAATAAACAATTTTTTTTTAAATAGTAGGATTATAAACACTCCAATTTGTAATATGAAATAACAAAAAATATTTTATTGTTCGGCCTTTTTAGTAAATTAACCTTAGGCCTGAAAATCTTTAATCCGGCTCTGCTCAAAACTATTAGTAAACAGGTTAAGTTAGGTTAGTGTTTTATAGGTCTTAATTATGGTACTCCATAGTCTTAATGTCGTCGTTTGAGATTAGCCAGTTTTTTAATTAGGTTGCTTAATTTTTATAAATAATTAAATTAAAAAAAAAAAAAATTTTGAAACTGCTTTTTGGTTCAGTATTTAATATTTAACCAAATGAATGGTTAACTTATCGAAATTTTTACTTGTTTGCCCAATTGGGTTGAAGACTGTTACGTCAAAAATATTACATTGGAGCGGATATATTAATTTGTTAATTAAAGGGGTTGTAACGGATCACTATAAATTCATATTTACTAAAAAATTAAACGTATATATGGTGCAGCTGAAATTGTAGCAATAAATAGCCCAATACACCAAGAAAATTATTTTCTAGTTAAAGTAGTCTGGCCACAAATAAATTTACGGTTAAATGATAATAGATTTTATGATAATCAATACATACATTTTTACTGACAATGGTGGATAAAAAAGGCTTCTTACCGAGTTTAAACTTAAATAATTATGTATTTAAAATCATTTAACACCCAACCTTAGGGGAACATATATTTCATCGTAGATCATAATGAAATTTGACGGTGAATTTAATATTACTCAACAAATTGGAACATTAAAGTTTAAAATTGATATTGTATTTTTGTGCTTTGCCGATTTTATTCCGGTTTTAGAAGTATTTTTATTATTGTTCGGGTGATTCTCGCATGTTCAATAACTCTTTTGATCAAATCAAATTATATATTATGCCATTAAACTTTTTCAGAAAAAAGTACATTCATATTATCAATGTTTTAAGTATTTTAAAATATAAAAAATTTTTATCTTATCAAATTTTATTTTTTTGCTGAATTGACTATATTCAAAGTACGGCCGAACTATCTTAAAAGTTGGCCCGCTTTATTTTTGGTTACACGCCACTTGATTTGTGACTCTAGTGTGTGCTTCAATGTACATTTTTTGTCTTTGACGTCCAATCCATTTATATAAGTCGGGTATTGTATGCATGACATTTTTTGTCTACCTCAAAATACAGTTGTCGACGAGCTTTCCATAAAACATTCAATTGCTAATCAGGCTAGTGTGTTACTAAAAATAAAAGTTAACAAACCTTCAGAATGAATAGACTCTTGCAATGTATTGCTCAAAATTTCAATAGATCGAGCGGTTTGCATTCGAATATCCGGAGAGGTTTCTACTAATGATGCTTTCAATATAGCTTCAATTGAATCCAATTTATTAACAATCGCTTCAAAATAATTTTTACACAAACTAGATAATAGAATTAAACTTTCGACTTTAATTGGAATTGATTGATCACTATTTACAATATATCCAAAAATTATCTCGAATATCCAATCAATTTCTGAATTTATATCGGTTGTTCCACAGTTCGAATTTAAAACTGATTGCAATACAGAGAGAAATTCGAATTTTATTGATGATTCAGAATGATCTTTGATAGGTTGAATTGTTTCTAATATGCTTAAGATTAAAGTATTCGGCATTCGCTGATAAGGTGTACAACATACCAAAACGGCTAAACATCTAAAATGAATAAATTAATTGAAATTCAAAACAAAATACAGCAGACCTCTATAACTCAAAAAAAAATTTCCTTCTTTTCCTTTCAAACCTCAAAACCTCCATTACAATAAGCCCTCTATAAGTCTAAACAATCAATATTTCCCCTACAAGGTATTTGATTTCATTTTCTCCCCTGTAGTGTACTCGCTCTAGATCTTGAATTTGTATTAAAATAGATTTTAAGTTGAATAAACCAGGGTATCTTGCTATATTCCAACCAGAGATGTTGCGGATGCGAAATTTTTGACATCCGCGATGTGGATGCGGATTTATATGTCAAGTTTTTTTTAAAAAGATAGTTAATTTAGATACATAATAAGGTGCAATGCCACTAAACAAAAATGCTAAAAAAAAAAAACAAGCAACATCCGCATCCGCACAGAGCATTGATTATTGCGGATGCGGTTGCTAAAATTAATGCGGAAGTTCCCCGGTTTCGGATGCGATTATCCGCAACATCCCTAATTCCACACACCCATGTTTGGTTTTACTATACCTTTCTATCGTAATTTGCAAATTAATAAATTTGACATACGTAATGTAACATTGCAAAATTTTAATTTTAATTTCTTTTATCAATGTAACTCAAAATCATGTAGCATAGAATCTAAACCTCTAAAAGTCGAACGTGCTATAAAAACCTGTCTAAGTCAAAACCTTTCGTAAGTCAAAACCTCTATAACTCGATTTTTTTGCGTCTCACTTTAATTCGACTTAACGGAGCTCTGTTGTACTAATATTCATACAAATGTTTCAAACTATTGTAATCGTTTATACTACGGTTCCTTCATTGAAAAAAATGCAGTTTTGGTCCCACCCGGAAGAAAAAATATGAATCTTGGCATAGGTACATGTTCCTATTTTAAAATACAGAATTTTGTCTTAAAAATTTACCCCAATTCAGGTGATAAACATTCCTCTTAAATAATTATTTGTACACGCTTTCTAGGAAAAAATGTGAACGGTCAAATATTGTAAATTTTCCATCGATAAAGAATCTTCAGAAAAATATTCTAAATATTTATGGAATTGTGATTTGGTATTCAGTATCTATAAAAAATATAGTAATGTATAGTAATAGTAAACTTTTGGATGAAACATATACTCAGAGGCAAAAAAATAGCCCGTTTTCGATTTATTAAATTTTCAGAAATCGTTTAACGCTGAATATAGGTTAAGTGATATTAAATATTGTTTTACCAAAAACAAATTTAACATTTTTTAGTTTATTATAAATATAATAAAATAAACTAAAGAATGTTCTTTAGTCGAGAGACATAGATAATTATTTATTACATATAAAGAGATAGGTCGAGATAGACAGACTTCTTTCGTTGTTTATATCATCATCGATGGGAAAGTTCTAACAGAAAAGAACTAGAGGAAGAAAACAAACAACATGGCTAGATAACATCGCACAATTGATGAAATTCAAAGACCTAGCCCAAGATCGAAATGAGTGGAAGGAAGTGGTCTCCAACGTCCACGAGGGGATATTGAACTCTTGATTGATATCATCATCAATGTATGAATTGAAGAAAAACGATATATGCCAGTTTTCTGTAACTAAATTATTTTCATCATTTAATTAAAAATGTTGAAAATATTAACATTTAATAAAAATAAACTTTTAGTTCATTTCTTAAGGTGCTTTTTCATGCTGCAAATTCGGTCACGTGATGAGAATTTAACAAGTGCGCCATCTAGAAAAAATATAGCGATAAAGCTAAATTTAGTTTACCTTTTCTGCCGGGTTATATTAGCGTGAACGTAATAACTCGAACAATCGCATCGATAATAATCGATCTTTTCAAAACAATAATCAGCTGTTACTTGGTGATTTTATAAATATAGCGAGTGCAAAAATAAATACTAATAAATATTAAAAAATATCAGATACAGTTTTAACCTATAAAGTCTAGTGGTAACATCGGTACATCGACTTTCGATACTGATGTCTAATTTGACGCTAAACGCTGTAATTTTTAGCTACTTTTATTTCTAAATGGCGCGCATGTTAACGAACCGAATCACGTGACCGAATTTGACGCTAGAAACCAGCGTCAAGCGTCAGCATGAAAAAGCACCTTAGGCCGCTAAAAATATTTTACAAAGCTACATATATCTTTTTTTTTAATCCTTAGGATTTTTGTTTCTGTGGATATGACAAAATCAACAAAAATTTTAACCAACTCCAAAAAAAGAAGGAGATTTTATATTCGACTGTTAAGTAATGTAACAACTAACTGACTTAAATGTTTGAAGGGGGCGGAATGGTCATGCATGTGAAGTAAATAAACCTCTGCATGGCAAACAGTCTGGCCTCGAACCTTCTCGTGGTGCCCCTGTTCAAAACTAATCGAGGCTATGGCGTCCGAACTGGCGGAAAACCTTTATCACACCGCAACCTCTTGGCATTGTAGCAGTCATGTTTTTGCGGGTGTTCAAGAGAATCGGGGTGCTTGGCTTAACCGCCTGGCACGCGAGGATGGGGACCTCTATAAAAACCTCCCCAATCCTAAGGTCTGGTATTGTGCCGACGGGATGCATGACTAAGGGAAGTTAGTAGTAAGCGATCCCCGCCCTGACACCGGGCCGCCTCAGGGTGTGTATAAGGCCATTTTCATATATTATTTATTTACTCGTGGGTCCAAAATGATGAACGAATAAATAATCCCAAGTTGGAAGGAACTGGAAACAGTACACCTCCATCAACTGAATCTGAAACGGTAACTCGACCCGCAGGGACGCCGCAAGGCCAACTTGGAGGGGAAGGTGAAGTTTCACCGAGGAACCTAGGGTTCACATTAGTGGACCCAGGTTCCCAAACAGACACCGAGATCTCGGTAAATCTAAAAACTACTGAAACGGTAACTCGACCCGCAGGGACGCCGCAAGGCCGACTTGGAGGGGAAGGTGAAGTTTCACCGAGGAACCTAGGGTTCACATTAGTGGACCCAGGTTCCCAAACAGACACCGAGATCTCGGTGAATCTGCAAGCGCTACAGCTGAAAGCTAAACGTCCTGGAGGCGCAAAGCGAAAGCGGGTAGCCCAGCAGAGAGCCACGGCTCAACAAGCAGCTGCAGGAAGGGATGAAGTTCAAAGCTCACCCCAAACTGCAGCTGGCAAGACTATGGTGGAGTCAACCCCTGCCCGTCTGCAGAAACGTGGTAGGATAGGACACACCACCATCTGTTACACAGGCACAGAAACGGAGCAGGACGGCTGATCATGCCTTCGCTTCGATTGCGAGGAACCTACCTCGTGCCGTCATTCGGGACGAGGCCTCGACGACCGAGTGGACGACAGAACAGGTCGGAATGCTCCGCGGTGTCCTTGAGCGGGCGATAGACGAGTCTCTAGACAGGGACATGACCATCGTTCCCCGCTTTGAAAGCTTCACCTCGGGTCCAAATGGGCTCGAAGTGATAGCCACGGACGCTGTTTCCAGGGACTGGCTTATAAAGCCAGTACCGGAAATAGTCGCTTGGGAGGGTGCGAGGTTGAGTGCATCCATCCCTCCTCCTCGCATCGTCCTTAAGAAGATGTTCCTCTGGATCCCAGGGGTGCCGACATCCAGGGTGGAGGACGGAATTATCCTGAAGAGGATAACCCGCCAAAACCAGGGTATTGACACCCGGGATTGGAAAGTGTACGATCGGACTGAACACCCAAAGGGCACCAGACTGGTACTCGGGGTGCCAGCCCGATCGCATGCGGAACTAGCCGGAAGGGGGTTTCTCCACTTTGGTCTGGTTCGTGCCACCCTGTCTCAAACAGGGAAGGCGCCCAGCAAGAGTGAGGAGGCACCTAAACCGGAAGCACGGCGCCCGGCAAAGCCAAAGACTTTTGGCGATGCCAAAGGTACCGTTGCAACACAGGTTCTAGAGGGGGTGAGACCGATAGCGGCCGCAACACTTGGGGCGGTTGCCAGAGTCACCTTCTCAGATCTCAAGGAGAAGAAAGCTGTGGCTGGTGAGGCGGTGGCTGGTGCTCAGGAATATGAAGCATCTGCTATTAATCCTTCTGCCACACTTTCCCTAGTGGCGGACTCACTGCCATCAGAGTCCGCACGTAAAGATGGATGGAGGTCCGCGAAGAAAAGGAGAAAGAAGAAAAGCGGGCCCAAACCACCATCAACTTAACATTAAAGGTAAACTAATTATGGTGAGTTTCATCCAAATTAATTTACACCACAGCGGAGCAGCCGCAGCAATTTTGAGCAAAAGGCTAGCTTCCGACAATATCAACATTGCTCTGGTGCAAGAACCATATATATATGCGAACGGTATCAGAGGTCTAAATGGGTCGGGGATTAAAGTTATTTCCGCGACTAATAATCCCAGAGCTTGCCTGGTGTACAGGGGTCTTGACGCAGTACCTATTCCGCACCTGTGTGGTAGAGATATTGCAGTGGCCTCGGTGCAGGTTAATCTCTGGGGACAAGAGAGGGAGGTGCTCAGCGTATTTTCCGTACGACTCAGAATCACCTCCTCCTCCAATAGAGGTGGAAACTGTGGTCGAATATTGTGAATCTCGGGGTTTGCTATTGATCCTTGGCTGTGACGCAAACTCTCACCACACGCAATGGGGCAGTTCCGGCATAAATGCTAGGGGTCGGGCTCTCCTGGAATTCATTTCGGCCAACGGTCTAGAGATTGTCAATAGAGGCATGTCTCCAACCTTTATAAACAGAATTAGGTCAGAGGTCATTGACATTACTCTCTGCTCCCCGAGACTGCTACAGTTTCTGTCGGGGTGGAAAGTTTCAAATGAACCTTCCCTATCTGATCATAGACACATTGTCTTTAATATGCTCACCAAACCGTGTACCGTAACCTCGTATCGCAATCCCAGACGCACTGACTGGGAGGCTTACAGGCGGGAGCTCTCTGGGCTACTTGCCGGCGTTGCGAATAGGTTGCACACGAAGGAAGATGTAGAATCTGCGGTTAGTGTACTTCAGGATGCCATGATTTCATCGTATGAAAACAACTGTCCTGCAAATGTTACTACCGGCTCTAGGGATGTTCCGTGGTGGAATAAAAATCTTGATAGACTACGCCATGACACTAGAACATCCTTCAACAAAGCGAAAATGACCGGTCTGGACTCGGACTGGCTAATCTTTAGGGAGAAGCAGCGAGAGTATAGAAGGTCAGTGAAACATTCGAAAAAAGACTCCTGGAGAGAGCTTTGTTACAACATTAACATGATGCCCGCTCTCTTTAGAGTGCAAAAGGTAATATCCAAGGATAATACTGCAAAGTTGGGTTGCCTCGAACTAGCAGGTCAATCACTTACAGTGTCTGAGACCATGACGCATTTACTGTCCACGCATTTCCCTGGCTTTACCATGGGAGAACCGGACGATCAGAGGCGTGATGGTGGAAGGGCAAACAGGGAGGATTGGGCGACAGCAAAACTCATCTTAAGCATTACAAAAGTGAGATGGGCTGTGGCTAGATTTGCTCCTTACAAGTCTCCAGGTACCGACGGCATCTTCCCGGCACTGCTACAACAGGGCTTGGATATAATTGTTGGAAGGCTCAAGGAGATCTTTAAAACATGCATAGCTTTAGGCTACATACCCAGGAAATGGGAAGAATCCCGCGCGGTATTCATTCCTAAACCTGGACGCCCAAGCTATGGCGACGCAAAAGACTTCAGACTTCATAAGCCTGATGTCATTTTTGCTCAAAATTCTTGAGCGGCTAATAGACAGGCATATTCGTGATACGAGTCTTGTAGAGAGACCGCTATCAGAGTGCCAGTTTGCTTACCAAGCCGGCCTTTCTGGGGATGCTGCACTCCACCGACTAGTAGGGTCGATAGAAGGTGCGCTCTCAGAAAAGGCAATGGCCTTAGGGGTTTTCCTCGATATCGAGGGAGGCTTCAGCAATACAACGGTTGGGGCGATTCTCACTGCATTAATTGAGCGCCGGGTAGAGGACATCTTGTTAAAATGGATTTGCAACATGCTCGAAGTAAGGTGCAATACCACAACTTTAGGGGGACAATCGGTTAGAGGCTTTGTGGTAAGAGGATGTCCGCAGGGTGGAGTTCTTCCGCCATTACTGTGGTGCCTCGTCGTGGATAGCTTACTAACCGGTCTCAAGGAATTAGGGATATTTGCTCAAGGCTACGCTGATGAGATATCCATACTTGTCAAAGGCCGAGACGAGGGCATTATCTATGATCTGATGCAACAAGCGCTCTCGTACGTGGAGCACTGGTGCATGGACAAAGAACTCTCTGTCAAACCGGAAAAAACGGGCTGTGTACTGTTTACTAGGAGACGAAGAGTTGCTCAATGGATGATCAGCATATCTGGCATTCAAATTACACAAACCGGAACGGTTAAGTATCTGGGAGTCATCCTGGATGCAAAACTGAACTGGAGTGATCATTTGGATTGGAGACTAACCAAGGCAAATAGTGTCTTTTGGATGTGCAGGAGAGCATTTGGACAGTCTTGGGGACTCCAACCTCACATGGTGCACTGGTTATTTACAATGATTGTAAAGCCAATGCTCACATTTGGCTGTGTAGTATGGTGGACAAGAACCTCTCTGGCTGTAGCCAGGAAAAAATTGGATCACCTGCTCAGAGTCGTATGCCTTAGTGTCACTGGAGCCATGCGAACGACCCCTACTGCTGCGCTGGGCGCGCTTCTAGGTATTCCGCCGATTCATTTAATGATTGAGGCGGAGGCCATGACAGCGGCCTATCGACT
This sequence comes from Nineta flava, assembly GCA_963920215.1. NCBI lineage: Eukaryota > Metazoa > Arthropoda > Insecta > Neuroptera > Chrysopidae > Nineta > Nineta flava. The sequence goes on from OY986040.1 coordinate 92,582,567, forward strand.
TAGGAGTTGCAGACAGTGGCACTGTAGGACAAACACAGGTCACGCGAGTATAATGAACAGGTTGGAGACTGTGACTCCACTTGTGGAAATGGCACAGGATTCCACTGTTCCGATTTATCGTTTTGACCGCAAATTTTGGGTAATCGTTCTATCCCGTGAGGAATGGGATCGAGATGTACCTAACTTTTCACCCCCTCCCGGACCATATCTTTATACGGATGGGTCAAGGGCCGGAGATTTATCTGGTGCGGGGGTTTATGGACCTAGGATAAAGGAATCGATTCCTCTGGGTCAATATGCGACAGTTTTTCAATCGGAAATCTTCGCTATGCTGAGAGGTGCCCAGATTTGTAACACGAAAGGTTACAATGGGGCACATATCAGCATCTTCTCAGATAGCCAGGCAGCACTTCGGGCTCTTGAGGCGTCAAGATTCCAATCGAGGATAGTCTATGAATGCTTCGAGGAGCTGAACCACCTGGCACTGAGTAACACAGTCAGGCTGATCTGGGTACCGGGGCACTCTGGCGTTAAGGGGAATGAAGTAGTGGACTCGTTGGCACGAGAGGGGTCATCTCAAGCGCCCCTTTCACCTGAGCCTATCATTCCCATAGCAAGATGCTCCGTAATTTACCGAATCAAGGGGTGGCTGAAACAAGCTCACCTCGACTACTGGGACTTTGCGCAGGGCATGCGACAGGCCAAGCTGTGCATAAACACAGCTAGGCCATTCGACTGTGCTCGATTGAAACTCAATAGAATGCAGTTGAGAAGGGTGGTGGGGCTTTTGACAGGACACTGTCGATTGAACTACCACCTTCATAACTTGGGGATCCCTGATGATCCCACTTGCAGGGCCTGTATGGAGGACGATGAAACCTCCATACATGTTATATGCACCTGCAGAAGCCTGCAAGGTGTCAGATATAGAATGTTTGTGTCCGAAACTTTGGATCCATCAATCCTGGGAGCAATCCCGGCGGAGAAGTTGTGGGCCTTTTGCGTGGCGTCTGGCCTTGACAGAATCCTATAGCTTCATCTGCTTAAAATAGCACCTCTTCTCCGGAGGCGTCTCGCCTTCGGGTGACAGGTTGTTCTCAAGGAGGGCACAGAGGACCCCTTGGTCTAGGTGCTAGGGACCCGTATGCGGTACCCCTCTTTCTTATTATTATTATTATTAAATGTTTGAATACCCAGTATATACTGAGTTGTATATCAATAATTAAATTGTTAACAATTCTGCGTATTCGAAATGTTAACAATTCTTTCCGAGGAACATATAATCACAAATTATGAGAAGACTATTGAGTTTATGAAAATCTTTTTCAAACAAAACTTGTTTATTTTAAAAAAAAGATTTTTTGTTAACAAATTTTTTTCTATCTCTTACAATTTCAAGGATGTATATAGCCACCCCGCACCCCCCGAGCGAAGGGAAACACGTTCCAATGGTTTCAAAGATAAGCAGTTTTGCTCAAATATAGTCCGATTTCGTTCTTGAGTTATCGTGTCCACAGACAGACATGCGGAAATGGCCAAATTTTATGAACATATATACCAAACATTCATGCCTACGATCAATATTTTTAAGCGTTACAGTCGAGATCAAATTTAAAACGCGACTCAAATACCAAATTTCATTCCAATCGGAATAAAACTGTGACCGCTAGAGAGTCCACAGACATTTAAAAAAAGTACATATATATGTTGATATACAAATTTTAGCGATAGTGATTTTTAACATCTAGTATTCTAGTAGGTAGGATCGATGGACATTTGAAGAAATTTTTACGAAATTCCAACATCGGTACAAAAACAATAGCTGCATTTCCTTTGGAAGAAATTTGCTAAAAAAACTAAAATTTGAGCCCTTACACATTGCAAAATATTTTGACCAGTGGACAATGTATTAATAATAGTAAATATTAAACATGGAAACTTTTTTACTTATTTATTTATTAAGTGTCAATTTGAAATGTCAAAATAACAGCTTTTTACTAAATGCATATGAAAGTATATACGGTACTTATAAAAAAAAAATTGTAAATTTTTTGTCTGTTTGTTCCGGGTAATCTCCGAAACGGCTGGACCGATTTTGACGATACTTTTAGGCTACTTTAATTTTAGAAAAAAAATTAGGGTTCGTAAAATTGTGAACAAAATCCGAATCTCCCGAGTCTTCAGCGTCAGCGAAGCGGACGGGGTACGGCTAGTAATATATCTGGTTCTGCATATATGCTGATATCTCTGATCGAAGTCGTTATTTTATTTTAACTCATGCAAAACTGCACGTAAAATGTGACGTTTAAAGAATTACTTTGTTAAGTTAACAAGTCATCTTAATGTAGCTGGGGTATTTTTTAGCCTCTGAGTGTATATTCACAGAATTTAAAAGAGATGACTGAAGCTTTCAATTGAATGTTATCATTTACGACTTTTCAATTCGAAATTTATAGGTACTTAAATCCATCTTTTTATTACTACTTTATGTATGGAGATTTTCTTTATTAAAGATTCCCAGAGTATTTTTTAATGAATGTCCTTAAATGTCTAGACAAAAACATACATAGATAGGCCAGTAAAACATAGCCAGTCTTTTGAAGTTAGGTAAAAAAAAGGGCAAATAAACAATGAACTTATGAACTAATAACTCTACCCTTGTTTTCGGAATAGAAAAATAAAAGTTATTGACTATTAAAATACCTTAAACTTTGTTGTACAATGGGAATACTTGAATTATATAACATCGACAAAAAATCATCATGCAATTTTAATATGGTTGCACCTAATGTTTCTGAAAATGTTGTAAATGAAGTGATAGCTGTTCGTGGTTTTTCAGCAAAATTTAAAAACGATTTAGCTGAAGCCATTAATTCTTCTAAAGCTACTAGTGCAACAAATCGAACACCACATGAACTATCATTTCGTATACAATTTCGTAAAGATGGACTTCCAGGAAAAATTAAATATGGCCAATATTGAAATATAATTTGAGAATCTGTACACTAAAAATTATATTCAATGAATATTATAAAATTCTATAGACTCTCAAGCATGAACATCTTGTAATGACTTACTCTTATAAGCCTAATTAAGACACATATGGCAGCATGACGTATACAACTTTGAACTGAACGAGAATTGTCCCATTGTAGATCACCTTCTGGTGGTAATTCTACATGATTCATCACATCTTCGAACGATCTTTGAAATGCTGATTTTTTTTTATCTAATGGTTTACTCTGGAATGAAGAATTATAGAGGTGTATATAAACATTTTATCAAGTTTAAGGTAATATCTTCATCACTCAAATACATCGACATCAAAGATAGTGAAAAATCATATGCATTCCACTACCATAAAATCTCAGCTAGCTCAAAGATCGTGGGTTCAATTCCCACCATAGATGTGCATGATTTTTTATATGAAGCATTTGATGCCAAAGAATGTTATCAATGTTCAGACATATTACTTAAATGTCAAATTTAGCAAACGCTAATCACTTCCGTTGGTATAATTTAACAAAAAGGCAACCATAATAACAATGGATAGAAATAGACGATAGTTTACAAAAAATACAATTAATAAATATACGGATTACTCTATGATATACATGACATGCAGTTTTCATTAATGAAGATTCGAAAGTGTTGTTGGAATCAAAATCTATAAATTAAAATATTGGAATAAAATAATAGTCAGTTTTTTTAATTTCCATCTTGGATTTTCATGTTTAAATTAAGTAAATATTGCAATTACTATAGTCATTCCCTACCCATCGTGTGTTAACATGCCAGAATAAAATAATTTTTTTATATAAAAACTAGACGTAAGAAAAATTTGAATGTATTACTCTTTACATTATACTAAATTTACATTATCAAGTTTATCTTGAAATTGCTCTCATAAGGATATCACCTGAAGTTCCAAAAATTGGACTCGTATTATTAAACAAAATAATCTGTACAAGTACATTCAATTAAAGTTATCCGTACCTTAAATTGAATATGATACATACCTTAAACCCATTTGATTGTGAAGGTAACGCAAATTCTAATGGATGTAAATCAAAAATAGCATCTTTTTTAGTATTTGAGCCATCAAAACACATATATCTCCACCCTATACTAACTATCTTCCGAATTTGTGCATTTGTAATTGTTTTTGAATCTGAACATATTTCTATATTTTTACGTAAATTCTTTAAACTATGCAATATCAGCTACAATTTAAAATTAACAAAATTTATTATACTTATTTCTGTAATAATCCATTATTTATTTAAGAAAATAGAAAATTTTACCTCACAAGGAATATCATTATTCATTAAAATTAGGAAATGGAGCTCAAGTTGATCATTGAGATCAATAATTTTAACCAAAATTCTACGTATTTGTTGAACATGTTCTGTATTCGTCAATTTGAACAATATTCCATCTGTATTTAACAATAACTCTGTTAACTATAAAGAAAAATACAAGTTACATTAAAGCTATTCTTTAGCAACATAATATGGGTGAGAGAAAACATTTACAGTCGTTACAGTTAAATATAATTAAATAGCTCAATTATGTAGTTATCCTCCCTCAAAAATTTAAAATCTGTTGACGATCATTTCAAAGAGTACGATTAAAAATCAAACTTTTAACACAGCGTCTTATGGAAAACATAATTTTTTTGTACTTAAAATTATAATAACTATATTATTAAAGTAGACACAATAATAAATAATATTTATAAATATTCTTTGAAAAATGCAGTTTATATATTTGTATTAAAAAAATGGTGTTGACGAACGTTTGAATTAATTATTTAATAAAATTAAAACTGTTTTGTTAGGTTTGTTTTTGGCACCACCAGTAAAAAAATATACACAACATAGTTTATTGTCAAATCTGTCACATCAAGTTAAATCAATTTCTAATTTACATTTCCTGAATTTTACAATAAATACTTTTAAAATATTTAGGACAAACTAAAAAAGGTTATAAATCGTTGTACGATTATTGATGTACTTTACAACTTTTTTTAAAATCCTAAATAAATTTTTTTAATGATAGTACTCATTTGACTCTAGCGTAGCAAATGAACGTCCTTAAGTCAAAGAGAAATTAGTAATGTAACAAGTGTCAAGTTAATTTATTCCCTTAAAACAAATCCTGACACGAAATATAACTTTATAATCGTGGTAATATTGAGTCCTATGCTGAAGCATTGTTCGTGTTTGGAACAACCTAGTCTTACTTCTGAGCATCTAAGTTCCTCGTCTTTCACTCAGGATGCATTTACTCACTTGTCAGCAATGATTTAATAATATGAAATAATCATCATGTATCGAGTATAAATAAATATTTTGTATTCTGATTCGTTATATTCAACTTGAATACAAAAATTTATAATTACCACAATCCCAATAACAAATCATCTAGATATTCTACTAGGCTTTATTAAATTCACTGAAATTAAGATAAAATTCCCCAATCTGGCAGCACATACTAAGCAAAAATAGCGTCACAATCTTAGTTTCTTAATATCTGTCAAGAGCGTAGACATATAATAGACCACGCTAGCAATGGAAGTATCGTGTAAATGGTTGCGATAGAGGAATAAAAAGAGAAAGTTGCATAAGGGGATTGTTATCCTTGTTTTGAGCATATATGCTTGGCGTCGAAAGTCGAGCTATGATTTCAAAATTTTATAATTGATTTGTGCCTTATTTATTTGATTTAAAAAAATGCTTCGGATAAAAGTTGTTCATTATAACTATACTAACAACTTTTATTCGAAACATTTTTCGGAAATCCGAATAAAAAAGGCACAAATCAATTATAAAATTTTGAAATGATAGCTCTACGTTTGACGCCATTTGTATGTACAGTGTATATATGTTTATATGTATAAATACCATCCACGTGTTGTAAATTTATGCATATGTACGCTATATACAGCACACGACAGAGTGAGAAATACTATTGTGCAGCTTTCCTTTTTAATTCCTTTATCACTTTTCACGACCACTCATGTGGTCAATTATTATATGTCTATGGTTAAGTGTCCTGCAAAAAATTAATTGCCAAATGAATCCAATGAAATTTCAAAGAAAAAATAATCAATTCAAAGTAATTAATACATACAAATATAATTTTAACATCAGAATATATTAAAATGGCATTATCCACTTTTATAAATATTTTAAATAAATATAATTTTTTATCTATACGATTATTTGAATAGTGAGTAATTTGTGTAAGACACGGCAACACTGTATTTTAAATACTTCCTGAAGCCATTTACAATTAGCATTTTAAAGAGCATTTAACCTTTATTATAAAGAGCTTTCCATTTTAAATATGTACAAAAAGGGATTTTACCCATCCATGCTTGTGTTAAACAGTTACGTTCTGCGTTTTCTCTTTATTAGAACTTTATTAGAGCAATCTGTTTTTTCTCAATATTCTTTGCATGCACGAGCCTAGAAAAGTTCCTTCAGAGTGTGGTTCTCTTGGTGTCTTTCTCCTTTTTGATCTATTCCCGATAGAAGTGATCACCCTGTCCGTGGAATGGCTCTGGACCTATAAGGGATCGATGATCTCTTCCTCACCAGGCCATCCACTATCACATTACCCTCCACTTCCACATGCCCTGGGACCCAGTAGAGGTTGACTTTGTTATTCCTGCCTAGATTGTAAAATTTAGATACTAGTTTTTATATACCCATTCTTCATGCCAGAACAATCTTAAGGTTTCTGTCAGCGTGTTTATTGGTTGTATTTAGCGGAGCAAAGCGCTTAAAAGCAAAATGGCGGCCGCTCAGCACTAAGCGCTGACGACTATTTAAACAAACTAGATATTATTTTATTTTTGTATTGAAATAATTATCCAACACTTGCAATAAAAATATCAATTAATTAATTTTATAAACAAACTTCTAATTTAAGTCAGCAAAATCATGGTCGGTATTTCACTCAGCTCTCGCAAGCACATTCGAGTGTTAGCCGCCGCTTTCATCCGCTAAACTCACCCATTGATTATGTTAATGCGATATATCATTTTGTTATACTAGACCAGAGTCTCATAAAATAGTGGGTGCCAATCTATGACGTCCTGGTGCTTGTTCAATGTTGAAAATTCGGTATATGTGATTCATTAAAAATTACATTTTCTTCTTAAATATAAGTTATTTTAGGATATAAATAAAACAGTTGGTTAAAGTCGCTAGTGGTTTTGTTAAAGTTACCGGGATGGCAAAATTTGATTTCTTGTAGTCTCGCAGGTAACGGACCCCCTTGTGTACTTTTTTTGGAGGTGTAAAATTTACCTTCTAAAGCTATCGGTCATGAATCTTCTAAATGGCCATTTCAATGGATACTCAAAACCATTTTTGACACCTACTATTTTGGGACTCTGGTCTATTAATTGCAAGCTAAAATATTCATTTTACATATGTATTACACGTTTAAATAACATTCAATCATTTCTCATTCATATTTATTGGGTGAGATGAATAAACCTGCAAATGTACTCAAAACAAACTTGTATATTTATTAGAGTGCAGAATCCGTGCTTTGTTATCATGTAAGCACTTACCAGCTACCCACCGATAGCTGACTATATAAAAAAATTACGTGAATGTTTTATATATACGTTTGGTTGATCGTTAAGTGTACGTATTTTCAAAGACATTGCGCTATGTTCGATCGCCCCGAAACTAGGAACGTTAGTAAATATAAATTTTCGATTATGCCACTCAAATGTGAATGTGTGCAAATGAGAACGTTTTGTATATACTAATAGTATAAAAAAGTCTGCTTGTAGCCTGTATCAAATACTCACCCCTAGGTGAGCAACTGCTCATCTAGGCGTGAGTCTATTCTCAAATCAATTTCGAGTACTCACTTCATAGGGCATAGTCAGTTTTATTCACATCATTCATTTTTAATTACCTTTCTAGAAAACGGTAGAGTCGTATGAATTAACAGAGCATCGAGTACTAAAAGCAAATCTTTGATACACTCTGGATGCGTAATTAATAAATTCAATATTAATCGTATTTCGTCATCGTAGTTATTTACAATTATATTTGTTGAATTCTGTATTAAATTTTGGATAACCAAACAAATTTTTGAAATATTCTCAGATTTATTATAACCGAGTCGCTGAATCAAATTCTTTAGTAAAGAGTCTGTAATCTAAAACAGATGGATATATGTTAAACGTTTACTTATACAACTTCAAAGACAAATTTTTGTTACCTCGGTTTCTATGCATTTAAATTGATTTGAATTTAAATTAGACAAAACATTTATATTTGAATCCAACTCAATCGAATTGATTGAATGTGTTATAGGTGTTTGAGTAAGCGATTTATAAATTTTAAATATTTCATTTTCCATTATGTAGTGATAATATATTTTTAATTAAAACATATCAGAAATATACTTATGGTGTCAGCTTTCGTATATCCTACAAAAACGAAGTCTAAAAAAATGGTCTGATTTAATGGTTATGTAAAGTATATTAATATTGCATATAATTATCACCTACTCTCCTCATACATGAACTATGATAATTTATTTTTGATTGCAATAAATTTCTAATTTTTTTAAAATCTTGGTGTAAGTTTATTTACAAATTGACATTTAACCACGATTCCATAGACACTACACACCTGATTCATTGACATTTCTAAAAATATATCTTAAAGCTTCATTCACATGAGATATACTTTACTTTGTCGGGTAGGTCAGTATCACACTATAAAAGATGTAAATATTTTATCTTTTTTTTTATAGATGTTTGTAAATAATATTTGACAAATAATTTTTTGCCCTATTACACTATTTAAAATTTGTTTTCATCATAGAGATAGTTTTCATCAAAGTTGTTTTCATCATAGAGATAGACATAGAGCCAATGACAAATAAGTAAAGAAACAACCCAGTATTGCTGTATTGTTTGAATTGCTTCTTTACAACAACTCCAAATGTTTTTTTAAAATGTTATAAGAAGCTATTAAATTTTATGAAAGAAATTTTATAAAATTAATTTTTTATAATAGTTGAACTACAACCTCTCTCTCCATCATACTATCAAACATCTTTGACAAAGTACTTAGATAAAAGGTATTTTATAATATCTTTTAAGGTGGGTCAAAATAATTTTCAACTACTAATGTATGATGTGGTGCGTCCACATACACGCGCTGCGCGGTACGCATCGAATTCGTCATACTTGGGTGGCGCACAACGATCCATTTGAAGTCGATTTTTTCAACGAACACTTTGTATGTTCGCGGTTCATATTTGGACGTGTTCATGTTTTTTAATATTAATTGAAATGTAATATTTTAGTTCAACTTTAACATTTTTCAAGCTGAACTAAAATGTAAACATTTTAAATAATATCTTTAGATTATTTTCAGGCTTAAATAACGAGTATTTGTGATTGATTCAAGTTCACTTCAATATAAATATATGTTTATGGGTTTCCTATGGATCGCTAGAGGTTCGTTGAAATCAACAATTCCAACGAACTAAAGGCGAGCGGCGCGCATACCGCTCGGGGTTCGTGGCGCGTATATGTGGACGCACCTTCAGAAATTATACTTGTTTTATGTGAACAGCTATTTTAAAAGATTTATTCAATTATCATGTTTAAACCAAATAGTATTTGCAAATAACATCTATTAGCTATTACTCGTACAAAAGTAATCTTAGCTTATAATAAAACATACTAACTTCACTCTGTTGACACCTACTTTTCTGGTGTAGTCATGTTACGCGCACATGTTAAAATTACACTTCGAACAAAAACATATAACACATCTAGAGAAATATATTTCCTGAGTATGTACCCAAAAGCTATGCATGTTTTAAAAATCTCCTTGATCTTTCCAACAGTTATATCCAAGCCCTGTTGTAGCAGTGCTGGGAAGATGCCGTAGTACCCGGAGACTTGTAAGGAGCAAATCCTACCACAGCCCATCTCACTTTAGTAATGCTTACGATGCGTTTTGCCGTAGCCCAATCCTCCCTGTTTACCCTTCCTCCATCACGCCTCTGATCGCTAGGTTCTCCCGTGGTAAAGCCAGGGAAATGTGTGGACAGTAGATGCGTCATGGTCTCAGACACTGTAAGTGATTGACCTGCTAGTTCGAGGCAACCCAGCCATGCAGCTTCATCCTTGGATCACCTCTTGCACTCTAAAAAGAGCGGTCATCGTGTTTATGTTACCATAAAGCTCTCTCCAGGAGTCTTTTTCGAATTTTTCACTGACCTTCACTCGCTGCTTCTCCCTAAAGATTAGCCAGTCCGAGTCCAGAGCTTTCATTTTTAGTTTGTTAAAGGATGCTCTAGTGTCATGGCGTAGTTTATCTAGATTTCTATTCCACCACGGAACATCCCTAGAACCGGTAGTAACACTTGTAGGACAGTTGTTTTCATACGACGAAATCAATGCATCCTGAATTAAACTAACCGCAGATTCCACATCTTCCTTCGTGTGCAACCTATTCGCACCGCCGGCAAGTAGCCCTGAGAGCTCTTGCATGTAAGCATCCCAGTCGGTGCGTCTGGGATTGCGATACAAGGTTACGGTACACGGTTTGGTGTGTATATTAAAAACAATGTGTCTATGATCAGATAGGGAGGGTTCATTCAAAACTTTCCACCCCGACAGAAACTGTAACAGCCTCTAGGAGCAGAGAGTAATGTCAATGACCTCTGACCTGGTTCTGTTTGTAATGGTTGGATATTTGTTTCTATTGACAATCTCCAGACCGGTGGCCGAAATGAATTCTAGGAGAGCTCGACCCCTAGTATTCACGCCGGAACTGCCCCATTGCGTGTGGTGCGAGTTTGCGTCACAACCAAGGATCAATGGCAGACTCCGAAATTCACAGTATTCGACCACAGTTTCCACCTCTATTGGAGGAGGAGGTGATTCTGAGTCGTATGGAGAAAATACGCTGAGCACAGAATCACTTTCCTCTCTTGTCCCAGGAGATTAACCTGTGCCGAGGTCACTGCAATATCTCTACCACACAGGTTCGAAAGAGGTACTGGGTCAAGACCCCTGTACACCAAGCAAGCTCTGAGATTATTAGCCACGGAAATAACTTTAACCCCCGACCCATTTAGACCTCAAATGTCGTACTCATATATAAATAGTTCTTGCACCAGAGCAATGTTAATATTGTCGGAAGCTAGCCTTTTGCTCAAAATTGCTACGGCTGCTCCGCTGTGATGTAAGTTAATTTGTAAGGAGCTAACCTACCACAGCTTTTTCTCGTTCAGGTCGGAAAAGGTGATTTTGGCAACTGCCCCAGGTGTTGAGGCCGTCACCGGTGCCACCCCCTCCAGAACATTCTGCTGGGCGCCTTTCCTGTTTGAGGCAGGGAGGCACGAACCAGATCAAAGTGGAGAAACCCCTTTCCGGTTAGTTCCACATAAGATCGGGCTGGCACCCCGAGTACCAACCTAGAGCCCTTTGGGTGTTCAGTCCGATTGTACACTTTCCTATCCCTGGTGTCGAAACCCGGATTAGGAGGTTATCCTCAACTTCTCACCCTCCCAAGCGGCCATTTCCGGTTCTGTCTTTATGAGCCAGTCCCTGGAAACAGCGTCCGCAGCTATCACTTCGAGTCCATTTGGTCCCAAGGTGAAGCTTTCAAAACGGGGAACAATGGTCGGTCGTGTCCCTGTATAGGGACTCGTAGATCGCCCAGTCAATGGCACCTCGGAGCATTCCGGCCTGTTCCGCCATCCACTCGGTCGTCGAGTCTCGTTCCGAATGACGGCACGATAGTCTTGCCAGCTGTAGTTTGGGGAGAGCTTGGAACTTCACCGCTTCAGCTTGTTGAGCCATTGCTCTCTGCCATTCGCTTTCGCTGTGCGCCTCCGGGACGTTTTGCTTTATGCTCTAGCGCCTGCAGATTCACCGAGATTTCAGTGTCAGTTAAGGAACCTGGTTCCACTAATATAAACCCTAGATGGCCCTTCATTGGAGAAACTTCACCTTCTTCTACTGGTGGGCTTTGCGACGTCCCTGCGGGCCAAGGTAAAGCATCTGTAGATGGAGGTGTACTGTTCCCAATTCCTTCCAACTTGGGATTGTTTATTCTGTTATCCATATTTGATTCCACGAGTAAATAATGTATATAAAAATTTTGACCTTTTACACACCCTGAGGCGGCCTTGTGTCAGGGCGGAGATCGCTTAATACTAACTTCCCTTAGTCATGCATCCCATCGGAACAATACCAGACATTAGGATTAGGAGAGGTTTTTTATAGAGGCCCCATCTTCGCGTGTCGGGCGGTTAAGCCAAGCACCCCGATTCTCTTGAACACCCGCAAAACATAACTGCTGCACTGGTTTTCCGCCAGTTCGGACGCCATAGCCTAGATTAGTTTTGAACAGGGGCACCAACGTGAAGGTTCGAGGTTGACTGTTTGCCATGCAGAGGTTATATATTGCACATCCATGACCATTCCACCCCCTTTGTACGAGTAAGATAAAATGGGTTTCCCAAACTTTGATTTTTCGGGCGCTCCGATTTTATTTTCAGTTGCAAATAATTGTCCTAATCATCACTATGTTTTGATAAACCTTAGTATTAAATTAGTTCTATGTATTATCTCAAACAAGTATTATCTCACTGTAGTAAATGTAGGTGTTTCTATAGAAACTATATTAGACATCTGGGTTCGGGTATAACTAATACTGCACACTAAAACTGGTTTCTTTTTTGGCCACCTGACGTGACATAAGTGGTCGGACGAATTTAATATCATGATGCATGGTAGAATAACTATAAAGAGTAGAATAACGTATGCGCAAACAGTATTTACAATTTTGTTGAGGGAATGTAAATACTGTTTGCGTAAGCGTCAGCTCTTAACGTTAACAAACGTAGTCCAAGGGATGCACTGAATCGTTTTAAAATAAATCTATTTAAAATTTTAATAAATTACCTTCTCCAATGATTATCAACGAATAATTTGATTCTTGCATACATAGAAAAAGAACAGGTTAATTATGATACACCAATTAACTTTTGGGTTATTTAGCGAATACGATGCGCATTGAGTAATTTTTTTAGTCAATAATCGGAATCACTGACCTGGCCAGTGCTTGGAACACTCGCATGGCTTAAAGCGTGTCGTATTTACTAAATCAGCCTAATATTCACATATTTGTGAAATATAAGAGAAAAGAGGAATTTTGATTCAAGTTTCCAAGGGTTACGGAATGCGATTCTTCTAATATCTCATCTTTAATTATGATAATACGTGAAAAACGTTGAAACGGTCAAATGTCGACCTGTTAATTAAAGTAGAGCACTATGTATGTAGTACGTTAGTTAAAGATCGGCCCAACCAACCATATAACTCTTATAAGAGCTTTAAACCCGAATTATTGAATTTATTTTAAAATTTCATGAAAAATTTAACAACCCTGCACACCGGTAGATTGATTGGCGCAAATTTTTAATTTGGCCACACTGTCTGTCTAAAAGACTTTTATACAATTTTCATGTAACTCTAGTATAATCTAGTAAACAGATAAAATAAATCAAAACAAACCATAATTAAATTAAACAAGTTTTATTATAATAGTTTAAAATGAAATTTAAAAATTAGTTTTAAAAAATATATATACTTCATATTGTTGTTTATCTTTGGTATATAATAAATATTGGTAAATCACTTATGATGGATGAGCTAACTTCAACCTTTGAAGAAAAATTAAAAATTTCTGCTTTAAAAAAATTGAAAGGAGTAAACAACTTTATGAATTGTGTTACAATTGGTCCCAATGCTAATGTTTCAAAAGATAAAGAAAATTTAAAAACTACAAGTATAAAGAATATTGAGAAACCTAAATCTGTTACAGAAAGTGACCCTGTTCTGTTAAATAATAAGCTTTACGTTGAACTTGAAAATCTAAGAAAGCAAAATGTTCGGGTAAGATATACCTCGAGAGAATTGTTAAAATAAAAAATATACTCCACAACTAAATAATTTGTTTTCAGAAAATTACTTTAAATAAAACACGTTTTTTCTTGGAAGAAGAAAATAGAATAAAAGAAAATTTAAAACAAGTGAGAGAGAAAAGTGCAAAAGAATTTGAAGAACGAATTAACCAGCAAGATAAACTATTAAATCATGAAATTTTAAAAATTGATTTGCAACAAAAGAAAGAAACAGCTCTTTTAGAAGAATTACGGAGAGTGCAAGAAAAGGTAAATATTACCTAGATCAAATTTTAAATGATATTATATTTATGATTCTTAGTTCCTGTTTTCTCAAGAATACGCATTTTTACAAAACGCAAATCTACAGTGAAATTCCTTCAAAATTTATACTTGAATGGTTAGAGAATTTATCAACATGATGTCTTTGTGATATAACGCGTATGATGAATTTACAATCAGGGATTCTAAACGAACCGAAATTAGGTTGAAACCGTGTAGCATGCGTAATAACCTTAACCGAATTTTTTAAATAAAATAATAACCGATACATTTACCGAAACCGAAAGAAGAAAGATGCCGTAGATATCTTTCTTCTTTTTATGTTTAGTTTTTACGCGGCTTTGTATGCTTAGTTCTCGCTACTAAAGTCGCCAGTATAGATGGCTCTAATGTATGCGTCAATTTGGACTATTGTTTTTTTATTTCATGGCATAAGGAACCTATTTGTATGCCAGTGATAATATATAAACATTATTTACTAAGAAAACAACAGCGTGAACATGACCAACCACGAAATTTAACGAGAGCCCTCAGGTTGACTAACACAAAGTGGACGGCGAACGACATTGTAGATTTTTCGTGAAAACTTACTGCACATAATCTGTAAACGTTTGGACTGTCGCTGGCCGCTATATGCCCGATGGGCCAGCTACGTAATCGCTTTGCCGTTTTTTTCATTTATTTTCGACGTTGGCGTAGCTTTCGCATTAGTTTGGTACTGGACTTTTTAGGCTCCTTGGATTCCTTTTGACGTGGGCTCAAAATTCCTCTGATATGCGTCTATAATTCCGAGCATATTTGCGAGGCATATGAGAAGAAATCTTCAGCTTTTTTGTAATTTTTAAATTAATACCGATTTACACTTAAATTCCGGCAAATGTTTTTACTGTCTAACTATGCCTCGTAGTGTTTGCAGGTAGTGCTCCGCAAGCTCTTCACAATGAGACCCGAATCAATGTCCTAGCTAAACGCGTTTCTACGCTACATCAATTTATATCTTTACACAAAGCTTATTCGTAACCTTTCAAGCGCATCCGCGTATGTTAATACGATGACGGCACAGGCAAAACAAATATAGCGCGACATATACGTAAATAAATTATCTATTAGCGATTGAAATCTGACGATATTTTGTAACACAAAAATGTTCGACCGACCACAAGTGTAATGAAAGAATAGACTGTTTCACGATAAAAAATATTCAGTTTTTTTATTGAATGTGATTGAAAGATAAAGATTATTAAAATAATCAAAGAGAATTCTAGGTTTTTTGAAATTACATTTCAAATTTTGCCCCTATTCCTAGAACATGTGCTTGTATTTTATAAATACGTATTTCTACTACAATGTAGTTATCATCAGTATGAATTAGCTAATCGTAACATTTTACTTTCGCGAAAGAAAACACAATACCCACAGATGAAATAATTGAATATCTGAAATTAACACGGCTTTGCATGAGACAATATGTGTTTACTTTCGAAGGTAAATACTACAAGCAAACATTTGGAACAAGTATGCGTAATCCATTGTCTCCGATCTTAAGTAATATCTTCATGACAGATCTTGAAGAAAAAGTCAAAAAAGATTTCAACTATTTTCCAACTGTACAGATACGTCGATGATATCTTTACTATTTTTGATACGAACAAAGAAAATCCCCAAACTTTTTTAGAGAACTTAAATAAAATGTACCCATCGATAGAATTTACAACCGAAATAGAACAAGGAGGCTCGATTCCGATTTTAGATATAAAAATTATGAAAAATAACGACACTAATAAATTAGAATTCGATATCTACAGGAAACCTACACACACTGAACGATACATTACAGCCGATTCGAACAGCCCACCTCAACACAAAATTGCTGTTTTCAATTTTTTTGGTAAACAGGCTACTGAAAGTCCCATTGTCCAAGAAAAATTACTTTAAAGAAATAAACCACATTAAACAAGTTGCAATCTTTAATGGCTTCGGCTCTAACATAATAAATAATTTGGTCCGCAAAACTAAATTTAAAATTGCACGAAACAATTTCACCGCACTAACACCAGAAATTGGCAACGTTGAACAAACTAAATGGTGCAAACTAACATACTTCCGCCCATGCACAAATAAAACCACTAGAGAATTAAGGGACCACAACTTAAAAACAGCGCTTGTTAGTAAAAATAAAATCAAACAGTTACTGGGCACCCCTAAGGATAAAATTAGTAATGAAAAACAATCGGGCATATATGGTGTCAGTTGTCAAAACTGTTCGAAAATTTATGTTGGTCAAAGTCGTCGCTAAATCGGAATTCGAATCAAAGAATATCTGGCTCATGTGAAATTTGGGAGAACCGAAAAATTGTGTATAGCTGCGCACGTTATTGAGAACAACCACAAAATTGATAAATCGAATCTAAAACTATTGAAATCTGTACAAAACCCCACAGAATTAGATGCATACGAAAGTATCTACATATACAAATTGAGAAAACATATAATGAATTTAGACAATGGCCCAATTCCAAATTCTGATTTAATAAAATTAAACCATTTCAAAAATAAAAATCCAATACCTGAATGTCAAGGTTAGCGTCGATACACTCACTTTAGTGACTAAACAAACGCTGCATAATCACCAAAGAATACCGCCAGTAAATAGGTGGGGCTTTCCACACACATAATCCGTTAGTCAGGCAACTCAAATAATCCTCAGGTCAAATTAGTCAAATCGTACTTTTAGTCAAGAACTTTTTTAATGCCATTGTGAGGACACGCACCAAATTAGCAACAAGCAACATTTCTCTGAATCCCAGAGATAGTTACGATTAGCTAATTCATAATGATGATGACTACATTGTAGTCGAAATACGTATTTATAAAATACAAACAAATGTTCTAGGAATAGGGGCAAAATTTGAAATGTGATTGAAAGATCTTTATTTTTTAATGATGAAAAAAAATTTTACCTTTTAACCTGGCATAAGCGAATAAAGTTTTTAAACGTTTGCATTTTAACTTGTATTATAGTTGGGAATTTGGAATGGCTTTTTTAAATAATATTTACTATTAAATATTAATAAATAAGCATAATCGAAACCATTTCATCTATTTTTTTTATAAGCGAAACCGTTTTATTTTAGATTTTTAAAACCGAAACAGTTTAACTTTCCAAAACGGTTTAAATCCCTAGTTAAAATACTCTAGAAACGTCCAAATTGATAATAAAACATTTATTGTTCCACATATTCTGATTTATGTAATAAATTAATGTTTTAGAAACGTTCCGAAGATGCATTAAGAATTCAAAACAAACATTTTGAGTTACAAAGAGTAAAATTTCTCGATTCGTTGCTACAGTGTCAAACAGAGTTTCGGAAGGAGTTCAAGGGAATAAATGAAGATGGTATGAGTTGATGATTGTTCCTTATTTATTCTTATATAAACTATGCGAAACAATATGCATTTTCGCTAGCTTAACGCGAAAAATAAAATTAAATGTTTATGCGTACAAATTACAAGTTTTCTATATTGTTTTAGATGCACAAAATGAAGTGACACCGAAGTATGCGGAAGATTTACGACAGTTAAATGAAAATATGGAAAAAATCCTTAAAGATTTTGATGCTAAGGTAGGTAATACAAAAAATACTACAAATGAAAATGTTTCATTTGTTATTAATTAATTTTTTAGAATGGGAATAAGTATGCGAATAACATTGACGATGCTTCCAATATAGTTCTAAAAATTAAAGATATTCGTAAAATTATGTGTGAAGAATTAGGTAAGTAGGAATTAAATATTATTATCAAATAAAAATTATAATATCGCTTTCGGGTATGGGAAAATGGAATGAAAAATGAACATATGAACTTTTTTTATACTTTGCTGAGTATTATCTATACTAAACGTTTGATGTAAAAGTTCATCACACATAAAGTATTTTTCGCCATTATTTCCTAAGGCTAGACCTCATAAACAAAGTATTTTTGATTAAACTATTGAGAAATTTGTTTTTTTCTCAAGTTATCTTACTAATTTTGAGATATTATGGTATTGAGCAGATAGGTACATTATCGTTTCAATATTATCGTGCGTCAGCTAATGTTTACCTTGAGTCTTTCACCATAAATTCCCATCCGGTTCGCCCCCCTCCCAGTTTTGGAGCCGTCTGTATACCAAACAATTCCTGTCTGTCTTGAGATAGGATGGTTCTCCTTCTACCTACATGTTCCTATCATAGACTACAGTGAATGGTTCTGAGAAAGAGTATATTGTGGGAAGTACACTGGTCCCATTTCAAAAACAGCATCTGTGTAAATTGATATTCCCACGATTCTGGCATGTCCAAACTGGTTATTTTTTGTAATCCTGTCATTAGTGCAAGATAGTCTATAGATGTTGGACCTAATTACCTCACTTTGGTCATTATTTCAGGGTTCAATGTAGTCAGCGCTAGTATGATTTCCATGGTAGCTGTGGGTGTGCTATTCATGGCTCCAGTAATGCACAAACAGGCCAGTCTTTAAATTCTGGACAGCTTTGGGCATGACGTTATTTGATTTATCTATCTAGCTACCGTAATTCGTGAGCGTATTATCTTAAAATTTTAACTTTTTTCTAAATTATACTGAATAATACTTATAACTGAATTTTTAAAATATACTATTAATGATTCCATTTCTATTTAAATTGATAGAAAATTTAAAACTGAATAAATTAGAAGAATTAAAACAAAAGGAAGAAGAATTGAAATTATTAAAAGCGAAGCAAATTGAAGAAGCCGAAAAAAAAGCTTCGGCTAGTGTGGTAAATTCTGAATCAGGTAAAATATCAAAATTTTATTAGTTTTAGGTCTAGTAGCTGTCACAGAATAAAATTATTTTCTACTTTTTGGAATAATAATTGATACAGAAATAAATAATGAGTTTACAAAAACAATAAAAATTAACCTATTTTTATTAATATTTTAGTGGTTTCTGAGAACCTGAATACCCAATCATACTATAACACATATATGACGTATAAAAATTTACAAGAATTTTTAAAAAATTTTGAAGAATTGTATAAAAATTTATTAAACGATGAGAGATATAAAAAATATCGATTTGATTGTCAAAAAGCTATTAATATGCCAATTAACGCGATTACAGCTGTTAGTGGAGCTCATTTAACTGTAAGTTCTTTAAATGTATAACAATTATAATATCAGAGTGGTGTATTTAGGAATTATTGGGAAGTATGGTTGTACTAAGGGGGCAGTCATGTAGATTTCTGTGTTGCAGTGATACAGAGAACTACCGGTCGTTCTTTATATTATGATAATTGAAAAAGTCGAAATTACAAGATTTATAGTACAATGTGCTTCTGGTACTGGCTTTAAAATCAGTACAAAACAGTAAAACTTGGTCCTTCCTTCGCAAAATCACTTAAACAAAAAACCTGATCTTGCCACAGCAAATGAACCAAAACCACAATTTGTGGTTTTGCAGAATCCCGTAATGCAGACGCAACAACTAGTCAACTCACAAAACAGGCAGCCAATATATACTCAAATACTAGAAGGTTTAGGCTTCATTATTTCAACCATGCAATGCATGATTCAAAATCTACTTGAAACATTAGCCAAACTGACATCAGAAGTAAGTCTCCTAAGAGAACAACTTATAAAAATCCTAATATACAGACATGGTGAAACTTTTTTAAATATCGTTATGGAATGCAAACGCTTGACCGATCATAAACTTGAAGTCGAAACATTCCTCATGCAACACAAGATTGATGTAATTATCGCAAAATGAGCGATTATTTGAGTCCTAAACATCGGCTGGTTAAAATCATAAACTAGCATTCAAGAAAAAAGCTACTGTTTTGCTGCATTTCTTGATGTCAGTCAAGCTTCCGACAAAGTTTGGCATAAAAGTTTGCTGTTCAAAATAAATGGTTTTAGAATTAATTAGGTTTAAAAAAATTAAATCAGGTGTCCCTCAAGCAAACGTCTTGAGGGATCAATTTATGAGCACACGACACTCGCCACATTTGCAGATGATAAAGTTTTAATCAAATTCATGAATGGACTACGAAATGGCTAAAGTAATAGCCATTAAAGTAATACCACGACTAGTAAATGCAGTAAAGTAATACCACGAGCTAATTTTTTAAAGTATCTTGGAATGCATCTAGATAATACTTAAACTTGGCTCACACATTTGGGAAAAACGAAAACAGTTAGAACTCAAGCTAAGTATTGCTGGCTTATAGACAGAAAATCACTCAGAAATAAAGTATTAGTGTATAACACAGCTTTGAAGCCAATTTGGATATATGGAATTCAATTTTGGGGTACCTTTGCAAATTCCAACATTGAGATTCTTGATAGATTTCAAGTTAAAATACTTCGGGGTGTAACAGATGCTCCCTATTTCATTAGTGAAATAGTTAAAATCGTGAAGACCTAAAATTGAATACAGTGAAAAGTAAGATTGTGAAAATTAGTGCAAAGTGTATAGAAAGACTAGAATCACATACAAATACATTGGCAGTGAACCTGCCAAGCAATAGTGTAGAAACTTTTGGACTAAAAAGAGTTCAGCCACTTCAGTTACGATTTAGATTTTAGTGTTACACCCAGTGCGTATTGTTACTAAAAGGTGTAGCCCCACTTAAAATAATTGGACGCTGCTTCCAGCAACGGACTTGGCCGAAAAATGTAGAAGCAAAATCGCAACGTCCAAAATAAAAAAGCTAAACATTGTTTGGTTATTTTTAATTAGACGCTCGTTTTTCTTAAAAATCGCTAGCGTCAATACAAAAAACTAAGCAATATTTAGTTATTTAGTGTTCGACTCTGGAATAAATTAAGATTTTATTCAAATTTATTTATTCGTATTTAAATTATTTTCGTACTTAAATAATGATTCGTAACAGCTATTTCGTTGAAATAACTGAGAATAAAATTAAAAATATATGTCCGTTCCTTACTACTTTTAAAAAACTCAAACCAAAATTTTGATATATGCATAACTCTAGTAATGCAATGCAGCTCAATGTCTTTTGATATTTACTAATTTTCTGGTCTGTAACCCTTGTAAAAATAATACAAAAAAATTTTTCTAATTTTTTAACCACTTTTCGATTTATTCATGGTATAATAAAATATGTAAGAAGGTACGGAGGTCTTGAATTAATTATTTAACTCAGCACGTTTGAGCTGGATTATCAGATTTTCAAATTGGACATGGAACAAAATTTAGTACCTAATATTTAACTTATTACTAAACTTCATTTTCTGAAAACTTGACTGCTAAAACAAACAAACAAAATTTCATTACTGTCTGTAGCTCCGGATTCCAAGGTAAAGAGGAAATAATGTACTGCAATTGTGAAGAAAAAAAAAACGTAATAATAAAACAAGATAGCTATGTAGTAATTATTTATTTAAAAAAAGTAAAAATAATTCCATTTACTGAAGCTTCAAAAAGATTAAGGCTTGATATTTGTTTACATGTAGTTGAAGTGCATATAATTCAATTATAAAAGTTTCAGGGGGGGGGGGGTACAGAGGTCTTGAATTAATTATTTAATGTTAAAGTTCGAGTTTTAATGCATTGCTCTTATGGAGAAACCCAATCTTGACATATTTTGATAATTTTCATTTGGAATAAAATAAGACGAATAAAAAAAAACTACGCAATAGAAAATAGAAATATTAATAAAGAGATGGATCCAATAAAATTCCGGTATGACGGGCCTAAAAAAAATATATTTAAGAAAACAACTGAGATTTTGGGTAAATTGTATTTCTGTCGGCGGTAGCTTAATTACCCAAAATCTCAGGTTTTTTCCTTAAATATCTTTTTTGTTAGGCCCGATAAGACGGGCCTAAACTAAATTTTAATTCTAACTTAGGACAAAGAATAAAAACCATTATTGTTGACTTTTGAATGTACTATATAAGATTTTGAAGAATTTAATAAATGAGCTATACATCAGCGCTCGTACATCCTTAATTAAATATCATTTTCATCTATTTCGTTTTCTTGACTATGACTCCGAACGCTCCGGACACTCTGCGACGTCTTGAACAACCCTGGAGGATGGTAGGTTATTATAAAATGCTGCGTACTCTTTGGGTATAACACCTTGCTTGAGTAAGCTAATCAAATCTCTCTTTTTGGCGATAGAGCTTTCGTGATGGTTTTTTGTATTTGCTTTTAAGAATTATTTTTTCCCAAGAATTTCGGAGGGGTTGCCTACAAAAAATTTGAATTTTTCTTGAACATAATATAACTTTGGAATTTTTTTGGAATCTAAACCATTTTACCTTTAGCCAATTAAGTTTCTCCCTACTTGTTGATTTATTTTTGTTTTTCACAAGAGTTTTATTTAAAGATTAAACATCTGAACATCATAAAATTCATTGTACGTGAGGTGATGTACAATGTACGGAAATGGTTTTTTCCTGCTCAATTCAATTAAAAGTTTATACTCATTAGGTGAGTACAACGTTTTTGCCTTGCGAGTCTTTCTATGGTTGCAGAATAATTCTTCGCCAGCAGTTGTCAGTTTAACTATTCAAATGGTTTAAAGGCAATTTTTTATTAATAAAAAGATCCTAAAAAATAGGTCGACTAGAATAACCGATTATCTCTCCGCTGAGATCAGAACCAAAAGAAAGACTTCATACCATGCTAAAAAATCGTGAAGAGAGAAAAAGATGATCAACTAATAGTTGACGACCTTCCAACGAATTCTTCGATTATAATTGGAGCGACTGTCAGTTTTAAAACGCTATTAGTTTAAGAAGCTGGCTAGTTTTAAAGAAATCGGCACAACAGACGAATAGAATCTCAAACGACACAATATATACAAGGAAATCAAATCTTAAATCATCCATCTTAGACTACTAGACCACGCGCAAACTTCCTGACATAATAGCAACTTAATCAACGCATTTTCTTAGTGGTGGTCTATTATGTAAATAATAATAATGTAGGTAGAAAACTGCATTTATATTGAAAAAGCACATTTGAAACTATGTATTTACAGATTAAAAACACATCACACGTAAAAAACAAAGCCAATGTAAAGTCTACTTCTTGGAAAAATCATCACTAGTTTTTTATTTAGCCTTGATGCTAAATAAATATAAATATAACATTTTATTGAACATCTATCCGCGGAGACGGAACGATTCTCGGCAAATTTGCATTCCTAAATCGGTCTAGGTTACCGGGAGAAGTGGGTTCACAGAGGCCGACTTAACGAATTTCCACTGTACATTCATAAATCACAATTGATCAATTGTAACTGATTGTATAAAATATAGGTAGTGAGAGTGGCCATTAATACAGCTTAAAGTAATGGGAGGGGATGTATTAAATCAATAAATAAGTCCATAAGGAATAATATTAGGTTAATACAGAAAATTATTTTATATAACTATTTTAAGAAGTAAATAAGAGGTTATAATTCCTCTATGCCACTTAAATACGTACTCGGGTATCATAAAATTTATATAATAATCTCGAGAAATCTCTTAAAGTAAGTGGCCTGGAATCTTGAAATTCCTCAGTTAGATGACATTTGAATCCTTTTAGTGTCCATTTACGAGTTTTCGAAATCCAACTTTTGAAAGAGTTAAAAGTGATTCTGTATTTTTATAGTAATCAGCTAGATTTAATAGGTAGTTATTTATATTAATATGTTTCAGGATAAACTGAATCGACTTTCGAGGTTTCTATCTGGACAAACAGTTGAAGTTGCAAATGTTCGTGTATCTATTGGACAACATCCTGAAGCTATCGCATTTTGTACCGATTTATTAGCAAAGAAATTTGTGGTAAGTAGATCAATTTTCCCAAGGTTGGGAATTTATTAAAACATTCCTTAAAGTTAACCAAACATTTTTTGTGCCTTCCTTTGCTATCGTCTTCACTAATAGGAGCGGTTTTGATTTTGATTTTTAACAATAGTGCGTTAAGCTAAGTTTACATGACGGCTGCCTATCGACTTAGGAGTTGCAGACAGTGGCACTGTAGGACAAACACAGGTCATGCGAGTATAATGAACAGGTTGGAGACTGTGACTCCACTTGTGGAAATGGCACAGGATTCCACTGTTCCGATTTATCGTTTTGACCGCAAATTTTGGGTAATCGTTCTATCCCGTTAGGAATGGGATCGAGATGTATCTAACTTTTCACCCCCTCCCGGACCATATCTTTATACGGATGGGCCAAGGGCCGGAGGTTTATGGATCTAGAATAAAGGAATCGATTCCTCTGGGTCAATATGCGACGGTTTTTCAATCAGAAATCTTCGCATTGCTGAGAGGTGCCATGCTTTGTAACACGAAAGGTTACAGTGGGGCACATATCAGCATCTTCTCAGATAGCCAGGCAGCACTTCGGGCTCTTAAGGTGTCAAGATTCCAATCGAGGATAGTCTATGAATGCTTCGAGGAGCTGTAGTAATACTTGTAGGGCCTGTATGGAGGACGATGAAACCTTCATACATGTTATATGCACCTGCAGAAGCCTACAGGGTGTCAGATATAGAATGTTTGGGCCCGAAACTTTGGATCCATCAATAGGATCCAATACAACATAATCCTATAGCTCCATCTGCTTAAAATAGCACTTCTTACCCGGGGGCGTCTCGCCTTCGGGTGACAGGTTGTTCTCAAGGAGGGCACAGAGGACCCCTTGGTCTAGGTGCTAGGGACCCGTTTGCGGTACCCCTCTTTCTGATTATTATTATTATTATTAGGCTAAGTTTAAGTATCTGTATATGTATGTTTCTAGGACTATTATGTATGTATGTGTGTATGTATATGTTCAACACAACTGTTAGTTAAAGCAATGGCACGTCAAATTGGATTGGAGAGGCAACCGGACGGCGAGTGGTAATCTGGGTCTTGAAGTGATACCGACATCACCCCGTATCGTCCGAATGACAACCAGATGAAAATGCGGTTGCTTTTAAGTTTATTCCCTATTTATATAATTTATATAATATTTTTTTGCCATTCGAAACACGCCAATTTCACCAATTTTGGAGCGGTTGTCTCATAACTTTTTTTTGTTTTTCTAAATTTACAAGTGCGAAAACGGCGTGTTTCGGTTGGCAAAAAAATTTTATTATATAAATAGGGTATCAACTTCAAAGCAACATTTTCATCTGGTTCATTCGGATGGTATGGGGAGGGGGGGGTCAGTATCACTTCAAGACCCAGATTACCACTCGCTATTCCGGTTGCCTCTCTGATCCAGATTTGACGTACCATTGCCTTGCATATGTATATATATGTGTATATTTACACAACATTATAACATGAGACCGACGAATCTGAAAACATACTAAACTTCCTTGTTAACACGTCATCAGTTACAAAGAATACAATACACATAGAAGCGTATAAGTACAATTTTTGAGTCACTTAAAATTTTTAGTGTGTATGCTGGCCACTAGATGGCAATAGCTGCTCGATTTCGGTATTTAGTGCCATTATCAGCACAACCAACCAACTTTGGCAGAACTTAGTACCAATTCTAAAAATTCATAAAAATTTCATTAATATTGGTGGATTCCCTTTTAATATAAATTTGAAGTACATCCCCGCTTCGATGTGATCCGGTCAACTGGTACTTAGTTCTGCCAATGAATACAGTTGATTGTGCTGGTAATGGCACTAAATACCGAAATCGAACAGCTATTGTCATCTAGTGGTCAGCATACACACAAAAATCGTACTTATACGCTTCTATGTATATTGTATTCTTTCTCAGTTATTGAGGAATGAAACATAATAAATTCCGAGTCATTTACTTGAAAAAAAACCATTCAATGGTGCTAAATCTAAAACCCCCTTGCCACAACCTGGAATAATCCTTCATGATAATTTCAAAAAAATATTTCTATTGGAGCTATTTGAAAAGCAAAGTGCATGAATTAAAACCCAGAGACATGGATGTTCTAATACGATACCACCTAAAATTTTGCAGAAAGTAATTGATGGCATGTACGTATGGTTCGGACACTGTCAAGTAGCTGGAGGTAATCTATTTGAACATCTTATTAAGTAGGGGATTCTGCCAGTAGTGTCTCGGTGGTGAGAAGCGAGGCAACTCGCCAAAAACAAACATCCCGTTGGTGAAAGGCGAGATGGCCCACCTGATATAAGTACCCTGATAGGAAACTAGTACATTGTTGTGGTCCAATTGGTCTTCCGTTGAATTTGGTTTTAGGTTGGAAATAATACTTGTTAACAAATTGCCGAAATTACACTTAATATACTTTATTGAATGTAATGTTGAAGTTTAAACATTTTACAATAATATATATTTACAAGTTCCAATAATTATAACACTAACAAAGGTTCTGATACGAATTATCTGACGAATTTAAGTTAAGTTCCTGGTGAAATGGAGTTGTGTCTCTTATATAGTCCCTTGAGGGGTTACCGCAATTTTTTGTAGCATCTGAAATAATCATATAAGCATGCACGCGC
The DNA here is from genome assembly GCA_963920215.1 of Nineta flava. Classification (NCBI taxonomy): domain Eukaryota; kingdom Metazoa; phylum Arthropoda; class Insecta; order Neuroptera; family Chrysopidae; genus Nineta; species Nineta flava. The sequence continues at coordinate 92,609,325 of OY986040.1, forward strand.
TTATTGTAGTTAAGCAAAAGCCACGCGCATTTCATAAATTCCTTAAGTAACAATTTCTCACGTATATGTGTTATAAAATTGCTCAGCTACCAATTTCTCACGAAATATAAGACAAATTGTAAGATTCTTATTGCAGTAAAACATCATTAAAATAAAAAATACATACATAAAATTAAACTAACTACAGTAAAACTTCTTCCAATTTTATAAGACAGCAACAACATCCACGACGTTTTCCCCGAGTCACGATAAATGCTTTTTTTAAAATTAACATACCTACATTTTGCGCAATATCAGTAAAAGTTGTTGCAATTACAGCGCCATTTATCGTGAATCAAAAAAAATGTTTCGAATAAAACTAATGTAGTTTTGTATGGAAAATCTGAATCTGCTATAAAAAATTAGGGTTCCCATTTAAGATTTCAAAGTACCCCCCCCCCCCCACCCCTCACTCCCGGGATGTGGATCGACTTTGGTATCATTGGATAGCTTCTTTAAAACTATCGAACATGTAATTTTTCGTTTTTCATCCCAAATTGTGTTTCTCGAGTGATTCGACCTTTTCCAGACTTTTTGGAAACCTATATGTATTTAATTTAAAATCAGAATAATCTGTGCATAGTAAAATATTATTGTAAATCTACAAATTTATTTATTATACAAATTTAGTTAATGCATTTATACAAATTTTTATTTTATATGCATAAGTTAGGAAATTATTATATTTATTTTAGTGCGTGATATATCAGTGTGTGAATTGTTTATTGTATTTTTTACACGCGCACAGATGTATTATATATAATATGACTGGTATATCTACTATGGGGCAAAAAGGCAGCGCACATTTTTCAAAATTTCATTTTTTTTTTGTCCTTGCCTTATTTATTCGATTTTCGAAAAAATGCTTCGGATAAAAGTTGTTCATTATAAAAATACTAACAACATTTATTCGAAATATTATCCCAAAAACCGAATAAATAAGGCACAAATCAACTATATAATTTTTGAAAATAAACACTTCATTTATGGTCTATATTACGTACATGTGTAGTAAACACATGTTTCTGTAATCTAAAGTATTTACAGATGTTTGAGTTGAATTTGGGGCAAAACTGTTCAGTTTATGAAAAACAGTTAGGTACAAATAAAAGTTGTTTACTTTTAAAAAAGAAAAATTTTTGAGTTTAAACTTTACCTCTTACGATTTTAAAGGTTTAATTTTTTTGTAGATGCATATCTCTCCTCTAGCGGGAAGGAGGGGGCATGAACAGATTTTGCCCATTCACGGACTTGATGCCTCTTTTTAGATGCTTACTTTAATTTAAATTCGCCAAAAACAATATGTTATAGACATTTTATTACACTGTAAAATATATTAGTTTATTTTTATATTAAAGCGACAAGGTGATCTCATGGTTTCTAGTAATCCAAAAGCAGCTTTTCCATTTGCTGCAGTTATAGTGGGATTATGGAATGAATTCCCAGATTTTGGTAAATTATTATTAGCACATTTTCATAAAGAATGTGTATATTTGGCACCACTGTATCCGGTACAGGAAGAAGGTCAAACAAATGAAGATTATTATAAGTAATTTTAAATATATGTACACAAGTGGAACACATAAAACGTTTCAAATCTTTTTCCTTTATAGGGACTATAACTTAACGGCAATTTCACTATGAAATAGGGTTCTACGGCTATATTTAAACTATTGTCCCTTCTCTCGCCAGAGTGAAGCAATTTTAATAAGAAATAGTCTTTTGTAGAACAAACAGTTCCTCTAGGAGAAAACTGAAACGCTTTATTTAGATGGACCCGCCTGTGAATTGTTTAAACCAATTAATATATGTATTTCCATTCATTAGAGCTTTAGGATACCGATATACGGATGGAGTTGTAGAAGAGCATGACAAATTTTTAAAACGAATGACTGGAACTATTCGCCTATATGCTGCAATTATAGTAACGAAACAACGTCAAGCAAAAATGAATATTCCAAATCCTCATGGACTAGAATGCGGATGGCGATGGCTTACTAGTATATTGAATTTGGAACCTAGAATTGATATTACGGCGACGCTTTTATTTAACTTTTTAGATGTAGCTGGTAACGCTATGTTAATTGCCTACGGAAAACAATTTAAAAAAATTATTTCTTATATATATGAAACTTTTTATCCACGAATGGAGAAGGTAAAATTTTTTTTTTTTTATAGTAATATTGAATAATTTTGAAGAGAAGGAAAGAACAAATAGTCATATTTATGTTTTAATTATATGACATGTTCAATGTTATTTCAAGGTCAGGTTTAAGGTTGAAAATTTTTTTATCAAGATAAGAAGTTCACATTTAAGTACAAACATCTGGCATACGAACTTTATCTGACCTTTACTTTTCAAGGCAACTTAAGTGTTGTTTAATCCATTTGTTAAATTTCAAAATTTGTCCAAATTCCTAGATCAATTATTTGTATTATATAAATATGTATTTCGACTACAAAATGGTCATCATCAGCATGAATTTAATTTAATTTTAAAAATAAATTTAAAATCATTGTGACATATGCACCAAATTATCAACGAGTAACATAACTTCCCCGAAATTAATTACGATTAGCTAATTCATGCAGATAATGATTACTGTGTAGTCGAAATATTCATATAATACAAATAAATGATTAGGAATTGGGACATATTTAACTTCAAAACAGTGAGTTCTCTTTGATTATCTGTGATAATTTTTATAATCCATGTGTTATTTTAAATATATATATTAAGAAACATTTTTCTCCAATATTTTCAGATTGATTCCGGTGGCCCGGTTGTACGTTTTCATGTGTTTTTAAATAGTATTGTTAAAAGTGGTCGAATTCATCCTCCAGAAGGGACATTGCCCGATAATTTTTGGTAGTGGTACTTCTAAAATAAGAACATTATAATTTTGTAAATGATAAAATGTAAATAGTTTTGTAAATTAATAAAAATTTGAACATAAAAAGACAATTGAACATAAACAAGTTTAAACTATAAACATAAAAATACATTTGTTGGACAGTTATTTATTTTACAGTAAGAAATATTGAAAAATATTCAATAGAGGCTGAGAGAAGAGAAGTTAAACAAGTGAACATGTAACAACTAATTGAGTTTAAATAACCTGTATATACTGAGTTCGTTGTCATTGCGTGAACTGTTTGTTTACTTTTTACCAATCCAGATCAATAAAAATATAACTGTTGTATATACCAAGTTACTATATACACTAGAATCATTTTAACCCGACTTTTCGTTTTTTGAGTCTCGTATTTGTTAGTTTTTCATGTTTTAGGAACCCTCCCCAAAAAATCAGCTCGATTGATACTTAATTCCTATTAACTTGCTGGAGAAAATGTATTATGCTTCTTGCTTTGTTTTATACTGGTTTTATTGGCTGTGTTAAGCTTTTTCTGACATACTATTTAGTTTTATAATTGTGGTAATATTGTATTTTGTTTTTTGTAACGATGGTTATTTTTATCATCTACTATGTTCAATGGATATTTGAAGAAATTTTTCCGAAATTCTTCGCAAATTTGCTAAAATAATATATACTGCGGATTTTTTAAAAATAAATTAATAATTAAAAGTGATAATTTGCAACTGCGATGCCAAAAATAATGAATAATCACTGTCAATACAAGTCTTGCATTGTACTATAGTACATTGTATCATAAATTTTAAAACACTATACATGGCTCCCCCCTCATCCTTGTCACCTTTAGTCAGTCATTCATTAACATACCCCTAACTATGGACTAAAAATTAGCGTTCATTTTTCAAAATTGTTTATTTTATTTGTGCTTTATTCATTCAGTTTTTGGGAAAATGTTTCGAATACAAGTTATTATAAAAGTTATATTTATAATGAACAATTTTTATCAGGAGCATTTTTTTGAAAACCGAATGAATAAAACACTTATATAAAAGTCCTGCTTATCCTAGAACGCATATGATCTAAAAATTATTAATAATATACTAAAGCAAGGCAATTACCTTTACTCAACCTAATATTGGTGTGCTAAAATAGGCATTTTATCGGTATCAAAAAATATTTAAAAATATAGAATATCCAAAAAAATTCCCAAAATATTGTCGACGAATTACTGTGGAGAAGGCGATACCCTGTATTTAAATAAATTAATACTTTCGTTTTGTGTGATCAGTGATAATTGTTTTATGCAACACAAAAATTAAAATTATGTATCACAACATTCATGTTATTAAACATTAATCAAGTCGTGATTATTAAAATACATAATTAATTAAGTGCGTGTTATACTTTCTCTAACGTAGTACTAAGTATTTTTCAATTTACATTGTTGTTAAAAACATGATACTTAAACGACTGTTCAACGCGGTTATAGGTTTTCTACAGTTTAGTAATGTTCATGGATTTTGTTATGTTGCTGATAGGGAAATTCATTGGATAGGAAGGTGAATATCGAAAATTTTATTACATTATATAACGTCGATATTATATTATTCTGTGGTTTCAAAATTTATTTACATCAAATTTTGGATGGTAGAGTACCTACAAACTTTAAAAAGAATTTTACTTAATCCGTATGTGTGTGTGTTTGTTAGAGCGATGTCAATTATTAAGAAACTGATACCAATCCTCCACTGTTTTTGAAATATTTTAGCTATATTTTGAAATCAAAAATTCTGCGACGTGTTTATGAAACTCTATGAAACATCTTTAAATGGTGAATATCCTTTATAATAAACTGGAAAGATTCAATAACTTCAGCTTTTATTTTGATTGGGAACAAAGACATAATATGAATTAAAACCTAATGTCATCCGTTGATGAGTTCCTTTTGTTAACCAGTCCGAGTGGCTTAGTTGTCTAAGGTGTTCCTCTCGAAACTGGGAGGTTGCTGGTTTAATTCCCAACGACGGTAGTTTGTCAATTAAATTAATTTAAAAAAAATTAATGGGGCGGTTAATATGATTAAACTGTGGCATATGGACAAGAACGAGAGAAACCGGCTATGCTTGTGAAGGTTTTCTGCAGTTTCCTTTCACAAACTCCAGATGAATATCGACATAGTTCCTATCAAACTCGGCTTCATTTGCACAACCTACCAATTCCTTGTCCTTTAGGGGTTGGTAAAAAGGGTCTTGAAATGCCTTTTTTCCATGGCTTCGATCTCCCTCTGCTACTACAGGGTGTCTACTAGCGGTCCTGGAAATCTGGAAATGTCAGGGAATTGAAAATTTCTTGAAATGTCAAGGAATTGCCAGGGAGTTTTGATTTGAAACTTTTCTGGAAAAATTAATTTTTTATTTAAAAACTTTAAATGATTTAATGATAGTAAAATCAATATAAAAAAAAATTTTTTTTTGCAGCCGGTATTATCGATAGCTAAATTTAATACTATTGTCATCTGTTATAATAAAAATTATTATATTTAATGAACCTATACTGTACGTTAAAAAATATATTATAATATATATTATGTTTAATATTCGTCTGGAAAAATTAATTTAAATCTCTGGAAAATCTGGATATGTCAGGGAATTTTTTTGAGCTAAATCGCGTAACATAAAAACAAACCTGTAACTACTACTAATCTCGTACTTCATGATCTGTTCTTAAAGTAGTACGGCACCACCCTGGAGGTCAACCCTTTTAATTAAATCATTAAAATCAGCCCACAATTGGCGAAGATCGCGTAACAAATAAAAAAACTGTTGAATTGAGAATCTCCTCCTTTTTTAAAGCCGGTTTAAAAGTAAAAAGTAATTTTTCAATGATAAGTTACCTTATTAATTTCTTTACAGATTATTTTGGTTAACATGTATAATACTTTGCTACATAGCATCTTATTTCTTAATATTATCTGGTTATGACAATTATGAAAATAATAGTATCAGTTTTGTTTCGGATACAGCGTATCTTCGTTGGAAAACTAAATTTCCTGCAATTATTGTGTGTGAATTTGAAAATGATCTTGCTGAAGATTATGCAGAAGAGTGAGTATACACAGTTTATAAGAACAGTAGGGGCCGGGAATATTAATTTGGAACCAATTTTATCTGAATGCACTGTACTGTACAGTCAAGTTTCAAGTGTTTACCTCTATACCTCAGTTTCAGGGAATGCTGAAAGTCTGACTTTTCTTATAACCCGTTAATTTTGTAGCTATTATATACCGTGTGTGTTGGACAGCTTTTCCCATAGGAAATCAATGTTAAATATTATTTACTATAATAACTATACACAATGCATAAAGATATAAAAATAGTGGGGGTACTCTGTGGTGTATGGGATGTGTTGTGTACATAATGCTGGCTGCCTGCTCACTGCTGTCTAAAGTCGTCAGTACTACATAAACATCTAATTAGAGTGCGTTAAATATATTCATTATTGTCTTCTTAGTTTAGCCATTACTTCAAACAATTGAAAATTATTTTTTAAATATACATTATTTGTATGTGGAATGTTTGAAAATAAATGATAGAATTCTATTAACAATTATTTGTCCTCCATTATTTGCTAAACAATATCCGAGTCGATTGTAGAAATCTAGCCGGGTATTTTCTAGCACTTGAGGAGAAATATTCGCACAATTGTCAACAATTCTTTGCCTTAATTGTTGCAAATTTTCAGGCGTATTCCGCGAATAGATCTGTGTTTTGAGAAAACCCCACAAAAAAAGTCGTTAGGCGATAGATCTGGCGATCTGGCTGGCCACTTGAAGGTTCCAAAACCACTCATAAGACGTTCCTGGAAATTTTGTTCCAGGAACAGCCTTACTATCCTGGCATTGTGTGCAGAGCAACCATCTTGTTGGAACCATACAGATTCCAGGTCTAAATTAGGAAGAGCTCTAACAGTTGGCAATATATTATTTCGTAACAAACTCAAATATTTTTGAGAATCTAAAGATCCGTCAATATAGAATGGTCCTATAATATGGTCACCCAATATTCCAGTACAGACATCCAGTTTCTTTGGAAACTGAGTTCGGGTACTGATATATCGATGCTGATTTGTCTGAGACCAATATCGCATGACCGATGGATTATGTTTTCCATGTAATGGAAAAGATGATACATCAGTAAATAAAATATTTCTGATGAAATTATCTTCTCGATTCGCCTTTTCCATCACAGCTTCACAAAACTCCATCCTGTGATAAGGGTCCTCAGCCAATATCTCTTGGTTTTTTCCATATTTAAAACATTTAAAATTGTTCCGCTTCCAAATGTTTGCAACTGTAGAGTTGCTTAGGCCCAATTCTTCACCAACTTCTCTTGTCGATTTTTAATCGTCAATAATAAACTACAAACTGCTATATGTCTCTCTTCATTTTTTTGTGGGGCTTCATCATCGTTATCTTTGTGGCAGTCTTTGCAACCAGATATACAACCCCATTTTTCAAAACAGCTAATCATATGAATAACTGTTCGAATGCTTGGCGATTATCTATCCTCAAATGCCACAATAAATAAATTAACACATTCCTTTGCCGAATGTCCCCCAAAGTACCATTTAATAATTTGCACTTCTTCTATTGTTGTGTAATAACCCATTGTTGGAATACGATCATACCATTAAATAAAAAACAACCAAATATTTCCTATGCATTCACATACGTAATGAATAATAATATTATCAATTGAGTGTGCAGAAATAAATCCCCACTCTTTAATGAGATCAAACAAACATGATTCCACAAGTAGCATGTAAGTATGTGTATAATATATGGTTAGTATATGTGTCATTTATGTATTTAACATTGATTCCCTATTAGACAAGCTGTTGAAAACGATCTGTATACTGTGTTCATTAAAAAAGTTACCACCTAGTTATTTAAAAAAAAATTGTTTCAAACAAAAGTTGCACAGTTTAAAGGAAGAAACAATGCAATTATTATATTTTTGTTAAATGCGTCCGTGCCGCGTGGTATATCTATATATTATCTTTTAAACGGTTCAAGATAGGAAAAATCTTTAAATACTTTAAATAAATAGATGTTTATCTACTAAAAACAAACAACTTTTTTCATTCATTCAATAAAAAAGTAAATTCAGTAAAAACAAAATTTACGCCACATTTACATTTGATGTGATTCGCATGAAAGTTACATGCTCAAAGTATAGCAATCAAAGGAAAGCAGCTATCACATATACGTACATACAGCACTAAGTTACATGTAAAATTGCACCAAAATAGAAGACGTCTCTATTTTGATATACCTAAAAACTTACATAAAAAATAATACTACAATTGCTCAGTAAACAGTCGATTGAAGACTCATCAAAACAGTCTCTGTCAAAACTGTCACTTGTAAAAAGGTACTTTTTATAGTAATAACCTTTTACATTTATGTTTTCGATGGAATAATACTAAAAAAATTTTTCAAAAATAATCTATTATTTAACATTCAGATAGAGTTAGTGCCAAGAGAGTATGGGACCTGCTGGAGTCTTTGAATTTATTTATTATTTGCTCAATAGATTATAAATAAAAGTCATATTTTTATAACTCAATTTTCAAGTAAAACTCCCATGCTGCTCTCTTCAAGATTGAATACATTTGCAGTTCAACAATTTAAAAATATTTTTTTAAATAATTGTTGTAGACTTTGGGGCAACGATGGTTCAATATATGCTCCAGATATTTTTAACGAAATAGGATTTTTTCGTGGAACTGCACCGTTAGTTAAAGATCAATGTACTGCTGATAATGATCTAAATAGAGCAGTATGTAATACAAATTATACATTAATTTCTGAAAAGGTGAATTTTCAAATATAATAGCTTTGTTGCTCAATCAATGGGTACGGCGGATCTTGTAAAAGTTTGATAAAATTAACTCCCGTTCATAAAAATTGACCAGTTGAAACATTCTAAGTGTTACTGTATGTAATAGTAGTAAGTGCGGTGTCGAATTTAAAAAGTAGACAGGAGTTTTTTTCCCTGTACTAGTGCATTCGTCTTGGACGCTCACACGCTTTCAGCGCGCTCAATCGTCGTTTTCAGGGTTCGACTTGGCGCTGTGAGTGTCAAAAAATCACACTTGCGCCTAAGTTCATGAGGTAGATCTCGCGCTTACAGATGCTTACTCCACAGAGATAGGGGAGCAAAAGACTCCCGTGAACTTAGCAGAGCACTTTTAGCAGATCCCTCCCAAAACCATCCAACAAATTTATTGGTCATTTGTTGGACATTGTTGGAACATTTTAAAAATTTGTTGGACCCTATTTCAAAAGTTATAACCGTTTTTCCAAATGCTCTGCTAGGTTCACGCTAGCAGAGCATGTTTGAAAATTGACCAAAAAAGTATCCAAAAATGTTCCTTAGGACTTGTTGGACATTGTTGGAACATTTTTAAAATTTGTTGGACCTTCTTTCAAAAGTTATAAAGCTTTTTGAAAGCGTTGCTTAGAGCACGTCTACAGAGCCATGTTTTAAAATCGGCAAAAAAAGTAAGAAACAATGTTCCTTAGTACTTGTTGGTCATTGTTGGAACATTTTTAAAATTTGTTGGACCTTCTTTCAAAAGTTATAAAGCTTTTAAAATGCTCTGCTAGGTTCACGCTAACCGAGCATGTTTGAAAATTGACCAAAAAAGGATCCAAAAATGTTCCCTAGGACTTATTGGGCATTGTTGGAACATTTTTAAAATTTGTTGGACTTTCGTTCAAAAGTTATAAAGCTTTTTAAAAGCGTTGCTTAGAGAACGTCTACAGTGCCATGTTTTAAAATCGACAAAAAAAGTAACAAACAATGTTCCTCAGTACTTGTTGGTCATTGTTGGAACATTTTTAAAATTTGTTGGACTTTCTTTCAAAACTTATAAAGCTTTTAAAATGCTCTGCTAAGTTCACGCTAACCGAGCATGTTTGAAAATTGACCAAAAAAGTATCCAAAAATGTTCCTTAGGACTTGTTGGACATTGTTGGAACATTTTTAAAATTTGTTGGACCTTCTTTCAAAAGTTATAAAGCTTTTTAAAAGCGCTGCTTAGCGCACGCCTACAGACCCATGTTTTAAAATGACAAAAAAGTAACAAACAATGTTCCTTAGTACTTGTTGGTCATTGTTGGAACATTTTTAAAATTTGTTGGACCTTCTTTCAAAAATTATAATTCCTTAGGACTTGGTATTTAATACGTATATAATAATTACCCTAGTACAAATGTGCAATTTTTTTAACGTTTTTATTTTTCAACAATTAAAAACTATTAATTTATGTATAATCTGTACCAATCATCACATAACGCACCTAGCAAAGTAGTGTGCGGCAAAAGTTGTAGCATAGACGCCGAATGCACTATATACTTTCTTTGACTAGAAGTATTTGAGACGATTTTTGGCCCTCTGTATCTCAGTTACCAAAAAAGCTATGAAGCTCAAATTTTAAACATAGCGTGAGTATACAACAGTACAGCTTTAATAGTTTTTTCTAAGAGATTTAACCTATAAAATTGACATTTTGGTCAGTCACATATCATAAATCATAATCAATGCGTGTGTTCGGCCGAACTCAGAAGTAAGAAATCTTAGTAAGATGTTCTGAGCATCTGAGTCAGCCAGTTTCGGCCAGGACACACTTTCTTTTTCTTCTTAATCAGTGTTGCCAGATATCTCGTTTAACAGTAGATATACTGCTTTGTTAGTATATCTACCTTTTTTTTTTGAATAAATAAAAAAATTTTTGAATTTGTGTCATTTTTTTCAATTTTTTATAATAATAATAAATTTAAAACTCCCCAGTCGTGCAAATACAAAATCAGTCATTACAGACCATATTCCATTATTTGAAATAATAGAATATGGTTCTGTAATTACTTTAAGGTATTATTTTATAATGGAATTTTAAACAATAAGTAATGCAATATATGACAAATAAAAAGAATTAATATTATTTAATATTTGAAGAAAAAAAATTCTATAATATATTAAATACTAATGTAATATAATTTTAATTATTCTGAATAAAAGTATTTATTTCAAACTATTTAAATTGGAATTTTCACTTTTTGAATCTACCGCTTTTTAAGAAATCGGCTGAGCATTTGGAAAAACGGTTATAACTTTTGAAATAGGGTCCAACAAATTTTTAAAATGTTCCAACAATGTCCAACGAATGACCAACAAATTTGTTGGATGGTTTTGGGAGTTATCTGCTAAGTTCACGGGGGTGAGCAAAAGCGTGAGCGGAGCGCAATATCTTACTATTTATCAAAACTAATGCTGCGTGAGCGTAAGCTAACCAAACTTTTGTCATATTTATTAAAGTTCTTAAAATTAAAATCGTTGACAAATCAGTTAAAATGGTTAACTATTTACCCAGATTATTTTTATTTTCGATCGATTTAAATGATTCAGAATCTGGTAAAACGTATACTATTTCTGTTACTTCCGACGAAATAAAACGTCGCCATGTTGATACAAACTAACGCTCATAACGTCCAAAACGAACGATATTTTCTAAGCGTTCGTAGGCCAACATGAACACCAATAATTTGTGCTTATAAGCGTGAGCGCTCAAAGCGTGTGAGCGTCCAAGACAAATGCACCCTAAGTTAATGAATTATTAAGAATTTTAAGGTTTCGATCTTGCGAATGATGACGATGCCTTTTGCAACGTTAAACATCTTTTTTGTTCTAGTTACGACGAAATTGTACATCGTTATTTAAAAAATGTTCTTGGAATGACACGCCATTTGAGTGTTGTCAGTATTTTAAACCATTAGAAACTGAGTTAGGATTATGTTACGCAGCTAATTCAATGCAAACTGGGTAAATATTACTATAATTTAATTTATTATCGAAAAAAGTCCATCACGAGAATGAATCTATAATAACATATATAGGTAAAATTTGGTTGTATGTTTGAATGTATGTAGGGGTTAATCTCTGGAACTATTGAATCAATTTTACAAATTCATTTACTGATAGAAAGCGACACTATTCCCAAGTGGCATAGGCTATAAGTTTGCATTTCATTCATCCGTGCCCACGTGGTACGCTAATAAAGAAATATATATTGAACAAGCTTATTCCCGCGACTTCGTTCGCTCTTTATTTTTAAACAACCCCCTCTAAGCTTTTAAACAAAAAAACTTTCATGAAAATCGGTCCAGTAGTTTTTGCGTGATGGTCGAACAAATCAACAGACAATTACTTAAAGAAATGTACGTTTCAGCGTTTTTTGAAAATCAACCCTATAAGGGGTAAAATAGGGAGTCAGAGATTAGGTTTTTTTTGAAGTTAGAGATATGAAAATTTCTATTTCAGTTATACATCATAAAGTACGCTTTTCCGAGCTTTTGGTAAATTGACCCTCGAGGGGGTGAGCGTTTGTATAGAAATTGAGTATTTTAAAATAAGAAACTTGAAAATTAATATTTAGCCTATAAATTATAAACAAATAAATACGTGTGTAACTCAATTATAAGGCCTTTACACACTTTTTGCGGGCGAAGCTACAACGGGCACTATATATAGAAGTCAGTGAAGAGTATTAGTCAGTGAAGCAGGAAAGGTGATTACAACTTTCTAGAAATATCGAGCTTTATAAGGCACCATAATGATCAGGTGATCATGAACAACGAGACTACAATATTTTCCAAATTTTGAGTATTCCACTGTAAATCGTATTGCGTAAGATTTGGTGAAGGGCTTTTTGGATTAAACAATCTGTTTCTTTCTTTAGAAAAGATTATACGGACATTGGATTCACAACAAACAGAACAGAACCTACTCCTGGTAGAATGATGTATCAATTTACTTCATCAATTGAACTATACATATTGAGTAGAGAAGAGGTGCCTAGTTTACAACTTCCTGATTATGAATTCAAAATCGAACCGGGTTATAAGCGCCAATATCTTATATCAATAACAGAGATCGATAATGAACCAGCAGTAAAAAATATTGCAATAAAACATAGAAAATGTCGTTATCCTGATGAAAATTATTTAACAATTCAAAAATATTACAGTTTTATGGGATGCATCATTGAAGAAAGAAAAAAGCAACATTACAAATTTTGTAATTGTACACATCAATTAATGCCAAATCCAGGTAAATACCATACGCTCAGTTTCATTATGTTTCAAAGTTATCGAATCAATGAAAAAAACATACCCAATATACAATCCTAGCTGGCTATAACTTTGGAATTTTGAAATTCTGATTGTTTTTCTGGAGTCGTATAGAAAATTTACCTAGGGTCTTCTCTCATAATTATTTCACTATCTCCTATAGTTTTCTCCAAAAAATTCAGACAAACACAACATACGTCACTTTTCTATATAGAGATATACACGGGTATGTATATCAGAGGTGGGCAGGAGATGACTCGGCCAAGCTCTGAGTGAGAGGTAGGGAAGAGAGATAGAGTTAATACAGGGTAACCTACCAATTATTAATAATAAAATGTACCTTTTTAGTATATATCATATTTGTGTATGAATAAAATAAAAATATATAAAAAATATATATAAATCTTTTGAACCTTTAAGTTTACCGCTGGACCATTGTAATAAAAGAGATATTTTTACTATTCATATCCGAGAACTAATAAAGAATTATTTACCTGATTTAATTATTTTTTCTTCGTATGGAGTATGCTCAGTATAGTGTCATGGGAATTTGATGAATTAAGTTAAATTTTACATAAAGTGGGAATTTGAGTTCTTCGAGTTAGTCTACTTTGAATTGAAAAAGTGAAAAGTACTATTTGTAGTAGTGGAAATTATTTTTCGCATAATTTGTTTTTCAAAAAAAATAAAAGTAGTGAATTTAATAAAGGAGAAGACATCGCAAGCAGTCTTGGATAAGTTCAGATTATTATTATTGTTATTATTATGATTATCATTATTGTTATTATTATTATTATTATGTTTTTTGGTGTATCTCTCCATACTGTAAAAGATATTATTTAAACAATAAATATTTTATAAAACTATTTCTAAATTGATTGAATAAATTATTGGGCAATAATCGGTAGGACAACCTGTATTGAAACATCGTTCCGTCTTGCTTCAAAACATACCTTCTTTACTTACTCTCACCCAGCTTATGGAGAGCTCGTAAGGCTCAGACGAGCTGTCTGTGCCCACCTCTGATGTATATCAATAGCACGAAATTGCGTATGGCCAAGTTTAAGGAAGCGTGGCCAAGCGTACTTACAGTGACTATCTACTACAGGAAATATTTGGTCAAAAATGACGCCCTTGTAACTTTTGAACTAAAAGAGCTACAGGGCTGAGTTTCGAATATAGAAACATTACATCATTTATAAGTCAAAATAGACCATAGAATCCATATACCACATCTTATGAATATTGGTGACGTCTTACATTTTCGGATATAAATAGTGAAGTATCTCGGAAGCGGAGATCAAGAAACAAATGTAGTGTCATGGCGATAGCTTGACAGATGTAACGATACGTAAAGATTATTAATAAAAAAGTGTTCGTCCATAGAAACATTTTTTGTGTGTGGAAATTTTTCAAAATACTACAACTTTTTTAGCTTTATAAACATAAGTGATATACGAAAAAAAAAATGTAAAAACAGACCAAATTTTCGGATTATCCTTAATATGATATTTTCTTCTTAAATATAGTGATATGGAAGAGAAGGCCAAGTTATTTATCAAGTGAAGGAAATGAATATAAATTTAGTATGTATTTAATATTTTATCTCTGTCAATGTCTATCTCTGTATTTTCTAACACTGATTAAAAAACTTACCTTCCATATATCACTATATAAAAATATTATATTATAAAAATATTTTTGATCAAATTAACTTTAATCCTGACTTTGTAACTGTTCAAAATATTGATCGCAGAAAAAATAAATAAATTTGAGCTTATTAAACTATAGTACACATTGCCACAAAAGTGTTCTTTTTTCAAAAATTAATAGTAGATTTGTGGCCAATTCTATAAATACTAACAACTTTTGCAAAACATTTTACCAAAAACTGAATGGATTGAACACAAATCAACTATGAAATATTGAAAAAAGAACGCCACTTTTGTATGGTCATGTGTACATATAATAGTGATACGAGCTAATAAAAAAAAAACAAATAAACAAAACACATAATATGAAACAACGACGTTTCGAGCATAATATAAAAAACTATATGTAGGAGCTACGGAGAGTAAGAGAATTTTTTCAGAGAAAGGAAAAAAATGAAATGTATGAAATTAAGTTAACCTAGACAATAATTTTAATATTATATTAAAATCGAAAATATTAGAGTTACAGAAAAAAGTAGTCAGAAGACAAATTGGGGTAAAGATAATTTTCTACAATTTTACTCATGTTAAATTTTTCCATTTTACCAATATTAAGAGAAATATTCCAAATTTTGTGTTTCCCCCTCCCTCTAAACCCCTTAGTCGATTTTGCTCACTAACGAACTTGGCCTTTAAATAACAAAAGCAAATTTTATTCAGATCGGACTACAATTGTGATACCATTCACTTCTCAACGTAACCGGCGTTGCCCCTTCTTATTTTCCAAGCTCAAATCTGTTTTTTGATCCAAACGTTTTCTTAAGCTACGATTCCTTACAATATATAATAAACAATTTAAGTAACTAGTTAAGCCTTTAACGATAAGTATATATTTACAATAAATTGATCAATTCGTTTTCGAAGAAATATTTTAAACAAAAGTTGTTTTTATTTCATTTTTAAGAAACAACTTTGCAATTTGATTTTGCCGGTATTGTAAACAAATTTTATGTAAAGGAGGATTTAATTCAACCAGGTAGGTCTTGTTCAAGAAGAATGTCAGCTAGATCATTTTTTGAATATAGACGACCCTTCCCTCAAAATCGTTAGTTTTGTTATTTTTGCCTACCTAAATAAGCAGACTCCAGAAAATCAATGCCAAAATGTACGCGATGGAATTAGGTAGCCCATAGTTAGTTATTTTTATTATGATTAATTTTTTAGAAAAAATTTGCAATTTGACTGGTTTACAGTGCATTTCTAACCACGTTGATGACTTTACCTCTATAAAACCAAACTGGTCAGTGAAAAAAGGTTTGGCTGTTAGTTGCTTGCAATCATGTACGGAAGACGAGGTTCATGTTATTCACTTAAAAAAGAAAGAATTTTCTGCTGGGTAATTAAATACTTTACGGTCAACATAAAAGCAAATCTTCGACAGGCCAGTAATAATTGTATTTATGAATTCAGTATTTTATTATTGACCCTGTCTAATAGTACTTTTACCTCGTAAAAATTACACGTGGAGATATTCCAATAGAATTATCTTCGTTTTGGCACTATGAAAACATGGCAAAAAGTCCATAACAAAATCGCGAGTGCAAAAAAAATTGAAGCTGAAAGGACCCGAAAATTACTTTTTCTCAAATATCTCGTAAACTATTGGTTCTACGTTAACAGAGGTCATCATTAAATTTAGCTAATTCTACACAAAAAAGGCCCTTTACAAAATTCACGTTGGATCAATAGCTGTCGAGATATACGGCTGAGAAAAATTTTTCGTATCGATGCAATAAATAGCCTTTAAACTGAGTTTTAAATCGGACAAAATGTGTCGTCCAATACGTTCAGGTTTATGCGAACTCTTAAGATTACAATTTATTTTAATCTTACTTACATAAATCTGAACGTATTGAACGACACATTTTGTCCCTTTTAAACTCAGTTTAACAATAAAGATTATTAAAATAATCAAAGAGAACTCTAGGTTTTTTTTTTGAAATTATTTTTCAAATTTTGACCCTATTCCTAGAACATTTGTTTGTATTTTATAAATACGTATTTCGACTACAATGTTTCTCAGCCGTATATTTCGAGAGCTGAATTTTGTAAAGGGCTTTTTTGTGTACAATTAGCTAAGAAATAAATTTAATAATAACCTATGTTAACGTAAAACCAATAGTTTACGAGATATTTGAGAATAACTTTTGCCATGTTTTCATAGTGCTATAACGAAGATAATTCCATTGGAAAATATCCAAGTGTATTTTGTAAGAGATACGCTCATTTTTTTGTACTGTTTCATTGGACTATATGATTTTTTTTGTAAGTATAGAAAAAAGAATGGATACGGAGAAGTGGTTGTTAAGATGAGAGAATGGCCCACAGAACGATTTAAGAGAACAGTGATACGTAGTAAGCTAGACTTGATAGGTAATATAGATGGTAAGTACTACTAGAATTCAGTTATTTATTGTAACGTGAAATGTGTATATTTTAGTTTCAATTGGAGGTACTGTTGGTTTGTTTATTGGAGCTAGTGTCTTAAGTATTGTTGAGATTTTCTATTATTTTGGATTCAGAATTTGGTCCAATAAGAGCACACAAGGGGAAGAAATAAGTGTACAACAAGTTAAAAGTACAAACGATGTAAAAACGAAATCACCAGATGTAATACGCGTTGGTCATAAATTAGCTATTAATAAAGACAACGAAATTATTTTAATTAAATCAAAAGATACGAATAAAAAAATCACAACTCCAACATACACTTTTTCATATTATGAATAATGAATGCTTTTATTATATTTTTATTTAGATTTAAACGTTTTGGTTTATGCTTGGTTTGCATAATACTGAGTTGAAAGCTACATTTTTCACACTGAAACAGAGGTCATAGTTTTTAGTATAAAAGAAAGATTTTTTCGTATTAAGATAGCATCCTTCTGAGAGCAATTTCAATATGATGAAAATTTAGTATAATGTAAAAGAATATCTAATACATTTAAATATTTCTGACTTGTAGTTTTTATATAAAAAATTATTTTATTCTGGCATTTTAACACGCGGTGAGTAGGGAATGACTACAGTGATTGCAGTTCTCACTTAATTTAAACATGAAAAATCCATGATGAAAATTTAAAAAAACTGATTAATTAATATTTTATTCCAACATTTTAGAATATTATAAAAAATGAATCGATTCTGACATGTAATTATTCGAATATCGTTATTTAAAATATATAAAAGCCACCGCCAGATGTTAGCATTACAAAATCGCAGAGTTATTTAAATCGAATCAACTGAATTCATTAAAGCGCCACGCGGTGGGATGAGTGGAAACTAAAGCTATGATGGTAATACACTTATCTTTCTATAATGTATGTTATTAGCCGTATACAGCGTTGCCCTATTTTTTCATGAAAAAAACCGACATTAGTCAACTTATGTTCTTATTTTAATTCCTAACAATTATACAATAAAATCAATTTTTTTCAAATACTCCACAACACATAAAAAAAGAGTATTTTATCGTATAAAATAATGTAGTTACGTCATATAAAAAATACGGATGTTGTTTTCACTTATACACTGTTGAGGAGATTACCTTAAATAGCAATCCGCAATCATTTATACCTTGTACGATGTGAATATTACAACAAATTGTATTGCTTAACAAGGAATGTGTTTTTGCCCCTATCAAAAACTCAAACTTTCTCTTGTAATTATGTCTTTGGTTTTTTACTGCTCAGGAGGTAGGTGATTACATTAGCTATTAAAATTTTGAGCTTACAAGCACGATATGTGAACAATAATTCTCCAACAGTAAACAATCTTGAATCAACAAGAAATTAAAGAAAAAGACATTTAATTACATGTAAATTAAAATAAATTAGTTTAGCTTTTGCGAAGCTCATAAAGAATATTTATTAAAGCCTATTCTTATCAGGGATGGGTAATATCCTTACGGACTTGTCGCTTAGAATAGATTTTAATTCTTCAGAAATTAGTAATACTTTTAAAAACCTGTACACCCTAACAAATTTTTAAGTATAATTGTAGTTTCAAAAGCCAAACTCCTGCACGCAACTAAAAATTATTTCCATTCTTAAGAAATATGCAATCTGTAAGACTTAAGTGTAGTTACATTAAATAATAGTTGTTTTCAACAATTTAAATTAAATAATGTAAATGATTTAGTTACATAACCACAAAAAGTATTAACAGGCACTATCTATCTAGATTTTGTTCAACTGGTATATTGGTTAGGTATAAGATTGAAATTTGATCAGGTAATCCAGGAATTTTTATCATCAGAATTCCAACCCGAATCTGCCTACACATTTTCATCCAATTTGTTTTGGACATTCGGATAGTTTCGGAGAAATTCGATGGATAAACATAACTTGAAATTTAAAAAATCAGATTATAACCAGTATATACGTATTGAAAAAACAGTCTCTTGTAATTCCGTAAATAGTATATATTCGAAAAATCACCATTGTAGCTATTTTCGTTCAAAAGTTATTTCGGGGTCAAATATCGTCTAAAAGAACGAGAAGTAATAGCACTGTAAGTACGAAGGCCAAAAACCCATTAAACCTGGCCTGTCGCAACAGTTTCCAATTTTATGTAGTTGTAAAAGCACCACTACATTTCAATATTTTCAAATAATCGGATATAGTCAATAAGAAATTTTGATAATCTAGATCCTATTTTGACCAATTTCAAAATGTTGTTACTTGGCCTAATTGGATTATTATACGGTTTGAAACGATGAAAAGTGATGTTTTAGTCAATCGACTATCTAAAATGCTACTTAGACGCCTTAAATTCAAACAAAAAATTGATTGTTAAATTTCACGCTTTTTAGGTTTCAAAACGTTTCATTTTCTGACCCTTTTCGTAAATAATTACCTGTACTTACTTTTCAAGTCTTATTTATTTTAAATCTTTTATCAAAATTTATCTTTTCTGTAGGATTCTGGACTAATTTTTACTAGTAAAATCGTTAGTTTTGCTGTATTAAATTTATAATCATTAAATAAAACAAATATTTGAGGCTTTCGTAACAATAATTTTATTTTAACTATAGTTTCAAAACACAGTTTCATAATCAGAAAATATATGACAAAAATGCACAAATGGTAAAAAAGGTAAACATATTTAAATACTATTGGAGAATTTTGAATTCTCTCCACTCCGTAATTTTTTTGTAGATAATTAACTTTGACAAAGTATGTAGGATCTATCCCGCCCCTTTATGCAACATGTTTTTAATTTTTTATAAGTTATATTTTATATTTATTGCCAGTTTGCATAATTACGACAATAGTTTTTACAAATGTAACTTTATTTTTATTTCAGTTAACTCTTTATTGAATTTTTATTTTTTAGGTTTTACTCATATTGCTTTGTTTTCATTGAAAAAGTATTTACACATGTTTACCGTTTTGTTAAAATTTGTACATTTTGTTATCACATTTTTTTTTTAATGAAGAAACTGTGTTTCGAATGTTCAAAATAAAATTATTGTTACGAAAATCTCAAACATTTGTTTTATTTATTTAATAATTATAATGGATTTTCGTAAAGTAACGATCCATTCAATACAAAATTTAAATTTATAATATAGAATCTATAATATTGTAATTAATTTTATTTTTGGAAATACACGCTTTAAATGCAATAATTGTTAAAGAATATCTATTCAAATATCCAAATCCATTTCCTCTTCTTGAATAGCTAGTTTATTTGATTGAAGCATTGACTTGAGAACAGGTACACACATATACCTCATTGGAGCACACGAATGTGATGGCATTTGAATAATCTGAAATTAAAATTTTATTAAGTTCAATCAAATTAAATTTTTTTTGAATAGGTTATTTATGATATTATTATTAATGAAATACTTTTATGTTTCAATTGACATAAATTTTTGAAAAGTGTTACAAGATTAGTCAAATAAAAACACATAAAATCTCTAGTTGAAACTTATAAAGAATTAACGGTGCAATCAATTCGAACTCTTTTGCACTTTCATTGTGAAATAGTGTATGCACTAAATAAATATATCCCTGTATATCTAGAAATATACCCCTGGATTCGCACTGAAATTGTGTCTAAAATATTGGTTGTATGAAAAAATGTTTCGAATATTTATAACGTAGCTGCCACCACGGATGCATAAAATGCAAAATTTTTATAGACATTTGAAAATAGTATGGCTTTTTATCAGTGAATGAATTTTCAGAATCAGATCAGTAATTTCAAAGATTACCGCAGACAATCTTACAAACCAAAGATACAGAACAACTACTTACAAAAGAACTAAAAATTTGAAAATAATTCACAATAATAATACAAAAATAAGAGATGTTTATTATGTACAAATGAATTACCTACCCATCTACTGTATCTACCCACCATTTGAAGCGAGATATTGTCGGCTTCAAAAATATAGTAGATGGTAGGTAATTAATTTGTACATAATAAGCATCTGTTAGGTTAGGATATGTATTTATTATTATTGTGAATTATTTTCAACATTTTTTTTAAAGTCGTTTCATTATTTTTTAAGCTATACTAATATAGATTATACATGTGAGGTTGTTTGTAAGTTTGCCTGGAACTACTGATCCGATTCTGAAAACTCTTTTGCTGATAAAAGGCCACACTACTATCGAATGGCTATTAAAAGATGGCATTTCATGCATCCGTGTTTTAAACGGTGCTAGATAGAGAAAATCTTTATCTAATCTAAATTTTTATCTAATCAAAACAAACAACTTTTGTTCGAAATATGTTTCTGTCAACCAATAATTCAGTAGTGCCAGGCCTATGCGAGTCAGAATATCTTTAAACATAAAAATGTTTATCTAATAAAAACAAACAACTTTTGTTTAAAAAGTTTCGGTACTGCTAAATATTTCAGATACAAAGGGATTTATAATATTCAGAAAACTTTATTGACAACGATTTTTGAAATTGTTTGTCATGATTAAAACAACATATTCTTTTGGGTTGTGCATCGCTGCTAAATCTAATTGTACCGGTACTAGAACTTTTTGAACACTGTGTATAATGTAAGATTATCTAACTCGTTTGTAATTTAATTATAAAAATAAATTAATTGAATCAGCAAGTTTGTGAAAAATTACCACCCATAATCATTGTCGTTGGTAAAGCTTAAATTTAATTCGTTAAATTTACTTTTAATACAATAATTTTTTTTACCTATCAGGTTTCGATTTTAAAACAATGGTAAGTTATTCATTTTTAGTAAAGAAATATTTTTTTTGTTTACTAGCCGATCCGTATTTATCCTAAAACTGTTGATTGTACGAAAAAATGTTTCAAACAAAGTTTTTATGAGATAAACACAGCTGCAAGGAAAGGAAATTTGTGATAGCCTATATGTCAAACGCCAAATTATTTATCGCCCGTAGATAACCACAACAAAAATAATAGATTTCGGACAAAGAAATCCACTGCAAAAATTTTCTAAAATTACACGTTAGAAGCAATTGTTCGAACTTTGTGCCACAAAAGTAACGTTCTTTTTTCAAAATTTTATAGTTAACGTGCCTTATTCATTCGGTTTTTGGGAAAATGTTTCGAATAAAAGTTGTTAGTATATTTATAATGAACAACTTTTATCCAAAGCATTTTTTCGACAGCCGAATGAAGAAGGTACACATAAATTATAAAATTTTGAAAAAAGAACGCTATTTTTGTGGCTATAGTATTTTGGATAATTAAAGTAGTAAAGTTTCAACTCTGAACACACATCAATTATATGAATAAACTGAGATTGTATACTACACTTTTTTTACTTGAATGTACAATGGGCTACCAAAGTAGTGTCCATTTTCCAAACTGTTATTGTTAATTTGTGCTTTATTCATTCAGTTTTTGGAAAGATGTTTCGAATAAAAGTTGTTAGTATATTTATAATGAGCAGCTTTTATTCGAAGCATTTTCTAAAAAACCGAATGAATAAGACACAAATCAATTATAAAATTTTGAAAATAGAACATTACTGTTGCGGCCATGTGTACTATCAAAAAATTTTCAGTCGATTTATGACGAATCTATGTTTTTCGAAAAACTGTCTCAAATAAAAATTGTTGGTCATAAAAATTCGAACACCTCTTCTTCTAAGCATTTTTTCGGAAACAGAATGGGTTCAGCACAAATCGACCGTAAACTTTTTAAAAAGGGACACCGCTTGTGTGGTTGAGTGAACCTCGTATACAGTCAAGAGTAGTATTATTGGATGCTTATCTTGCAGTAATTGTGTTAAAAATTTCAGCACAGATAGATAGATACATACATCTTGGGGTCTAAAAAGTATTGCACTTCGACCTTATGGTCCATCGTGCTCCTCCTTCTACTTCAGTCCGACGAGATTCGCTTCTCCCATATGTTGGAAATAGCCAGGAGCTTGCTTATCAGGTCTTCCTGGAGGCATATATTCGGGGTGAGATGCACAGAATATCCTGCATCTGCTGCAACCCAGAGGTTCGCAGTCAAAGATAATGTGGCTGGACGTTTCCTCCTCCTCGCCACACACCTCGTTATGGAGTCCCATTGTGTGCAGATGCTTCCCGCAGGGGATAATGCCCGGTAATGAATCCGGTAACCTTCCGCGGTTGCATCCTGTTCAGCTTCAGTGCATCGAGAGACAGTCTTTTGGTTGCACTCCGAAGCAGTATTTTCCCAGTGATCACGGTATTTAGCATTTGACCACTCGTTGATAACCTGTTTACATGCAGTCCTTGGAATTCCTAAAATAACCCGGCACCCAGATCAACTTTTACATTGTTCCGTTTTTCCAGCTCCAGCAGTTCGTTCAGACAAACCTTGACTACCCCTGAGGTAACCCCAGTTCCAGACAAGGCTTTTAGAGCAGCTTGACTGTCCGAGAGAATACATACGTTCTGGTTTATGTAGCCTTTAGCACATAACACACATCAATTGGTATATGAATATACCGAGATTGTGGACTAAACTTTTTGTACTTGATTGTACAATCCCGTTCAATAAAATTGAACAGACCTGAAATATTAATTTTCTTACATTTCATAAAACTCCTCACTTTTGTAACTCTCTGTATAATTATTCATTTATAAACAAATATAACTAGTACTTATATATTTTAAGTGTGAAAAAATAAATGGAAGTATAGTAAACAATATTTACTCAAAGAATCAAAATTGTGAGAGACTAATTCGGTTCAGAACTGTTCAATTTTATTGAACGGGAGTATACCTCGTATACGTGTTAGCTTGGATTTTTATATAATTTCAATCTTTTCGTTGATCTATTACAATAATTAAACGGTTAACAATTATTTTTTTTATATAAATATAACATTATTTTACATTGGCCCACTTTTTTAGCCAAATCACTCGATTTCAATTTCTAAAACGGCTAAAAAATTGTTATGAACCAAAATAGAGTTAATTACTAGGTTTTAATGTTTTTTTCCTCAGCTATCCGATTCTGTCAAAAATTATGGGTTCTCATTTGAAAATCACATGCTGATCCTGGAAAAACCTTGAAGGTCAAGGTCAAAATCAAGGTCTACATAAGAAGCCCCCTTCGAAAATACAATATTTTTTCGGGTAACTTTTTTCAAAAACGTTTCCCTGAAGAAATATTTAGGTGTATTGTTTAAGATGAGCACCCTATAGATGACTGAAGTCGCGTGCAACAAATATTTTGCATAGGATAAATGATTTTTCAAAATAGATTGAATAAACATGAGATAGTTTTCTAATTAATAAAAGCAAATCAAAACAAAAAGATTATTGATGTCTTGTTTAATAAATTTATCGGGACTTTTTGATAAAATATTTAATAAATAAATAAGAATTTCAAGGAAATTTCCCAATTAATGTGTTTATATAAACATAAAGAAAACAAAAATCAATCAAAACACACAAAGGTCATTGAACAAACAATCAGTATTCTAGACAGTATAGTATCATTATTTTATAAACAAAATGCGTGGAAAGTGAAAATTAATAGTAACGTATACATTACAATTTAATTTAACTTTCCTACACAATTTTACACCAATATAGGCAAAAACACGAAATGTAAAAACTGAGTTTTTGTTTTACTGTGTATTTAAGCTATTGTTTAAGAATTGTATATACTAGGAATGTGTAATATTTGAAATGGGTATTTAACCCGGCGTCATCGGGGATGGGTCAAAATTACCAGCAAAATTTTGAATTGCTTGTGGTTTTATAACTACGCGTGCGACGTTGTCGCTCTTCTCAGTAGCTGGAGGCGTAGACTTTCTTTACGTTTTTAATTTGAAATTAGTCGGACGACGGTCGCGCTGCTAGTTACACATGGCGAACGTTGAAAAAGGTAAATATGACCCTTCCCCATAATCAATGTAGCTATTTTGTGCCATTTTGTCCATGTGTATTTTTCTTACTTATTTTGGTTTTAAAATTTTTTTTTTGTTTTTTCCAAAGATTTATATGTTCAGTACATAAAAGTGCCATTTAAATTGAAAGACTGATAAAAAATAAGTGTTTATTATGATTAAGGTAGAGGAAGCTACATTTGTTAACTTTTACAATGTGATATATTTTGGTTAAAAATAATAATAATAAATATATTTTTGTCAACATAATGTCATGTTTTATTTCCTTAATAAGATAGATGGATAGATTGTAGAGGCTGCCCTGGACGAGCTACTCTTCGACCATAAGGTCCATTGTGATGCCTAAGGATGTGATGATGTGAGTGGAGTGGAAGAAATTTGTGTGTAGACTAGGCATTGGTAGGATATGCGGCTACAACCGACTCTGATATACGGGATTCGAACCCATAACCTCTCAATTTCCAAGTATGCATACTGCGCAGACATAACGCCTTAGACCGATCGGCCATTTGGACTGGTAGACTGGTCCTTAATAAAGTCTAATATATATGCTATAAGGAAGATTTTCTATTTTTTTCTTCAAAAGTCCATATTAGATGTTAAAAATCACTATCGCTAAAATTTGTATACATATATACTTGTATATATATATATTTTTGTATATATACATATTTGTATATATATATATATATACTTTTTTATGTGTCTGTGGCCTAGCGGTCACAGTTTCATTCCGATTGGAATGAAATTTGGTATTTGAGGCGCTTTTGGTATTCTAAAGGTCAAGTTCGTTAACATCGGACAAGGGTAAAGGGGGTTTAGAGGGAGGGGGAAACACAAAATTTGACATATCTCCCTTAATATTAGACAAATCAAAATATTTATCAGGAGTTAAGTTGTAGGTACTAAGTTTTACTGTAATTTTGTTTCTTATCATTTTTCTGTTACACAAAAAGAAATATGCCTGTTCACATTATAGTCCAGTCAATGAAGACTTAAAGGCGGCTTTCGCTACAAAAGGTCAAGGAGAGTTCTAATTTGGCAGAGTGTTACAGTTTGGTGTCCTAATTAATATTTCATATTTTCGACCTTGAGCGACCGCCGCTCGCGCCATCATATTGGAAGAATAGTATCAAAAACCAGTTTTTCGAGAATATCTACTCTCCAGCGTCATCTAGATTGGAAATAGTCATTACAAACATTATAGAGCATAAAATTTCCTGAAACTTTTGTGGGAAACATTTTTTGATCAGATAAATAGTCTACGAGTTAGAGCGAAGTCAAGCTCTGCAAATTTTTACAATTTGCAAAATCGCTAAATTTTTTTGTTAGCCTATCCCATACGATACTGAATTCGGAAATAGCATTTATGTCATAGATTGTGGATATCTGCTACATAGAGTCATATGCCATCGCAACGAATCGTTTGCACCTTCACATTTTACTCCTTATACATATTTCGATTATTCTAATATTAATATTTTGTGCATGGAGGCTATATAAAGGAGATATAACTCATACGGGATAATTGACAAAATATGGCAACGAAATGGGAGAAGTTATATTTACTTTTTATGCCGCAAGGGTCGCTAGTTTTTGATAGGAACTCATCCTTACCAAAGTGAATATAGTATAATAAATAGAAGTGAAGTAAGCCAAGTAACTAGTTTTATTTTGAAGTGATCATTTTGAAGTACACAATTTGGTTAAAAAAATTTATTAAATAAAAAACTGTTTAAAAAACATTTAAAATGGGAAAAGTATGTGCAGTAGACAATTGTAAAAGTGGTAGTGCTTGTGACAATAAGCAACGGGATCAATTGGGTTTAAAAAACCAGGACTTTTTAAAGTACCAAAAGCTAGTATAAATATTCCAAAATTAATTAAATTGTATGACATTATATTAAATATAAATTTTCAGCATTATTATTAATAAATAAAGGTTTAATTTAATATCTGATTCAATAATTTCTTTCATTTTTACAATTCCAACATACTACAGGTTACTATTTAATTATTTGATGTTTTTATTTTTATGTAATTATTTTGCGAATTTTAACTATCACTTCAGCTTTAACTAAATCCTTATTGAAAAATTGAAATTACTTATCATTTATTTAAAAAAATATTTTATTGGAAAAATACTTTGGCTGGAAATAATTTTTATAATACTATAAATGCGTAATGTTTTTCAATTAAAACTCGCGCCTTATACTCTCTGTTCTGTTTTCGGTGCCGACACTACTGACATCTTATTTTTGCCAATTATTTGTTTACATGGAGTTATGTGTCCTTGTTTAGTGTCTATGATTTTGTGTTTGACACGAATACATGAAATATATTTTATTGTAAAAAACTTTAAAAAAAATTCAACCGACTTCAAAAAACACAAAGAGTCACTATATGAAAAAGCTAAAAATAACAATTTACAGATTTAATCCAAAAGACAATTCTTGCCCAAACCTATTACGTATAATTTAGTATATGTAAATATACAAGGTATATTAAGTTTGATCACGACTGTAACGCTTAAAAATATTGATCGTAGGCATGTTTGGTATATGTGTTCATAAATTTTGGCCAAGAACGAATGGAGATAACGAGCTGAAATGTGTTCTAGAGCAAAAAAGTAAGGTCATGTTCGTTAATGGGCAAAATTGCTTATCTTTGAAACCATTGGAACGTGTTTTCCTTCGCTGGGGGGGGGGGGGGGGGGCTGTGGTTATATACATATTTGAAACCGTAAGAGATAGAAAAAAATCTTCTTTTTAAAATAAACAAGTTTTGTTTGAAAAAGATTTTCATAAACTCAATAGTCTCATAATTTGTGATTATATGTTCCTCGGAAAGAATTGTTAACATTTCGAATACGCAGAATTGTTAACAATTTAATCATTGATAAACAACTCAGTATATACTGGGTATTCAAATATTTAAGTCAGTTAGTTGTTACATTACTTAAGTCGAACATAGAAAAAATCTCCTCCTTTTTTTGCAGTTGGTTAAAATTTGTGTAGATTTTGTCATCTCCACGGAAACTAATTCTATAAGATAACTGTATAATTATTTTATTAAAATTTTTGTTTTAATTTTTAAATGTCAATTTTGATTGTCGTTTCCATAGTAACTATAAACTATAACCGTTATATATCGTTCTATTTTGGTTATTAATAAATTTAATTTTTGCAAATAATAAAGTCATATCAGATATTATATTTCATTTTGATCACACTTAAATTATAACCGCTAGAGAGTGATTTATGTATTCTAAGGAAATTCGCTAAGATGACGCAGCTCCTGCGTAACAATTTTTTTAGTAATATAAACGCCTAGAATGTGACTTACTGGTTCAATTTTATGAACGGGAGTGTACATTAACTAATAATTTATTTCAATAATACTTCAATACCAAATGATTTGTTTTTCATTCTTTTGCACTCAATTTGTACATAAACTATTGAACTTTTGAAAAAATATTCTTAAACAAAAGTTGTGTTGTATTTTTTTTATAACTAACAGCTATGTTTTTTAAAAGTTTCCTATAACTTTTACAGTTTTTATATGATTTGTGAATCGACAAATTGAGAATTGAGTCTAGGTCAAGTTAAACGACACAAAAAATTATTTATAATTCCTACAACTTGTATCTGAGTTATTTTTCATAAACGTATGTGCTTTAGGTTATCATTAATTCGCTCTTGAGTTATGGAATAATCCTCTAATAATCTTCATTTCTATTCAATACCGTGTTATATTATCCCACTTATATTTTTTGTTATTCATTTAGCGGTAAAAACTTGATGCTTGAAGACATACAATAAAACCTATTTTGACAAAATGGAAACCCGACTTCAAAAATCAAATATTCTATAACAAAAAATGCACTAAAAAGTAAAAAAATAATTGCATATTTTTTTGCCAATTTTAGTTCACCCTAAGCAAAAATTTTTAAATATATATGTACATTACTGTTATTTTTGGAGTCGGTGTCAGCATATAGAAATTCAATAACTTTTGGACACCGCCTCCAAAAATAACAATAATTGTACATATATATTTAAAAATTTTTGCTTAGGTGAACTTTTTGAAAATTTTTGCTTAGGTGACAAGAATATGCAATTATTTTTTTACTTTTTAGTGCATTTTTTGTTATAGAATATTTGATTTTTGAAGTCGGATTTCCATTTTGTCAAAAAAGGTTTTATTTCTCGCTTTTTAGTGACTTTGAAGTTCTATAACTGATTTTATTTGTCTAAATATGGGTAGACCTACTAAACGACCTACTAATTTTTAGTGCATTTTTTTTATAACACATTTTTTTATATCCGTTTTTTTTTTTTAAATTTTTAGTACATTTTTTTATAACAGATTTTCAGTTTTTTTTACATGCATTTTGTTTATTTTGTGTAAAAATTATTTTTTGGGGTCCGTTTTTTTTTTTTTGTAAAAAATTCTCTTAAAAAAATTTTCTTATTTTCCCATTATGAATGAGTATACCCTTTCAAAAAAAATAATAATTCGCAAAAATCGGTTATCACATATAAAATGATGATTTTCTTCGATTTCCAGGGGATCCCCTCACCAGAATGCGATTTGGTGACAATGGGACCAATCTGAAATCAAACCCTTTAAAACAAAAAAAAATTCAAAATCGGTTCATAAATGACGGAGTTCTGAGGTAACAAACATTAAAAAAAAAGTAAAAAAAAAAAATACAGACGAATTGAGAACCATCCTCCTTTTTGAAGTCGGGTTAAAAATACTCTTGTTCATATTCTAGTCGAGTAAAATGTTTATTACATTATAGTACGGTGGCTAAACAAGAAATTAAAATGGATTTTTGCATTCGTTTAAGCAGTGAAAATTAGTACATATAGACACAAAAGAATCGGTTACTTTTGGAAATTTCATAATTGATTTGTGCTTTATTCATTCGTTTTTAGAAAAAATTCTTCAGATAAAAGTTGTTCATTATAAATATACTAACAACTTTTATACGAAACATTTTCCCAAATGAATAAGGTACAAATCACCTAAAATATTTAAAAAAATTATCGCTACTTTTGTGGCCCATAGTACACACCAATTGTATCAATACACCAATTGGTACATGTTTTACCAAAGTAGTCGTTATGACAGGTTAATTTAGGGGGTTGAAAGAGAGGTAAAATGTTTTTTTCCTCCAAATATCTCATAACTATAAACATGGGACCGAGAGACAAAACTAAAATTATTAACAGTTTCGGTAAAATGTGTTTAAATTAGCCACTCCCATATCGCCGAATCCAATAACTAGCAAAGAAATATAAAGGATCATTTTTATTCAAAACTTGATTTACTTTAATTTTGGTAATAACAATGTTTGCGATAAATCTTATAATTTTTTAGATATTTGAAAGAAAAGAAGAGTTTTTACCTCTCTTTCAACCACCTAAACACGGCCAGTTTAGATTAACATTAACCTTAGTAAACTAAGCAAGTCAGTCTAAAAAAAACTTACGTCTGAGCATCTAAGTTCAGCGTATTTCTCTCAGGACACACTTATTAACTTGTCAGCAGTGTTGTCAAATTGGGGAATTTTCCCCTAATTTAGTGGATTTAATAACATGAAACAGTGCATACCATCATGTAATAATGATAATAATAATGGGGTTTAACCTCCGTTTTTGAGACACGACGGTCTATAACAGAGGCCACCCACATCATTATTTTTCAACCTTTATTAATTTTTTACTTTACATTTTTTCTGATGTGAGTGGAGGGTCAGGAATTCGTATGCAGGCTAGGAATTGGTAGGTGTGCGGCTGCAGCCGACTTTGAATGGAACTATGCCGATATTCATCTGGAGTTCGTGAAGGGAAACTGCAGAAAACCTTCACAAGCATAGCCGGTTACTTCGTTCTTGTCCATACGCCGACAGTTTAGTCAATCAACCGCCCCATTAATTTTTTTTTAATTGACAAACTGCCGGTGTCGGGATTCGAACCCATAACCTCCCAGTTCCAAGTAGATGACACAACGCCTTAACAAGCGCGGCTACTTGGCTGGCATACCATCATGTATCAAGTATAATAAACATTATGTATTCAATATTTGTTTGTTTGTGTATACTTTCGTGTCCACATAACGTTGTTTGTCCAAATTCCTTTCGAATACGTATGACAAACTGTAGAAGACTATAGCGTATACTCCGACAAATTTCATTGTCATTGAATTTATTAATTAAATTAAATACTGATATGAAAAAATTAACTCGTCAACCAGGAATCGAACCTCGGGCCTCTGGATAACTAGTCCAGTATGCTTCCTCTACACCAAAGACGATTGTGATGCGACAGCCAACTTTTTCATATTATTCTAGTTTTTGATTTATTAGACAGTATTTACTTCTTTTTGAAGTGATTTGTTTATTTAATATTTGTTTGTTTGTGTATACTTTCGTGTCCACATAACGTTGTTTGTCCAAATTCCTTTCGAATACGTATGACAAAACTGTAGAAGACTATAGCGTATACTCCGACAAATTTCGGAATTTGGACAAACAACGTTATGTGGACACGAAAGTATACACAAACAAACAAATATTAAATAAACAAATCACTTCAAAAAGAAGTAAATACTGTCTAATAAATCAAAAACTAGAATAATATGAAAAAGTTGGCTGTCGCATCACAATCGTCTTTGGTGTAGAGGAAGCATACTGGACTAGTTATCCATAGGCCCGAGGTTCGATTCCTGGTTGACGAGTTAATTTTTTCATATCAGTATTTAATTTAATTAATTATGTATTCAGAATCGATATATTCAACTTGAACAAGCTCAATGTGAGTACTAACTTTTAATGCTGGAAGCAAAACTGCAAAGATTCATTTGAATTTGACGCTTAGCCTCCGTACTATTAATATCATTCTGTTGTGACTGAAAATAAAATTTATAATAAAAATATACAATAAATATTTTAGTAATTCATAATGCATAAAAATATAATTTACACGCATTATTAATACGCAACATACATTCATTTCCTTTGATGTCTCTTATCCATTTAAGAAAATTAACGAACGTTGTAATGACATTTTAAAATTTTTTTCCACCTCTATATACAGATTTCTACGTATATAATACATATGTATTAATATTGTTTTCAATGCTGCAAATCTATACGTTATAAGACCTTTGATACCATAAATAATATTTGAATTGTGTAGATAAGTGGTTTACAAAGTGGTTTGTATGGACCTCCAGGGGTCGATCCCGACATGCAAGAGGTCTACGTCAGCGAAAAAAAAATATGGGGGTGATAAATTTAGTGGATTTGATTTTGATTTAATTTTTGTGGTCAAGTTGAATATAACGAATCAAGTACCAAATTTTTATTTAAACTGGTGGTCTAAGATCCGGCATTAGTTGAAACCTTCCCTCATCTGTTAATTGATTGAAATATTATTGAAAACGCTTATTGCAATATAAACAATTTGGCAATGTAATTTCTGCCAGGATAGTTCTGCTGCAATTAACATTAATTAATTAATTAAAAATTGATTTTTTTATAATTAAATCCCTCACGTGTTAATTGAATTTTGCTTGTTAAATAACATAGTATACGATACGACAAATCTTGTTATAGCAGGCAGCGCTGCTTATTACTGCTACGGTTACCTGCAGCCAGGTGTTCAAACTTAAAGTAAACTTAGGTTACTTTCCTCATATGTTAATTGAAAATTTTTTAGCTAATTTAAAAGTTCAGAATACTTAGAATACATCCATAACTGGCAGCCATCTTAAAATCCATTACAATCAAGTGCAGCCTATATAAGAAAAATTTAAAAAAATAGAAATAAAAAAAAAATACCTTGTAGAGAGAGAGAGAGAGACTATTGCAATATTCAACGTAACAAACAAGGAAAGTATATGATCATGCGAATGTGAATCATGTATTCCGTCTATCATGAACTTTACACAATCCACTATGAGTATAAATACACTTAGAAATGGAGTAGGCTTTACAAATGCATGAATCATATACTTTCCTTGTTTGTTTCGTGGAATAATGCAATATCTCTCTCTCTACAAGGTATTTTTTTTTTAATTTCTATTTTTTTAAATTTTTCTTATATAGGCTGCACTTGATTGTAATGGATTTTAAGATGGCTGCCAGTTATGGATGTATTCTAATTATTCTGAACTTTTAAATTAGCTAAAAAATTTTCAATTAACATATGAGGGAAGTAACCTAAGTTTACTTTAAGTTTAAACACCTGGCTGCAGGTAACCGTAGCAGTAATAAGCAGCGCTGTCTGCTATTACAAGATTTGTCGTATCGTATACTATGTTATTTAACAAGCAAAATTCAATTAACATGTGAGGGATTTAATTATAAAAAAATCAATTTTTAATTAATTAATTAATGTTAATTGCAGCAGAACTACCCTGGCAGACATTACATTGCCAAATTGTTTATATTGCAAAAAGCGTTTTCAATAATATTTCAATCAATTAACAGATGAGGGAAGGTTTTCATTAATGCCGGATCTTAGACCATTATAAGACCTTTGATACCATAAATAATATTTGAATTGTTTAGATAAGTGGTTTCCAAAGTGGTTTGTATGGACCTCCAGGGATCAATTCCGACATGCAAGAGGTCTACGTCAGCGAAAACAAAATATGGGGGTGATAAATTTAGTGGATTTGATTTAATTTTTGTGGTCAAGTTGAATATAATGAATCAAGTACCAAATTTTTATTTAAACTGGATATACTTATACTCAGAGAAACATGCTCAAACATCGGCAGTTTGTCAATTATTAAAAATAAAAAAAAGTTAATTGACTAAACTGTCGGCGTATGGACAAGAACGAAGTAACCGGCTATGCTTGTGAATTTTTTATACAGTTTCCTTCACGAACTCCTGAGGAGTATCGGCATAGTTCCTATCAAAGTTGGCTGCAGCCGCACATCCTACCAATTCCTAGTCTACACACAAAAATCCCTTATCCTCCACTCATATCCTCACATCCTTAGGCATCACAATGGACCTTATGGTCGAAGTGTGTCCCGTCCAGGACAGCCGCTACAATCTATCTATCTATCAAGATGCTCAGAAATAAATTTCTTTTAGACTGACTGACTTTAGTTGACTAAGAACAAAGTTGTAAACACGACCAATATAAAATTTTGCTAACAATATCAAACTTGATTTTGATCAAGCTACCTTAAGCGTTATTTTAAAGGGTGTCCGCAAAATTAAAATTCCCTGACTTTACCAGGTTTATAAATACGTGTAACGTGATATTCATGTATAACCGATCTTCCAACTCCTTTTAATCATCGGCGAACTTTTCTTTGGAATTGAAATGATGGATCATAAATCATTTTTATCACAGGTACATTTTGTCCATAAATTTAATATATTTGTCTTAAGTATTCTGAAGAGGTAAAATGTAATGCGCACATATTTTAATTTTATTTGATATTTTACGTAACTAATTTTTTCTCTTCTAAAACTATTTTTTAGTTGTTGAAATTAGATTTCCCATGACCAAGAACAAAATTTCATGGCATTTTCAGATTTTCCCTGGCCTAAAACAAATTCCCTGATATTTTCAGAACATTTCCCTCTTTAAACAGTGTAACTTTTGCTTGAAACATTTTTTTCTAAAATGCTTTTTTTTTTTTTAATATTTATATGGTAACTTTTCAAATGAGCACATGGTATATAAATATAGGTTGCGAACCGGATGAAAATCATTGGAAGGCCGGTTCCTAACGTAGTTTGTTGACCGCTGATCTAACTAATTCGGGTTTGCAGCTAATTTCCTCCAAAGGAAATGCAGCTATTGTTTTTGCACCATTGTTGGAATTTCGTAAAAATTTCTTCAAATGTCCATCGATCCTATTAGCTGTTAAAAATCACTATCGCTGAAATTTGTATATATATATATATATATATATATATATATATGTACTTTTTTAAATTGTCCGTGGACTCTCTAGCGGTCACAGTTTTATTCCGATTGGAATGAAATTTGGTATTTGAGTCGCTTTTGGTATTCTAAAGGTCAAGTTCGTTAATGGGTAAAATCGGACGAGAGGAAAGGGGGTCAAGGGGGGGGGGAAGGGTTGGAAAACACAAAATTTGACTATCTCTCTTAATATTTGAAAAATCGAAAAATTTATCAGGAGTTAAGTTGTAGGTACTAAGTTTTACTGTAATTTTGTTTCTTATCATTTTTCTGTTACACTAATATTTACAGAAATTTTACAATTAAAGATTGAAAAAAAAATGATCAAGTAATGAATTGTAGCAAACTTGATTTTCTACAACTTTACTCCTTATACATTTTTCGATTATTCTAATATTAAGAGCGATATTTCATATTTTGTGTTTGATACGAATACATGAAATATATTTTATTGTAAAAAATTTTGATTGTCGTTTCCATAGTTACTATAAACTATAATCGTTATTTTGGCTATTAATAAATTTAATTTTTGCCAAAACTAAAGTCATATCAGATATTATATTTCATTTTGATCTCACTAAAGTTATGACCCCTAGAGAGTGATTTATGTAATCTAAGGAAATTCGCTAAGTTGACGCAGCTCCTGCGTAACGAATTTTTCTTCCATAGAGTGACCCATTAATTTAAAAAATGTTATATCTAAATACTCTCTTATATCTAAATTAGGAATGTTGCGGTTGCGGATATTTTAAGTCTCATATCTGCGGATGCGGATTAAATGTTAAGTTTTTTTTAATCAAACTTCTTTTGATTTATTTATGTACCAAAATTAAGTATCTCTTTAAAAAAACTTGACATGTAATCCGTATCCGCAGATGTGAGACTTAAATATCCGCATCCGCAACATTTTTGATAATGCTTGTATATAGAGATAGTGTATGAGAGTTTCATACAAAAATTTGTGTATCGACATTAGAAGTAAGAACATCTCTCGACCTATATATTTGAAAATACTAATTAGAACAATTGTAAAAGTAAATAAAAGTATTTTTTCTTTAGAATCTCTCTCCTCCAACACATATATTCGTGATCGTGCATTATCTTTTGCAAGCAGATGAGATGATAGATGTATGTCAGTTTATTAATTTTCTCATAAATGAGATAGTTATAGAAAATCCTTGTCCTCGTTATTGACATAGATAGCATGATATTATCGGAGCATATAAATTATTTTGACGTAAATATCCTGTTTAGTTGTTATCTATTTTATTTGGGTATTGTAGGTAGTTGTTGCACTCGGTAAATAATATTCTATTATTTGATCATGGTATATGGCGTTGGAGCAATTTTTATAAAGACAAGCATGTAAATAAAGTGCGGTATTATTATCATCATCATCATCATCGTGTTGCAATGCATTATTATTATTATATTGCATTTGTAGTCTATTATTATCAATATCAGTTAAAACTTGTTGATAAATCAACGGTGCAATCACATCCATTTAACGTAGTTAACTTGTAAACTTATTTTTTTTCTTAACCATGTACGAGCACTAGGACCTTCAAAAAGATAAGGCTTGATTTTTAACCCGACATCAAAAAGGAGGATGGTTCTCAATTCGTCTGTATTTTTTTTTTTTTTTAATGTTTGTAACCTCAGAACTCCGTCATTTATTAACCGATTTTGACTTCTTTTTTTTTGTTTTAAAGAGTTTGATTCCCGATTGGTCCCATTTTCACCAAATCGCATTCTGATGAAGGGATCCCCTGGAAATCGATGAAAACCTTCATTTTATATGTGATAACCGATTTCTGCGAAATTTTTTTTTTTTTAAAGGATATACTCATTCATAATTGGAAAATAAGAAAATTTTTTTAAAAACCGACTTCAAAAAAATTTTTTACAAAAAAACCGACCCCAAAAAAACAAATTTTTACAAAAAAAAATACAAAATGCTTGTAAAAAAAATTGAATATCTGTTATAAAATTATGCACAAAAAATTTAAAAAAACGGATAAAAAAAAATGTGTTATAAAAAAATGCACTAAAAATTAGTTGGTAGGTCGTTAGTAGGTTTACCCATATTTAGACAAATAAAATCAGTTATAGAACTTCAAAGTCACTAAAAAGCGAGAAATAAAACCTATTTTGACAAAATGGAAACCCGACTTCCAAAATCAAATATTCTATAAGAAAAAATGCACTAAAAAGTAAAAAAATCATTGCATATTCTTGTGCCATTTTTAGTTCACCTAAGCAAAAATTTTTAAATATATATGTACAATTATTGTTATTTTTGGAGGCGGTATCAGCATAGAGAAATTCACATAACTTTTGGACACCGCCTCCAAAAATAACAATAATTGTACATATATATTTAAAATTTTTTGCTTAGGTGAACTAAAATTGGCACAAGAATATGCAATTATTTTTTTACCTTTTAGTGCATTTTTTCTTATAGAATATTTGATTTTTGAAGTCGGGTTTCCATTTTGTCAAAATAGGTTTTATTTTTATAAGTATGAAGTGCATGTAAATCAATTATAAAAGTTTCAGGGGGTGGGGGGTTACGGTGATCTTGAATTAATTATTTAATGCCGGTGTCTGTGTTTTAGTTCTTTAATTTAATTTAAAATCAAACTTTTTGGTCAATTGTGAAACGAGATATTCGCAATCCGAGTTGAGATTTTTAACATGTATGGTATACGTAAATGGTTCGCGGTACCCTGTTTTTAGCGAATTTTTGAAGAAAATGTAGCTATAAAGGTTGTACCGATGACACGATTTCGCAAAAATTTTTTCAAATATTCATCGATCATAGCCACCGAAAGTGGCCTAAATGGATTTAGGCCATGCTTAAATGGATTTATGCATTACGATTATTCTAATATTAATTGCGATATAAGACTCTCTCTCTCTAAGACCCCTTTCCGCTTGACCGATTCTAGTCATAAACGAACATAGCAGATACGGATTTTCAGTGTGATCTGACTAAAATTGAAACTTCTAGAGAATTTCATTTTGATCAGACTATTTTGAATTGTGTCCGATAGAGAGTATACTAAGCCATAAAAAATATATTTATTTATACATGTATCTGTAGGCACTCTAGCGGTCACAGTTTTATTCCAATCGGAATAAAATTTATTCTGTATTAATTTTGAGAGAATTTGCTAAGTTGACGTAGCTCTTACGTAACGAATTTTTAATTTATAAAACAGGAAAATTTGTTTTTACATTTATTTCAAAAACAAAAATCTTAAAAAGATTAACTTAACAAATAAATATAAATTTAAAAAAACCCAACAAATACTGCGAACTTAAAAAAATAAATATACATAATAAATATTCACTGCCAACACAAGTCTTGCACAGTACAGCATATAGTGTACATTTGGCCACTAAAGATAATTTCTTTTTTTTTAATTTTATATTCATTCGGTTTTCGAAAAAACATTTCAAATAAAAGTTGTTACTATATTTCCAATGAACAACTTTTATCCGAAGCATTTTTTCGAAAATCGAATCAATAAGACACAAATCAATTATAAATTAAAAAAATGACATGAATTTGTGTGGTCAATAGTGCATTGTATCATAAATGTTAAAACACTATATATGTTATGTTATCTATATATGTTAGTGTGCTTATAACTCGAGAACTACTCATGCAGAATTCCAATTTCCTATGTCTTTCGGTCATACGTCGCACATACATGGTAATTGTACTATCAATATTATTTATTATCAATGGATTACACTGTTGTTACTTTTGAGATGAGTTTAGGTTGCCCTACTTTTGTACCAAATTATAAATATTGCAGTTAAATAGTTCATTATTTATATAAGTCAAACGATGTATCATATGAGTACCAATTTATTATTTATTTACCACTTTTAACAATAATATCCATTTAGTTGTTATATTCTTATTCCATTTAGTAAATGACAATACATGGTGTGTGACAATTCAAGAAAAGGCAACATTTCTTCAATAAATGGATCATTTCATGGAAGAAAAATTAAGGAGCTGCGTAAACTAAGCGAATTTCTTCAGAAATTGGGAATAAAAATATCATGAATATATTTTAATTATATTCTCCCAACAAAAAATTTCTATTTATGGAAAATATCTATTAATTTTATTTATTAATAATTTTTAGCAGTACGTCAAGTAACAACCATGGTGATTTATTTGTAATATTTATTATTATAGGTATTGTATATAAATTGCAAATATTCCAGTAAATATTACAGGAATACAGAAGAAATTTCCCAGTAATGAGTTGTAGTAAAATTTATTTACTATAACTTTATTAATTATAAATTTTTCCATTTTACTAATACGCCAGTCAGTAGAGAATCAAAACAGGGGGTTATGATGCAAAAGGTGGTGTAGTATTTTTAGCGAATTTCCTGAAAGGAAATAGAGCTATTGGTCCCGTACCGAAGTCAAAATTTCGCAAAAATTTCTTCAAATGTCCATCGATCCTACCTAGTAGATGTCAAAAATCACCATCTGAAAAATTTATATATATATATCTATGGACATATATATATATATATATATATATATATATACACATATATATATATATATATATATACACATATATATATATATATATATATATATATATATATATATATGTGTCTGTCATCACTCTAGCGGTCACAGTTTTCATTTTATCGGGATGAGATTTGGTATTTGAGGCGCTTTTGATATTCAAAAGGTCAAGTTCGTTAATGGGTAAAATCGGACCAGGGGAAAGGGGGGTTTAAAGGGAGGGGGAAACATAAAATTTGAGATATCTCCCTTTAAATTTGAAAAATCGAAAAATTTATAAGAAGTAAAGTTGTAGGTACTAAGTTTTACTGTAATTTTGTTTCCTATCATTTTTTCTGTAACAATAATATTTACAGAAATATTGACGGTTTAATATTGAAAATTAAATTCCTTAATATCTCTGTACACATTAGAGTTTGAGCAAAAATGATAAGGTGATGAATTGTAGCAAATTTGATTTTATACAACTTTATTCCTTACGCATTTTTCGATTGTTCTAATATTAAGAGAGATATTTTATATTTTGTGTTTTCTTCTTTTTTTATACCTCCCCCCATTCGCCTCGACGTATGTCATTTATTGAGAAAATTGGACTTGCAAATGCTAAAATCATATATTTCATTTTGATCAGACTAAAATTGTGATCACTAGAGAGTGATTTATTCAAAGGAAATTCGCTAAGTTGAAGCAGCTCCTGCGTAACGATTTTTTTTTTATTTTTAGCGAATTTCCTGAAAGGAAATAGAGCTACTGATCCCGAACCGAAGTCAAAATTTCTTCAAATGTCCATCGATCCTACTTAGTAGATGTCAAAAATCACCATCTGTAAAATTTATATATATATATATATATATATATATATATATATATGTGTGTCTGTAATCACTCTAGCGGGTACATTTTTCATTTTATCGGAATGAAATTTGATATTTGAGGCGCTTTTGGTATTCAAAAGGTCAAGTTCGTTAATGGGTAAAATCGGACGAAGGGAAAGGGAGGTTTAGAGGGAGGGGGAAACACAAAATTTGACATACCTCCCTTAATATTTGAAAAATCCAAAAATTTATAGGAAGTAAAGTTGTAGATATTAAGTTTTACTTTAATTTTGTTTCTTATCATTTTTTCTGTTACACTAATATTTACAGAAATATTGACGGTTTAAGATTGAAAATTAAATTCCTTAAATATCTCTGTACACATTAAAGTTTGAGCAAAATTGATAAGGTAATGAATTGTATCAAATATTTTCTACAATTTTATTCCTTACGCTTTTTTCGATTGTTCTAATATTAAGAGAGATATTTTATATTTTGTGTTTTCTTCTGTCTTTATACTCCCCCCCATTCCCCTCGACGTATGTCATTTATTAATAAAATTGGACTTGCAAATACTAAAATCATATACGACATTTCATTTTCATCAGACTAAAATTGTGGCCGCTAGAGAGTTATTTATGTATTCTAAGGAAATTCGCTAAGTTGAAGCAGCTCCTACGTAACGAATTTTTTAACTTGTATATATTTATGTAAAAATATAGTCTATCTTGCACCGTTTAAAAGATAGGTTATAACATGTTTGCATGGAACAAAAAACCTGTGATCATTTGAAAAGTTACCACTTCAATATTTCTCTTAGGATACAAATTTCCAGGCTGTAGACTCATATATAGTACTAATCTCAGTTTTTAACAAAGTTTGAAAAAATCGACGTTTTTTGACCATATAGTAGAGTCAAATAAGGATTTTTCAGGCAGGTTCAAAATTGAATTTGTTTATAACTAAACGTGTTTTATCTTAATATCTGTTTAAAAACTAAAAATTTTAAAAATAATATAGAATATTATTCAATTCTATATAAAAAAAAAAAAATAAATGAGCCCATGAACGTGTTTTATCTTAATATCTGTTTAAAAACTAAAAATTTTAAAAATAATATAGAATATTATTCAATTCTATATAAAAAAAAAAAAATAAATGAGCCCATGAACATTAAAATCGGATTATTAGAATTCGAGAAAAAA
The DNA here is from genome assembly GCA_963920215.1 of Nineta flava. NCBI lineage: Eukaryota > Metazoa > Arthropoda > Insecta > Neuroptera > Chrysopidae > Nineta > Nineta flava. The sequence continues at coordinate 92,651,050 of OY986040.1, forward strand.
ATTCTCCAAGCTCGAAAAACGCAAAAATTTTAAATTAAAATATAAAAATCTAAAAATTACATTTTTTTTAACATTGGCAAAATATGCCTTTTATGTGTTACAAATAATGTGCACAATTTTAGCCCTTAAAAAAAATTAGGTTCCCGACAATTAATAAAATAAATACCATGTCACCGATTTAAAAAAAAATACAGACTAATTGAGAACCATCCTCCTTTTTGAAGTCGGGTTAAAAAGAGTGCATTTCATTTTAGATGAATACTTTTTTTTTTTAAATGAAAGGTCTTAAAAATATCTATTAAATGAAAAAGAAAATTATTTTTTAACTGTATTTTTACCTATTATTTTTCAATTTGTTTATAACGCGCTATAAATAAATTTTAAAAAAACAGTTAAGAAATTATTTAAATAAACTTTATTTTCTTTTAACTTATAGCTTTTTTTTATAGATATTTAATTTAAAAAATAACGATACGTTAACTTTTAAGAGAGTTATCGTATGTTTTACCTTTTGTTAATTTACTTATAAACAAATTAATATTTTTAACTTTTATAAGCCTTAATCGAATTTTTTTGAGTTTATAGTTATATAGGTAAGTGTTTAAGCTTTCGATTAACGCTTATAAAAATTAAATAGATTTAATCGGGATTAAATTAAATAGGCTGTTGTATATATTATATATATACAGGATGCTCATTTTAACTTGATCAGCTGAATATTTTTAAAACAAAGAATTTGGTACGAAAATGTTTTAAACAAAAGTTTCAAACACATTTACACCAAAACTATGAGATTTGTGAAAAAAAATTTCAATCAAAAATTGCTTGTTTTTATGAGATAAACATTTTTTGTATTTTAAAATATTCCTTGTATTGCACCGCTTAAAATATACGTTATTCCACGCGGCAAGGATGCATGGAGCAAAAATATAATTATTGCATTAAGTTTCCCCCCTTTATATTAAGCAACTTAAATGGGACACCTCGTATATACAGGGAGGGTAATCATTTAAACAACGCACCTCAATATTTCTTCAAGGAAGCGTTTTTCGAAAAAACGAGTCGAATAAGATTTGTTTTGTTCGGAGGGGGGCATCTTATAGTGATATTGATTTTCACACTGAACATGACCTTAAAGGTTATTACAATATCAACATGGGTTTTTCAAATGAGAAGACAGTTTATCTGACAAAATCGGATATTTTTTTGAAATGATGTTTTTTATCGATAATTTACGGACGCTATACAAAATATTACGATCGCATAAGCTCGCCTGTTTTTGTTTCGCTATCAACTGTGGTGTTATCACAGTAGCGCACAAAAAGCAATTATCTCTGACTGAGAATGTTGAGGTAGTGGATCGCAGTTTTGAATGGAAAAGTTCGTCATCGCTTCCTCTTCGCAAAGATTAATTTCTCATCAGTACAATAAACTCGTACTGATGATTCACGCATAATATTTGAGCTCTATCGGCAGATGTTCCATAGAAGGGGTGCCAAGGTCAAGGGAGCTCGCCTTTTTATAACTGCTACGGGCGAAATATTATTATATATTATTTTGTATAGGCCGGTTTTTCAACGCGTAGTAAAATATCTTTCGTTAATATACGAAATACGCGTGTTGGTGTAGATGTGTGTTGGTTTGCGGCACTCGTACCCTGAAACTATTCATTTTACAAAAAAAAAGTTATTACATAAATTAAAGGGAAAACCGTTTTTGGTCGCCATTTTTTCAATATGGCAGCGCGAGCGGCAAAGATACGAGGTGGCAAAATAAAATTAGAAAAGAGCACGTCGAAATCTATAAAAATTACAATTTTTAAAACTCTCGGAAAACTTTCTAGATAAAACTACCAAATGATCGGACAATTTATTGAAGAAACGTTTAGGTGCATTGATTAAAATGAGATAGCCTGTATACCGGACAAGGGCGTCGCCAAGGCGGGGCAAGTAGGCGCAATTGCCCCCACCTAGAGATTCAAACACAATGAATCATTGCTTTTGAATGAAATATGAGTTGAACATTAGTTTTGAACTTTATATGAGCGTAAGGGGAACTTATTTAAAAGTAGAAGGGCAACTTATTTAAACCTATTTTAATAATGACCATTTCCTCGAGGGAAAATATTATAGAAATTTCATCTCATCGTGTTTCAATTAACTTAATTAAAAAAAAGAATCTCACTCGACTACTTTATTATTAAAATCTTGTAATTGTCAATGCCCTATATTTTGTCCAAAATAATTTTTATTCTATTACAGTTTGTTCAATCATCGTTAACGAATTAACCGTTAAAGTTATTTCACTTCAAAAACGCAAAATTCGCGGTTACGCCTTAAAAAACCGTGTATAATCTATCATAACTCTACGCTACTTCCAGATATCCTGTAAAGTTGATATTTGGCATACAGGTAGATCTAATACCCAAACCGACGGGAAAATTGCGAAAACTGGAAATTTGTATCGGAAAAAAGAAAATTTTTACAATTTTCGTTTTAATTAAAATAACATTATGAAGCATATTTTCATCTGATTCGTTGATATGTATAACGCCTCCTTTTTAATTGGTTGGATATTTCGTATAAATGTATTTTGTCCGTTGTATTCATTATATTGTATTCATTAGTTATGAATACTTAAAAGGGATAACATAACACTAATTGTTAAAATTTTTCAAAAAAGAAATTTTTTCAAATTTATTTTAGAGTTTGAGCAAAAATGATAAGGTGATGAATTGTAGCAAACTTGATTTTCTACAACTTTATTCCTTACGCATTTTTCGATTGTTCTAATATTAAGCGAGAAATTTTATATTTTGTGTTTTCTTCTTTCTTTATCCCCTCCCCCCTCATTCCCCCTTGATGTATGTCATTTATTAATAAAATTGGCCATGCAAATACTAAAATCATATATGAAATTTCATTTTGATCAGACTAAAATTGTGACCTCTAGAAAGTTCTTTATGTATTTTAAGGAAATTCGCTAAGTTGAAGCAGCTCCTGCGTAACGAATTTTTTTTTATACATAAAGATTATATTCAACTGATTTTTTACGACTTCTTCAACTCTCATCGTCATATTTCAGCCACTTTACACAAAACCTCAATGAATTATATACTAAAACCTTCCTCGAGAACCACTCTATCCATTGTTGAAAACAGCATGAAGATCAGTGCAGTAGTTTTTGAGTATTTAAGTTTTAAAATATTTGAAATCATCGGAAAAAATAACTTGCCGCATTATATAAAACTTTAAAAACATACTAAGGGAAACTTTCGAAATAAATTTCAACCAAATTTTTTCTTACATTTAATCAATTTACCCCTCATTAATTTTTTTAGTAAATAGTTTACCGACCTATTTACTTTGTAAATAGCTCAGTCCTTTCTTCCATATCATCACATTTTAAGAAGGAACTAATACATTAAGGATTTTCCCGAAAACTCGGCCCTTTCTTACATTTATGTTTTTGGTCGGATAATAAATATAATAATATAATAACATGTGCTTTTGACTATTTAAAATTCATACTTTTCCCATCTTCCATATATCAACTTGCTGCCCTCCCTGAGCCATCGGCTGGCGACGCCCTTGATACCGGGTATAAAAATTGAAATGATTTTAAATAAGAACACGCAATTCCGGAGATGAGAGTGTAAAAATCGTAAAGTTTGATTTAATTAGTGCGTGTATCCTTATAGGTTCTTACTGACTCGTATGACTACATTTATTTAAAGTAATAAGAATTATCAAAACCCACCTACTTTTTTCTAAATTCAGAAACTACTTGAAACTAGAAAAAATATTTTTAAATGAATACACAAAAATAAATTCACTGAAAAACCTACGTTATACAACTAATAAAAACGATTATTCAAACATTCACATATTATTAAAATACTTTTAATTAATTTGTAATGTCTATGAGTGTGAGCAGAAAAATTTCTTTAAAATGTTTATTGTTTTAGAAGGAAGGTAGTGACGCATGATATCAGGAAATTTGACTCAATTTTTATGTGTAATTCTCTTCGGTACTTAAAATAGTTTCAAAATATTAAAATTTATTTCCTGTACTCTTATGGATTATATTAATTACTAAAAACATTAATACGAGTATAAAAAATTCGTTACGCAGAAGCTGCTTCAACTTAGAATTAACATAAATTACTCTCTAGCGGTCACAATTTTAGTGTGATCAAAGTAAAAGATCGTACCGGATATGATTTTAGTATTTGCAACTTATTTTATTAATAAATGACATAGGTCAAGGGGAAAGAAGAAAAAATAGAAAAATAGAGAAAGAAGAAAACATATAAAACCTATTTTGACAAAATGGAAACCCGACTTCAAAAATCAAATATTCTATAACAAAAAATTCACTAAAAAGTAAAAAAATAATTGCACATTCTTGTGCCAATTTTAGTTCACCTAAGCAAAAATTTTTTAAATATTTATGTACAATTATTGTTATTTTTGGATGCGGTGTCAGTATAGAAAAATTCACATATCTTTTGGACACCGCCTCTAAAAATAACAATAATTGTACACATATATTTAAAAATTTTTGCTTAGGTGAACTAAAATTGGCACAAGAATATGCAATTATTTTTTTACTTTTTAGTGTATTTTTTGTTATAGAATATTTGATTTTTGAAGTCGGGTTTCCATTTTGTCAAAATAGGTTTTATTTCTTGCTTTTTAGTGACTTTGAAGTTCTATAACTTATTTTATTTGTCCAACTAAACGACCTACAAACTTTTAGTGCATTTCAACACTTTTTTTTTATCCGTTTTTTTTTTTTTTTTAATTTTTAGTGCATTTTTTCTTAGCAGATTTTCAGTTTTTTTTACATACAATTTGTTTTTTTTTTCGTACAAATTTTTTTTTTGGAGTCGGTTTTTTTTTGTTAAAAATTTTTTTGAAGTCGATTTTTTAAAAGTTTTTCTTATTTTTGCATTATGAATGAGTATACCCTTTCAAAAAAAAAAATTCGCAGAAATCGGTTATCACATATAAATTGAGGATTTTCCTCGATTTCCCGGGGATCCCCTCATCAGAATGCGATTTGGTGACAATGGGACCAATGGGAAACCAAACCCTTTAAAACAAAAAACAAAATGAAAATCGGTTCATAAATGACGGAGTTCTGAGGTGACACACATTAAAAAAAATTTAAAAAAATAAAATAAATATAGACGAATTTAGAACCATCCTCCTTTTTGAAGTCGGATTAAAAAAGGAATTAAGTGCTCCAAAACACTCGAAATGTTGACAGTGGCATACGGTGAGTCTACTCTGAGTAAAAAAAATGTTTATAAGTGGTACAAGCTCTCCTAAGAAGGCCGAAAAAAGCACCCCAAGTTCGATCAAATGTCAAGGTTTTGCTCAGTTTCCTTCGATTACCATGGCGTAGTGCATCAGGAGTCTTACCACAAGGTCGTACGGTCAATAAGAAGTATTACCTTGAAGTTATGCGCCGTTTGCGAGAAGCGATACGATTGAAACGTCCCGAATTGTGGAAAAACAATTCATGGCTTTTGCATCACGTTAATGCACCTACTCACTCATCGTTGCTTGTGTGCGATTTTTTGGCCAAAAACAATATCAAAATCATGCCTCAGCCACCATATTCATCGGATTTAGGCCCCTGCGACTTTTTCCTGTTCTCAAAACTGAAGAGATACATGAAAGGCAAGTTCTTTGATCCATTTTTTTCGACAGCAGAAAATTGCCGTGCACACCAAACACTTTTAACATTTATGCCTCTCACAAATAAACAAAGAATGCTATATAATTGAAACTGTGAACATATGTTCGGGACGAGTATACAAACACAGCAAAATAAAAAAAAAATCGAAAATCGAATGTACACTCCCGTTCAAAAAAAACGAACAGACCTGAAATGTAAATTTTCTTCCATTAAATAAAACTCATCACTTCTGTAACTCTGTGTATAATGTATTATTTTATTTATTTATTTATAAACAAAGATAAGTAGTATATTTTTTAAGTGTGTAAAAAAGAAATGGAAGTATAAACTGAATTTATCTTTTTTATTTGTATATACGGTGTCGGTGAGAGAGTGAGAATTTAAAAAATATATGTAATGTTAATACATGTTAAGTGTTATATCTTACTCTTAAGTATAAAAATTAAATAAAATGTTGTATCTGTTATTACATGAATAATCAAAATTGTGAGACTGATTCGGTTCAGGTCTGTTCATTTTTTTTTGAACGAGAGTGTACGTAGCCCGCAAAACCTTACCTTTTGAATACACCTGCCGATAGTTACAAGAAAAGCTGACAGTCTAATGTGAAATTTCATTTCACTCCCCATATAAAATCATACTTGTATAGTGTCGCTATAAATGTTTTCACATCAAAAATGGTCATTAGTCAAGTTGTAGTAAATAAAATTTACTATAATTCATTACCCGACAATATTTTCTGTAACTCTATATTTGCAAAAATACTTGCAATTAAAATATAATATCCACAATGAATGTAATACAACTAAACCACCATGGTAACTTGATTTGATTGTCATTATGATTTCATCATCCAAGTGATGGTCATTTTCGATATTTGAAGAAATTTTTTTCTTTGGTACAAAAACAACAAGCTGAATTTCCTTACGAAAATTCGCAAATAAGACAGCCATACTGAACAAAATACACGTGCATTGTTGCGAGGACTTGCTAACCTTTGTCCAATTTTACATGGCCTTCGAATTATGTTTGTTTCATTTTTCTCAAAACAATAATAAAGCTAATAATAACAAAATAACAAAAATATGTTCTAAGAAATAATAATTAAATGAAGGAACTAGAAGAATTTCCTATACGATAAATCGAAATAAAGAAGAGAATCATACGACCAATAATGTATATAACGAGGATATATATATTTATTTTGCAATAGACCATTTAAATGAGGAGTATATAAGTCGTAGACACTACATTAGATGGTATCAATAACACAAATACATTTCATACTAATAATATATACAAGTGCAACAAACAAAAACAAACTGTGGCGCGTGTCTCTCTATATTATGTACATTTTTTAAATAATATTAAAAATAAACAACAAGTAGTGAATCATTTAAATACTTAAATAAACAAATATTAAGAAGTACTTAGATTTGTAAGTACCACTGTTGCAATTGAATCATCATCTTCTTCTGTTGAAAAAAAATCAAAATACATATATCATTTGAAAATGAAACAGTGTACAGTTAAATGGTTTAGAACTTTTTTAATTAGCATTGTTATGCTATTTATATTACAAATTACATATACGGACAGTGTACCAATAGGCAATCCAGAAACGGTAAATATTTTTTTTTTTTTTGTAATTATATTAATCCTTGTGAAAGTACTCAAAATTTTAAGGTAGTTCACTCGTAACAGTCAAAACAAAATATATATAACACAATACGATAAACATACTTATTACGGCTATGTCAATTGAACATATCTAGTTTAATATATATAGTGTTTTAACACAATGTAATAAATGTTGTACTATATAAGTTGGCAGTGATTATTAAATATTTTTAGGGCCACAATTACAAATTTATACCAATAAATATCAATAGATTATTAAAAAATCCACAATATATTAAATATCAATTATAAGGTTTTTGAAAGAAATGTATAGAAAATTTTTTCAATTTTATAAAAAAAAAACTTCGTTACGCAGGAGCTGCGTCAACTTAGCGAATTTCCTTAGAATACATAAATCACTCTCTAGCGGTCATAACTTTAGTGAGATCAAAATGAAATATAATATCTGATATGACTTTAGTTTTGGCAAAAATTAAATTTATTAATAGCCAATATAACGATTATAGTTTATAGTAACTATGGAAACGACAATCAAAATTTTTTACAATAAAATATATTTCATGTATTCGTATCAAACACAAAATATTAATATTAGAATAATCGAAAAATGTATAAGGAGTAAAGTTGTAGAAAATCAAGTTTGCTACAATTCATTACCTGGTCATTTTTCTCAAACTCGAATGTGAACAGAGATATTTAGAATTTTAACTTTCAATCTTTAATTGTAAATATTTCTGTAAATATAAGTGTAACAGAAAAATGATAACACAATTACAGTAAAACTTAGTACCTACAACTTAACTCCTGATAAATTTTGTCGATTTTTCAAATATTAAGGGAGATAGTAAAATTTTGTGTTTCCCCCTCCCTCTAAACCCCCTTTCCCCTCGTCCGATTTTACCCATTAACGAACTTGATCTTTAGAATACCAAAAGCGACTCAAATACCAAATTTCATTCCAATCGGAATAAAACTGTGACCGCTAGAGAGTCCACAGACATTTAAAAAAGTACATATATATATATATATATATATATATATATATATATATATATACAAATTTTGGCGATAGTGATTTTTAACATCTAATAGGTAGAACCGATGGACATTTGAAGAAATTTTTACGAAATTCCAACAATGGTGCAAAAACTATAGCCGCCTTTTCTTTTGGAAGAAATTCGCTAAAAATGAAGTAAGCGCAAAACGTTTACTTAAATGTTAAAAATTAATATCATATTTCATTTTCATACATTAGTCTGGTTAACAAGTTAAAAAACGTGTTAATTCTTGCTACTGCGAATTAAAATAGATATCGGAAATCGATGATTCTTAAAGAGCAGGAAATTTCCTAAAAAAGTCTCACCTCTTGGAACTGTTGTACCACTAATATTTATAATTTAACTGAGAGATGAAAATAGGTCTTGAAAACGAGTGATTCGGCTCAGCTTGATTCCGACACTTGAACAAAAAAATTTTTTTAACCCATTAAATGTGAATATTAAGGAAAGAAAAAATGCAAGTATTTACTGGATACTTAAACAAACAATAATCCGTCGGCAAAAATTTTTATCCCATTGCATTTTTTCTTTCCTTAATATTCATATTTAATGGGTTAAAAATTTTTTTTTGTCAAGATTCAAGCTGAGCCGAATCACTCGTTTTCAAGACCTATTTTCATCTCTCAATTAAAATTATAAATATTAGTGGTACAGTTCCCGGAGGAGACTTTTTAAGGAAATTTCCTGCTCTTTAAGAATCTTTTTATCGAGTTTCGATCTGCAATAGTTTCTGAGATATTTGCAAAAATCAAAACCCCCTCTTTTTTTTAAATAAATTGTTTATATCTTTTTGTTTATGTGCAGGTTTGAAATTTTTGCACATTTTTCAACTTGTTAAACAGACTACATCAAATTCTTAAGAAAAGTGGGATTACGAGTGAACTACTTCAAGTACTATCAATTCCATAATAAGTCGTTCCTTTTTTCAAATTTTTGCTGTCTATTTGTTCCAAATCCATTTGGTTTTCTAAAAAATGTTTCGAATGAAAGTTATTTATTATATAAATACTAACGACTTTTGTTTGTAACATTCCTTAGAGAACCGAATGAATTTGGCACAAATTAACTTTAAAATTTCGAACGCTACTTATGGAGTTGATAGTACATTTAGTAGTAGATAGTGCGATGCTTTAAAGGTATCGATTTTTCAAATTTCATAAAAAAAAGTTGTCTTTAATTCCAAACTATCGAAAATATCAAATTGGGATAAAATATATGACGAGATAAAATTTTTTTTAAATAAATGAACATTTTTAAATCTCATCTTTGTGCTACTTATAATTGAAAAAAAAATTATAAATTAGCTTAAAAATGCGTCAAAAATTCTCATGGAAAGTTTTATCTAGCGGTCACCAAACTACGATGTCTACCCTTATATTTAAGTATTGTAGGACACATCGATACAAAAGTAGCCTTCATTTTTCAAAATTTTATAATTGCTTTGTGTCTTATTCATTCGGTTTTCGACAAAATGCTTCGGATAAATGATGTTCATTAGAAATATATACTAACAACTTTTACTCAAAATATTTTCCCAAAAAGCAAATGAATAAGGTACATTACCGTTCATAAAAATTGAACCAGATGAAACATTCTAAGTGGTACTGTGTGTAATATTATACATATATTTAGTAATTGGTACGCTTAGAATGTGACTTACTGGTTCAATTTTTATGAACCGGAGTGTACATATCAACTAAAAAATTATGTAAAATGAACGCTAATTTTGTGGCCCACAGTATACTATCTTTTCTGAAAGTTGCATCCCCTAATTAAATGGGCACCGTTATTTACGGCCACCACTTGGACTCCCAACTAGAAATAATTTGATAGAGAATTCAATAACAATATTCTAAATATTTTATAATATTATAATAATAAGAAAAATCTGGTGTGAACGGCGCGGCATGATGTAAAACTGAATGAATAACTCATTTTAATGAAATTTAAAACCTTCAAACTGGATTGAATGCTGTTTTTTTATGGAATTCGAGGATTCCGACCACAAATAATAATTTTGAGAATCGTTTGTGCAGGTTCCATCATAAAAATTAATAATTATAAAAACAATGAATATGTTTTGTTTTCGAATTATTTTTTAAAAGAATATTTAACAACGTTGAAATTAGAATTCGAGCTGAACAACCTATACCGTATTTTATAAATATGAAATAATGTTAGTATACGTATACGCCAATACGAATATAAGTATAGTATAAACTATTCCTGTGTTTAAAAAAAAAGAATAAGTGAATGCATAAAAAACAAAAAGGAATTGTTTTGTAATTTCGTCAAACGCTTTAAGCTTTAAGTTAAAGTCTGGTTTAATTCAGGTAATATGGCGAATGATAAATGTTTTGAAAGTTGATATCATTTATCTTACAGATATTCTGTTTACGTAATGAGTAACATTATGACGTTATGCTATCTTTAAACTAAGTGACTGATTATTCGTATTCACTACGACATATTTGAAAAACTTTTACACTTGATTTGGGGCGAATTAATTTCATTTTCGAAAAAAATCTTTTAAAACAAAAATTGTTAATATTTTTTTATAATGGAAAACTTTTATTTGCAACACTTTATCAAAAATTAAATAGATTCGGCACAAATCGATGACAAAAATTTGAAAATGAAGCGCAACTTATGGAGTTGATGGTATAATGAGTGTAAATAACAGGAACTAAGTACTAGTTTTAATGATTTTATAATTGATTGACTCTGCGGTTACTGACTTTGATTTTATATCTACGTGATAAAACCGTGTATGCAACATTCAATTATAATTAATATACTTTAGCTAGTTATATTCATCCTAACAATATATAAATTAAGTGATGATTAATTCTAATTATAATTATACAAGTTGATCACTAACAGTTTAACTTTCTTAAGCTATATATTTAGCCGTGTTTAAGTTATCATCGAACAAACTTTTAAAGGGTGAGCTTAAGATTTCCAAATTAGTTAAAAATAGATTAAAATGGAAAGAATGCCTGACAAGATATTTGTAGGTTAGGTTAAGCTATAAAGACATAGAGATAATATATATTAAAGACCTTTTAATTTCTTCATATAACGATTTGTTTTTGTTTCGGGTAGATTGTCAAATTCAATAAGATGAACAAAGACGTGAAATATTGCTTACTCGTTTCTTCGCATTGATTTGTTTGATATTCTACCCGAAATAAAAACAAATCATAATTTGAAATGAAAGTCTACAGGATGTGGTCGTTAGATATTTTCATTAGATTTAACCTCATCCAAGCAACATTTAAAGGGGAAACAAAAATTTATTAGCTAATTTATGAGTATACACACAAATTTTTAAATACAGTGAGGAGAATAAAAATTAAAAAACGTCCGACTTCATAATTTGAAAACTATGAGGTATACCACATAAAAATATGTACGTTGATCGTGTTCAGAACAACTAAGCCCCTAATGAACTAAGTCAATCAATCTAACAAAAATTTACTTCTGAGCATCTAAGTTTAGCGAATTTCTTTCAGAGCACACTTACTAACTTGGCAGTAGAGTGGATTAAATAATAATAAAATAATGCATACCATCAAGCATCGAGTATCAATAAACATTTTGTATTACCTAAAATACCTAAAATACTAATTCGTTATGTTCAACTTAGTATCTGTCAAGTGTTCTGGTAAAAAACTAAGATATATATAATATATGCTCAATTTACAATCAGTTTACCCAGGTACTATTTTTACTACTCTGCAGCTCACTCGTGAATAGCTGTTACGTTTTGTGTATACTAATGATAGAAATGTTAAATTAAGATTATTATAGTAAACTGATAATATTACTATAAAAATTAAACCCGGTTGTGCTGTATTTTTAACCTGATTAATGGCACATTCTTATAATGTGAGGTTCAAATAACTTACAGTAAAAATTTTCAAGTCGTTCTGTCCTTTTTTATAGGTTGTGAAAACTTTGAATTTGGGAATATATCGAGAAAAAATTTCGAACCTTTCTTTTAAAAAATTACCTTAAATATATTCCAGAAGGTTCGGTTAATCAAGGTTCATAATTTAAATTAAATATGAATCTATTTACTTATTATTATAAGTAAATTATAATAAACCAGGGTCAATTCTATACATGGAAAAATATTTAAAAATAATACTAAATTTGGTTAAGATAATGATAATATTGTCAGTATACACTCTCTGTTATACTGTCTGCTTGTTCCCAAATCACATTAAAACGGCTGTCCCGATTTTGATGCGGTTTTCACATGATGTACCGCATTGTGCTCAAAACTAGTAAATAATAAATTTAAATAATAATTTCTGAGTCTTTTTAATTTTCTGAAACTTTATTCAATTAAATTCAAACGAACTTCGTTAGATGAATCATTTACGTTATAAACAAAAAATAAATGAAAAACCCAAGATAATCCTATACTATTAAACGACCGAAATATATATATATATATATATATATATATAATACCTCTTCAGATACCTAAGACTACCCTAATACATGGAGATTAAATTGCAAAATTTAGATTTGATAATAAAAAAATTGATTTTTTATAATCTGGTTAACAAAATCAAAACAGTGGTTTATGATCCATTAATTCAATTCAAGAGAAAAGTTCGCCGATGATTAAAATAAGTTGGATGACTGTTTCTTTGTTATGCATGAATATCACCCTGTTACACGTATTTATATTCCTGGAAATTTACTTTTTTAGTTGTAGAAAACCTGGAAAAGTCAGGTAATTGTATTTAGTTATTTTTGTGGCCACCCTGAGTTTATGCACTTTTACACTTATCAAATGATTCTGACAACAGAGTTGGAAGTGTTATTTAATATAAATAAATTAACGCATATTAAAATTGTCGTCCGTTGACCTGTATTGTATAAAGTAAACATATAACGAGCATAGTAAATATATATTATTATATATATTATCAGATATGCACTTAATCAACACAATAACATAAATTTAACAATAAATGCAATTAAGAAAATACATCTTATACAAGCATAACAATAACATTAATAATAGTATATTGAAAATAGCATTTGACCATCCACTAACTGCATCACAAGCAACTTGGATGTTTCTTAGTGTGTATTCGTTTTTGGTGTTTATACGCTTTCAGCCCTCATGCTTCTAAGCGCAATTTATTGGCGTTCATTTTTGCTCTTACTCTACTCTTGAAAATGTATTCGTTTTAGAATTTTTCAAGCAATAGAATATTAGTTTGGATGATTTCAAAGGCCCCTAAAATCAAACCAAAACACCCTGAACTAACAATTTCAAAAAAATGTCGGTAATGTAGGTTTTTTTTCTAATAAGATTTTGTATGTTATTATTTATTTTTATAAATTATATAAAACATTCAAAAAATTAAAAAATACAAAAAACCCTCTAAACATTCAGGAGGAAGAATTATCATGTGCTCAGTGTAGTCTTTAAGACTACACTGAGCACATGATAATAAACAAACGTCAGTACAATTTAACGCTGACTCTTTTGCTACCTTATCTTATGTCTTGTATCAACAACAAAATTTTAATGAAATGAGAATAATTTAAAAAATATCACTTTCTCCGTAACTCATGGGCTTTTATGGTTTTTCCGGGATATGCTATAATTGACAAGTAGCAAACATCTTAAACTACACGACAATACCAACAAAAAATTATGTGAGTCATAATTTCATGGTCTAATTTTGCAAACACCCACTGTTTAGCATATCAAAAATTAAACAAAGGACGTCAATGGGAAATTGAAAAATGATGGGTCGTAAGGGGTAAAATATTGTGAAAAATACAACATTAAGGTTACTTTAGGCAACATAATAACAATACAGCGTATGTTTTTCGACTTTTAAAAAAAATATATTTTGGCATAAATTAAGCCTTCTGGTTTCCTCTTTAAGGGTTGCTTGGATGAGGCTAAAAATTTGAATGAAAATATCTGACAACTACATCCCATGCTGACTACATGAAAACCAAATTAAAATCGCGGATTTAGTACGAAGTGGCGAAAGAGATTAGAATGAAATATAGTTCTTATATTTTCATTAGAATTCGTCCTTAAAGATGAATTATCGTGGGGTTTTCATTTCTTTGGATAACTGCTTTTCGGAAGCATTTCGTTAAATAATTTTGCAATTATTTGGTGTTCAAAATCATCGAAAACAGATCTGAAAGTAAAGATTCAATATACATTATTATCTCGCACATTGTCGACTCAACGCCACAAATACTCAGTGGCGATAGAACTATCGGTTCAGTTGATAGAAGTACTTTCAGTTGATTTTAACTATGCGTCACTCTACGTCTACGGGCTCAACTCGTGCCCGCCCGGTGTTATAACAAGTTATGTACAAACTTATTATATAACAATTAACTATTGTTGTATTATTGATAGATGTTTAATACAGTTTAAGGTCATCTATTTATAAAATTGTGTTTTTATTTAGGATTAAAAATATGATAACTAGACAAATAAAATTTATCTGGATTCAATCTAGGTATATGCTAATTGCATTTTTAAACACGTAACAAGTATTATTGATTATATTAACTTCAAATAAATTTAGAAAGACGTGGAGCTTGCTCCTAAACTATTGAATCTAGTCTAGATGGTAAAACTGGTTAGGGTCAAGGAGGCGATTCCGTATTGATAAACGCTTGTGGAAGTCATTGACAGCGATGTCGCTTCCAAAACTATAATTGTATGTTAAAAACTTCAATCATTAATGATTTCGAATTGCCGAAACTGCATTTGAATTATCGAGGCGTCTTAAGTAGACTGGTCTCTAGTTTTCAAGAGCACCAAATGGGAAGTTAGCAGTGTGGGTAGACCAGTCACACCCAGTCTCTTTATTCTTTTCTTTTGTTATTTTATCAGGAATTCCTCCTTACCGCTTAAATTTTTGGCAAAAGATATTTACAAAATTAAAGTAACCAAATCGAGAGATTTTATCTACATGTTTATAAAAACAAAATCTTCTAGAAATACAGTGTTACATTGTGCCGAGGTTTTGAAATTAAAAACATTATTTATTCGAGTCTTTGCTAATGGCAGACAAAAGTTTTTATTTTAAAATTTCCACGAAAAATGTTTTCTTCTTCAAACATTAATAAGGTGGCATATCAAATGAAATTTTTTTTAAAGTAAGATGCTAAACAACACTTTTTTTTTAAATTTAAAAACAAAAACTGTTTCTTTAAGCAATTAATTATGTTATTTTGGTATTTAAACAATTAACTCAGTTATTTTCACTTGTTTGACGACATCTATTACTATATGAAGGTAAATTTTAGAAGAAATATTCTAATTAATAATTATAGTTTTCTTTGTTACAGGCGGTGAAAAATATGCATAAAATTCCACAATGGCATTGTTTGAGATATCGAAAGTTTGACTTGTATCGTAGATGTCGTCATTTTCGCAGTTCAGCAGGAATGAGACACAAATAACTTTTAAGAATTTATAAAATATGAACTTTTCTTATATAATTTACGATTAAAAATATATATATTTTTTTTATACCATTAATAAATATGATACGAATATATGATTTAATAAAATTTAATCAAATTGATAAAAAATATTAATTATGATAAAAATTACTTAATTTATTCTATTTTTTTTCTCAGGGATAAATTTTGTTTATTTTTAAAATATTTATTCGCATTTCATTTATATTTTCAAATTAACACCGAATTAAATAAATAAATAATTAGCAAGTAGAAATAATTAAATTAATCAAGATAAAATGTGTGGGTCGATCATTTAACATTTTCACTTTCATTCAAGGTGGTGAAAAGTAAAATAAGAGTGAAACATATGATTTATAAGTAAGACATACTAACGTGTTATTGCAAACTGAAGTGATTCATAACGGTGTGTTATAGGTTAAAGAGTCGAGATTATACTTCAGAAAAAAAATTATCCTCCACACGAAACTTTTACCATAAAATTGGAGTCACAGAAAGTGGTTTGAGGGGAAGGAGATTTATGAAGAAATATAAATTTAAAAATTATGTCGACTGGGGTGATATCCTTTACCTCCGACTGAGGTGATAATAACTTTTCTTGTAAGAGCTATTTGTTGATGCCTTAATTTACTCCTCTCCTCCGTCTTCCATAAGGGATAGATAATATTTGAAATGGTTCCATTTTAAATAAAACATTTTACATTTAAAATATATTATGAAAAACAATTTGTATTTTGTGTGAAAAGCGTTGTCGACGAAATTAGCTAAATTTTTGATAAATTATTCAAAATATAAATATCTAACTTATTTAAAAATTATTTATCGTTTAGTTTTAGTAAAAATCGCTCTAAAAAATTGTAAGATTAACATTACAGGTATTTACAAAAGTAGTAATTACATCACGCTTTAAATTTTATTTAAAAATATGTCGAGCGATTTGGCTAAAAAAGTAGACCAATGTTATATTTATTACTGTTTAATGATACATTAAATGATGTTATATTTATATTTAGAGAAAAAAATTATTGCCCGTTTAATTATTGTAATAGATTAACGCAAATATTGACATTTTTATATAATCCAAGCGAACACGTATACGAGGTACGTTCAAGAAAAAAAGTACCTTAAAATAGAAGTATAGATGCATTTAGACATTTTACAATGATTAAATGGTTTAGACAACATCACTAATCCATAGCGAGATAACGAGTACAATTATTGTTTACTACTGGCTCTGTTATTAAGCTTGTATTGTGGATGTAGTACACATACACATTGACTTTTATATAGACCAAGGTACGAATTTTTGCTTCATGCGCTACATGTATGTGTGATAAGAATGTATGTGTGGTTGTCATATGTATTTCCACTACACACAAAAAGTTTAAGGATGTTCGAGCATTGGAGCTTCAAATAGATTAAGGTTTAATTTTTTTTACAGGTAGTTGAAGTGAGTATAAATCAATTAAAAAAGTTCAGAGGGGGGGGGGGGGGTTACGGGGTTTTTGAATTAATAATTTAATGTTAAAGTTCTAGTTTTAATGCATTGCTCTTATGGAGAAACCCGTGAGCATCGACATATTTCGATAATTTTCATCGTTTTATTTTCTTGGAATAAAATAAAACGGATAAAAAAAAACTACGCAATAGAAAATAGAAATATTAATAAAGAGATTGATCCAATAAAATTCCGGCATGGCGGGCCTAAAAAAAATATTTAAGAAAAAAACTGAGATTTCGGGCAAATTTAATTTTTGTCGGCGGTAGCTTAATTACCCGAAAGCTCAGGTTTTTTTCTTAAATATATTTTCTTTTAGGCTCGGTATATCGGTCTTAAATTAAATTTTAACTTACGACAAAAAATAAAAAACATTGTGGACTTTTATGAATGTAATATATAAGATTTTGAAGAATTTTATAAATGGACTATATCTAGTGCTCGTACATCCTTAAGTACCTTGGCTAGTTGAGGCGGTTAGACAGCGCTATATTGGATTGGTTATTTAACGTTTATACCCATAATCATACTCTGTCCACTTATGTAGAAGTCAGTGAGTATACACACTAATAATTCATATTTTGTCATGCGTGATTTCATTTCAGCCTGTGAATTTTTTACAAAGTATCTTAAGCGAACATGTCACAAAAAACTGCAAACTGGAACGACGAAATTGATATTGGTAATATAAGTGCGAATAATTTTTATAAAATATTTATTATTTTGGACGCAATATTTTTTTAAATTTGAAATTTGAGAAAGAAATTGTACCAAAGCAAATTCCAAGTTTTGCACTTCAACATTTATATAATTATTTGAAAATGCATTACTGTAAACTTTTTGATGTTTATAAATAAATGAGATTTATAAATAAATGAGATTTATAAAAAAATTTCAAAAAACTTTGGTCTCTAAATATAAAAATTTTCAGAAAATAATTTAGAATTTTGTAAACCATATTAAATATATATTTTCTATTTTGCATTTTAAATAAATTCCTATAAACCATTTACATTTAGCATTTTAAATGTATTTTTGATTAAGAGCATTTAATTATTTCCATTTTAAATACGTTCAAAAAGGTATTGTATCCATTCAGGTCCTTTAGCGGGGGTGTATGTCAAGTTTTACCCTCATTATTAATATTGTAAATTAAAATTAAACAAAGGAAAGAATTAGGAATATTTTCTTTTTATAATTCTATGTTTATATCTCGAGATATTCGCTCGGGGCGCAACCGTACTCAGCGCCATGCGTGGTCAAAAAACAACTTCATGACCAATGCCAGTGTATAAAAAACCATAGGCGTTTAACAAAAATAATTAACTAAATTAAATAAACAAAAATTAACTATAACTTTTTGTTAAACGCCTCTTGTTTTTATACACTGACATTGGTCATGAATACAACCGTCTCTCGGAGCGAATACAACCATCAGACTTTTTAGATACCCTTATCCGGAGAAATTAGCAGGAATAGTAGGTGATTAGAATAATCACTTCCCTAGTATACATCATACCTGCAAAAAAACTTGTTAGAAGACTGCCGATCGTCTATCTATGCTACTCTCTGACCTCTTTATAACTGGACAGAGTATCTCATGTTACCTCGGTGCGCCTGTGCGGCATTTATGTGTATGCGAATTAATGTATGTGTCGCTGTCACATGTATTTACACTACACACATCAAGTTTTTACCTTGACTAGTTGAAGCGGCGCTGTCTAACCTTTTAATTTTGTACGTAATTTTATGTTTAGGCCCATATGGCTACTCTGTCCAGTTATATAGAGACCAATGATGACACTATCACAGCACGCTTAACTTTTATTAAAAACACTAGTATGAGAAACAATCTGTTCGTTTTATAATACACTGCTTTCATTTATGCTATTATAGAGTAGGTTAATTATTAAACATATCAATTTGCGTCGTTTAAAATATATTTTACTATTCTTTAAAATAAGTTGAAAATTTGAAATTTATACTGGAAGTTACATGGTCGACGTCCTGATTAAAATTTAAAATTGTAACTTTCTTTTTGTTTCTATAGATAGATAAATAGATAGATTGTAGAGGCTGTTCAGGACGGAACGCACTTCGACCATAACATCTTCGGAACCGTTACATCTTAAGTATCCATTAATAATTAATATATCAAATTTTGGTTTGTTGGTCGGTAATAAGGGGCATCATAATCATATAGACCTGATACTTAAGAAGTGTACTAATTTAGAATTTAGACAGTGACCATAAATTTTTTTTAAAAAGGTTTAACCAGAGTCATTTTATAACTGTTTGTATGGTCAATTTGCCTGAACTCCTCCCAGATTTAACCAGAAGAATAAACGTGCAAGTTTGAAGCGTCAAAAAATGTAACCTTTAGACTGCGAACATATTTTGTTATTTCATGTGTTCAACCGTTTAGCGAATTTCCTGAAAGGAAATAGAGCTAATGATCCCGTATCGAAGTCAAAATTTCGCAAAAATTTCTTCAAATGTCCATCGATCCTACCTAGTAGACCTAGTAGATATATATATATATATATATCTATGGACATATATATATATATTATATATACATATATATATATATATTATATATACATATATATATATATATATATATACATATATATATATACATATATATATATGTATGTCTGTAATCACTCTGGCGGTCACAGTTTTCATTTTATCGGAACGAACTTTGGTATTTGAGGCGCTTTTGGTATTCAAAAAGTCAAGTTCATTAATGGGTAAAATCAGACAAGGGGAAAGGGGGGTTTAAAGAGAGGGGGAAATACAAAATTTGACACATCTCCCTTAATATTTCAAAAATCGAAAAATTTATAAGAAGTGAAGATGTAGGTACTAAGTATAACTGTAATTTTGTTTCTTATCATTTTTTCTGTTACACTAATATTTACAGAAATATTGACGGTTTAAGATTGAAAATTAAATTCCTTAATATCTCTGTACACATTAGAGTTTGAGCAAAAATGATAAGGTGATGAATTGTAGCAAATTTGATTTTCTACAACTTTATTCCTTACGCATTTTTCGATTGTTCTAATATTAAGAGAGATATTTTATATTTTGTGTTTTCTTCATTCGTTATATAGGGAAAATTGTTAAGCACAAAAAATATTTATCTTATAAAAACAAACATTTCATTATTTAAATAAACTTAATTTTCTTATAGATTTTTTATAGATCTTTAATTTAAAAAAAAAATATCCCGATACGTAAACTTTTAAGAGAGTTATCATATGTTTTACCTTTTGCGAATTAACTTATAAACTTATAAAATTAATATTTTTAGGTTTTATAAGCCTTAATCGAAAGCTTAAACACTTACCTAACAATAAACTCAAAAAAAATTTCCGACCAACATATTTCCTAAAGAAAAGCAGGATAAAATCCGTGGGTATTTAATTAGAAAATAATAATTTATATACAGTTTCATCGAAAAAAGACAGAATGATTGTTTAACCAACCACTATATATATCTTCATTTCATATGGCCATATTCTGATGAAATCGATGAAGCTATATCTAATATAATATATAGCCCTAAGTGACACTCACTGACTGACTGACTCACTCATTCATGTATACAAATTCTAAGGCACTTCTAGACATGCTAGAAAGATGCGTTTTTTTACATTCGACACGAAATTGCTTGAAATCGACGGGGAAAATCGGAAAACTTCAATTTTTTCATTGCAACCCACCAAAAAATCGTAAAAACACCCCCCAAAATTACGTTTTTTAGTTCTATAAATGCTAGATATTGGGATTTTAACCAATCGATCCGAAATAAAGTCAAATTAAAAGAATACATCGAAAAATTTCATTACTTACATCGCAACCCCCCGAAAATGGGAAAAACACCCCTAAAACTGCCCTTTTCATTTCTATCCATGTTAGAAAGGCCGGTTTTTTTTTTCATTCGACGTGGAACAGGTTCAAAATTGCAGGATTTTTTGAAAACGTAAATTTTTGCATCACAATCCTTCGCAAATGGGATAAACAGTCCCAAAACTAACCATTTTCTTCTATTCATGCTAGAAAGATGGGGTTTTTTGCATTTGGTGGGGAATTTCTTCAAACTAATGAGATAATTCGATAAACTTTAATTTCTTCATCACCACCCCCTTGAAATTGGGAAAAACGCCCCCAAAAACCACCCATTTACTACTTTACATGCTAGAAAGATGCGGTTTTTTGCATTCAACGCAGAATAACTGCAAATTAAGAGGTTAATTCGAAAAACTTAATTTTTTTCATAGCTACCCCTCGAAAATGGTAATGTGAGACCTATCTATGCGACCCTCCAAATCCCCCCCCCTCCCCCATTAATTCTCTAATGGTAAGTACTGTTTGGTAAATATTTTTCTTAACTTTTTTTATTCATGAAATGATATTTTCTGTGACGCGGAGCCAAGGCCAACGGCCGCCTCGGAGCGAGTATAAATTATAAAATTATTATTTTCTAATTAAATACCCAAGGATTTTGATTGTTTAACCAACCACTATATATTTTCATTTCATATGGCCATATTCTGGTGAAATCGATGAAGCTGTATATAAATTATAAAATTATTATTTTTTAATTAAATACCCATCGGTTTTATCCTGCTTTTCTTTAAGAAATAAACCATATTGGTCGGAAATTTTTTTTGAGTTTATTCATGTTCATGGGCTCATTTGTTGAATAATATTCTGTCATTTTTTAAATTTTTAGTTTTAAAAAAAAGATATTAAGAAAAAACGTTTTTGTTATAAACAAATTCAATTTTGACCCTGATCCGTCACGAGTCGGAACGACGATTCAGGACGTCAAGATGAATCGATTTTTAAAAAAATTGCGGTTCCGAGCAACCTGCCTGAAACCTCGTTTTTTAAACTAATTTGACTCTACCAATAGTTTTGGCGTAACTAGGCGAGAGTAAGAATACGGGATAGTTTATACCGCGGATCAATATTAGAAATTTATTAACTATGTAACTATAATTTAGATGGGGTACCCAAACATGTAATAGGGAAGGGGCGTAAAAAATGTGCCCCTACCTAGCTGTGTGGGATATTGTTGAGAAGAGCTTTTTTAAATAAAGAAGAACTGTGTGAATAAACCACTTACCTTTCCCAATACTTAAGGATTCTTTGATGCTCGGGCAAAACCGGGTAGCTAGTATAATATATATAAATTTTAAAGATGATCATTTTCGATCTATTAGATAGGATTAATGGACATGTGAAGAAATTTTTACGAAATTATTTCATCGGTACAACCTCAATAGCTACATTTTCTACGAAAATTCGATAAAAACTGTGACCATACTAGCCGCATATCATACTAATTTTTTAATCACGATAATAGAACATACTATTGATGAAAAAATTCCAATACGTTAGAGGCGATAGCAGAGCTATCCACAATTTTCAAGGAACAAAACAGTTCGCGAGATTGCTAGTGTGTTCTCAAACAAAATATAATAAAAACTAAATTTAAAAATCATAACTTACTTCTTTAACACTAAGCGCTCCTGGTAATTCTTTTCGAGAAATTTGCAAACTACTAAATTTGTGGGTATCATCTACAGTTGATAGTGCTTTTAATGATGAAAATGGATTATACGTTTTGCTCTTCACAATTGATTCCATATGTTGATGATTATCTTCATTTGAAGATTTTTCTTCCAATGTTAAAAGTTCCTAAATGAAATAATAAAATTGTATCTAATGATGAAATCAAACATAAATTAGAATGGAAATAATGAAAAAAATCAATGTATTATACCTGTTTGGAATCAATAAAATAAAGTTGAGAATATTGTTGCCAGGAACTTGTAGATTTTATTATTTTTTGTGGAACGAAAATTGCTTGTATGACTTTATAACTACTGTCACATATATTTTCGTGAACATAAACAGGAGTAGAATATTGTGGCGTAAAAACAAATACTAGAAAAGTAAATTAAAAATATTAAATAGTTTTTTATCAACTCGCTATGTATTAGGGTTGTTAAGAAAGTGGTAGTGGGTAAGTTAAGGTAGGTATTTCGTCCTATGCTAAATACGTGGGATACTGTATCCATTGAAAACTTTAGATAAACAAAAATTATACAATTAAATCTTGTGAAATTATTATTATTTTTTAATTTTAATAATAAATTCTGAATTTTATTTTTTAAATGCGTTTTGATAAATAAAAAATATTTTTTCATGTATTTAAAAGAATTTACAATGTAACGTACGATGTAAAGTACGGCAACATTGTAAAGTTTTGGTAGAGTTTATATGTGAAGTGAAATTTACAATTATAACCAAAAAAGTATTATTATTCTGTTTATTATTATGTCGTTGCTGAAATTTATTATATTGGTTTTATACTTAAGATAATTGTCGTGCTAATGGGCATAATTATAGAATGTTCCAAATTTTTGCACACTTCTTAAGGGTATTATTATATACTCACACTTAATATTTGAAACGGATTGACCGTCTCAAACTCGAGAAAAACTTAATTGAAGTTCGAATATTTAACATGGGTAGCAATGAAGACTACCCATTTTAAGCAGTATTTCTACCAATTTTTAATGTTTAATAAAAAAACGACACTTAAGAATCTTTTAAAAAATAGCTATAAATTATTGGATGTGTTCTGCGTATTTAAAAAAAAACGATAATTATTGACCGTCTCATGTTGTTTCGTTAGTTTAGTTATAACATAACGTCTCATTCTCCGTTGTTTAGTTATAACAACGCAAAGTTAAGCAGTTTATAAATAAATATACGTGTTAAATATTTAAGTATCGTATCGGTAACGTGTCTACCGGTACAGTCTTGGACAAAAATTATGGCTTATTATGCTATACGTTCCTTCACTCTTACTATACGCATACGCTTTTTGACAATAAAATTTTTTTTGACAATATTGTACTAAGACAACTTTTTGCCAATATTGTATTAAGACAACTACCTTAAGATAACAAATTTGGAAAGTAATACATCTTCAACCAAAAAGAAATACGGCGACGTTGCCAAGCCTACTGTGACTAACTGCAATTTGAATAGCTTTAGTACTATTTTTCAATTAAAAAATTTATTTATCTCAAAAACCAAATCAGGAGTGTTTGAAACTTTGTACACGTATTTATAAGACTTTGATAATTAATATGACCATTTTTGTATAGGTATGACCATTTCTGGTTGTCGAGATATAAATTTTTACATCAATGTGGTCCGTTGAATCATTTAACGCTATGTAATAACCTATCTTGAAACCGTAACCTTAACAATTCTCTCTATCAAAAACTAAGAGCTGGATCGACTTTAGAGGATCAGAAATTTCTTTATTATTTAAATAATAAATGGTCAAATTTTGAAAAACCTGTTAAACCCATTAAATTGAATTTTATTCTTAACAACCTTAAGGGAATGAATTGTTGAAATTAAATAAATTGTAATTGTTAAAATTGTTATTCGTGGGTTTAGTTACAAGAAAGTGCGTATACAGATTACTAAACGCCCTAAAACGTTACAATATGAACATAAATCAGTAAATATTTTGTTATGGAGATGTTGTTCGTGGAAATAATGGGGAAAAACACCATTTTTTTGATATTAAATGTAATTCAAATACTTTAGGTGGATATTATAAGTATAAATAAGAAAAAAGTTAATGTGAACTATAATTCAACAAAACATTGCCGAATCCTAGTTCATAGAAACTTGTTTTGTTGTTTTTATTATATAAATGAATTTTTTCATCACATTTTGTCAGGACTAAATATTAAAAACCAAATATTATCAGGTCTATATTTTGCACTATTTTTACGAACACCTTGTAGTATTAAATTCACCAATTCTATTTAATTTGATTAACACACTGGCACTACAGGGACAATTGAAATTTTCCGCCTACAATGGATCGTAAAGTGATTTTCAAAGCTATTGATAGATTACGTAGGGTATCCAAAAGAATATTTACCAAAAAAATTTGACTTATTACTGAATTATGCAAAATGATATATTAAGTAGCAAAAAAATTATAGTTTGAAATAATTCTCACATTTATTAGTTTCGGTAAACGCCGCGATATATGAACTTTTATGATCTTTACATAATAGATGGACCTTAATCGGTACATTCCATACTAAAGTCAATGATAATAAATTCCAAACACATATTCGTTCTGATGTAACAGCTACAATTAGATGACAATCTTCATAATTCCCAAATACGATTTGTTTAATTGGTTCCGTTGAATATGGCGTATGTACTAAAGCACATTTTAATTCACATGTATCTGGTACCCAAACTGTTAATGTTGACATAAATCCAATTGCTAGTAGTGATCCGTCGTATGAAAAATCAATACATGAAGGTTGTCTATTTAAATAATATCCAGTAGCTATACTTTTCCATACATGGGTTTGACCTTCAAAAAAAAATGCATGTATTACTATTAATCTATAACATTACTTGACAATTCATTGAATTCTTTAAAAACTAAATACTATTATAAAACTTATTGCTATAGACAACAAACAAAAGCATGGAATAATGTTCATTCATAAATTGTTTTGAAAGCTGTTTAAAGGTGTGAAAATCAAATTACTCCTCCCCCTGTCCTTATATATCTATTAGAGCTATTATCTATTTAGAAAATCTATAAAAATATAAGATTAATTATTATTTAAAATTTACTTGAACTATGCCAATTATTATTGCCTTTATTTTGAGAATGAATTTTGATTTTCTGTTTTGTGAAAAAATAATTAAATGTATAAATTAATTTAACATCATTATTACAGTAGTTGTATTTTCTGTTGTAATTGATGGGATTATGAAAAAAACGATAAATATCCCTAGAGGAATTCAATGGACACTATCATCAAAGCTGGAAGATCTCAATTTGCTGACGACATATGCCTATTATCGCACAACTTAATGACATGAGTCAGAAAATCAATGGTGAAAGATATAAGCGCCCTGCTAGTCTACGAATCAACTACTCGAAAAAATGCGAGTAAATTCCAAAAAAGTAGCAAAATCCAAATAGATAGACATGAGCTGAAACAAGTGAAATACTTCTGCTAACTAGGTTCTTACATTAACAGCGGCGGAGATGGAGAGCGGCGAAGATGTTACTAACATAATAAACAAAGCCAGAGCAGTGTTCAACTTTCTGTATAGTACGTGGCAGTCAACAAAGATCTCCCTTAAAACAAAGCTACATATTTTCAACACCACGGCAGTGAATCCTGGCTCATGACCACCCAGAGTACAAAAATACTACAAACATTTATAAAAAGATGCCTTAGGCAGATTGTAACAAAAAATGGCCAGAAATAATATCAAATGAAGAACTAACGCGACACACGAATCAAGAACTTATTGACATCACAATTATGCGCCGAAAATGGAAATGGGTGATCATACACTTCGTAAAGAATAAAACGATATAGCTAGGACAGCCCTTGATTATACATCACAAGGTTCTAGGAAAAGAGACCACCCAGAGATCTTAAACATCCGGAGGAGAACTCTTATGGCTAAGATAAAAAATATTGGCATGATATTGGAATGCCATCAGTCCAATCACAACAAATGCAATATGTATGGTAGAAGCACTATGCTATTTATGGAGTAACAGGAACTTTATTATTATTATTATTAAACAGTCACTATAATATAAACATCATTGTTATTCGAAAATATTAAACTACTCTAAAATGCTCTATAAACAGTCCGGGCTACAAGTAACTCCGATCACGTGGTCTTTCAGCAACCAATAATCATAGCCCAGTGGATCAGGGCCCCGCCAGCTGTCAGTAGATTCTGATAAACGATCTCTCTCTTACCTATGTTTAACCAGTCCAAGAGGCCGAACTGTCTAAGGCGTTATGTCTGCGCAGTATGCCTACTTGGAAACTGGGAGGTAATGGGTTCGGATCCCGACATCGGAAGTTTGTCAATTATTAAGAAAAAAAAGGGGCGGTTAATTGACTAAACTGTCGGCGTATTGACAAGAACGAAGTAACCGGCTATGCTTGAGAACGTTTTCTGCAGTTTCGTTCACTAACTCCAGATGAATATTGGCATGTTCCTATCATAGTAGGCTGCAGCCGCATATCCTACCAATTCCTATTCTATACACAAAAATTCCTTCCACTCCACTCACATCTACACATCATTAGGCATCACAATGGACCTTAAGGTCGAAGTGTAGCCCGCCCAGGGCAGCCTCTACAATCTATCTATCTACCTATGTCTACGCATAAGGATTTCTTGTCGAACTTATTTAAAATGTGTATTCGTGACAGAATAAAGAAACAAAATAATTTAAAACCGTCGAATTAGTCTGACATTTTGAACATATTTTCAATATAAATTAATGAATATGGTATCCAAAAAAAAATCAGGGCAGTCGGATTATACTTCAAAACCGTCTAAAAGGTCTGGAATCTTTATTTCTAGATTCTATAAATGCTGAAAAAAAATTGTATGCATTCCAAAGCCCCCAAAGAATAGATTTTGGTAGTAATTTGTAATAAAAATTAATTTGTAATTTGGACTATTTCGACATCAATACTAAGATATGAAAAATCGTATATACTTTGGCAGGAAATTGATTATAGTAGAATCGTATAATTTTTCACTATCTGATAGTTTTTATTACTTGTTTAACTAGTTAAATATATTTTGACATTTTACATATAATATATTTAACTAGTTAAATTTACATATATTTAACTAGTTAAATGTATGTATATTTAACTAGTTAAATATATGTAAACTGAGCTTATATAGCATCTAGGTAGCTTAGTTGGCAGAGCACTGATCTGGAATGCCAGAGTTCTAGAATTCAATCCCCAGCAAAGATGTGTAAGATTTTCCATATTAAATAATTGATGTCAAAAAATTATTACAAATGTTCAGACATAATGCTTAAATGTCAAATTAAGTAAATGCTAGTCACCTCCGTTAGTATAATATAACCGAAATGCAACCATACTAACAATGAATGAAAAAACACAAAAAGTTTACAAAAACCGTTATTGCTCTCTACAGCTATTTGTGTATTTTACAGACTGTAACCATGTATTGGGGTATTAAAATAAAACTTACCGTGTATTGGGCGGCTCTCCATTAAATTCCAAATTTTGAATGTTTTATCTTGTCCAATTGAAATGCATGTAGCATTCGTTAATTCTAAATTTCTCGATTGCGAAGGTTTAAATTTAATATCAATTACACAATTCTCATGAGGTAACGACACACATGTATTTAATGCCCACCTAAAAATATTATACACTTCATTATTAATATTATTAAAAGCGTAGCAATTATCCGAATTTTTTAATTTTGGCGCTAAATTTCAAATCAAAGAGAGAATTTTATACTGATCAAAATACGAAAAATATTTTTAATAAATAATTAACTTAATAAAAATAAAACGTTGTCATTATATTTAATATTCAATGAATGAACTTTTAATTTTATTAATATTCAAAATTTTTGCTCTATCCAATACAATCAATAGAAAAGAAAAAGTACTGACGTCAGCGCATGTCTTGGGCGTCTAACATACAGCATCGAGCTACTCTGAGAGTGATAGTCTTACACTACATGTGCGCGAGTTGCAGTTTCTACGTGGATGACAATCAATATAGGACAAAAATAGCGAATTTACAATAAATTTACTATAAATAATAACGATTAGCGTCAAGGTTTCATTTCAAATTCAACCGTTTTTGACGATGGTGTCAAAACTAGTCACGAGACCGATCTCGTGATCTATTTCTACGTCTAACGCCACCGTCGAGCCTCACCATGAACATGAACCTTATAAGGAGAAGGCAGCAATTTTGCAGCTGCCTAGGGCAGCGAATTGTCTTAATCCGCTCACGGCCGATTAGACTAAATGTATAAATAATTGAGATAAATTGTATTTTAAGTATTAAATTAAAAGTATAAATAATTGAAATAGAGTTTCCGTAGTTGACTTTTTTTTTTGGGAAATTTCTTCCTTTATAATATTTTTTAAATTTTCCCTAACGCTTTTAGTTTTTGAGATATTTGCATTTTTCTAGACATCATTCCGAATCGAATGGCCTACAATCATACTTTAATTTGCATTAACTCTAATTAACATGTTTTACAACTTGAGAACTGTAGTTATGATTACCCACTTTTGATCATTAGTATCAAAATTCCAAAATTTTAAACGGCATTCAAAGTATGAATCATCATCACATCGTTCTTCAACAGTTGCCAACCATAATCCAAATGTAGATATTGCTATTTTTACAACATCTATATTTACAATATTATCAACTTGTTCTTCTGTTAGTTTATTATGTCCAGTAATATCTAGCTAAAATATTAATTTTTTAATTTTTAGTAGAATCCATACATCAATACGACATGTGATGGTCAAGTAATGTAACTAAAGCAAGCCGTCGTAGAATGTGGGTCGTGGTTATTAATATGCTGTTTATTTGATTTGATTTAAATTGAAAACAAGATCGGTCAAATATGAGTCAGACTCCCGCACGTACTGCAAGAATTGTTTTGACAGTGATTATTCAATATTTTTGGGATCGCAGTTACAAATTATCATTGAAAAAATGGAGTATGCGCGAACCGTTTACGTATGCCATGTATGTTAAAAATTTCAACTTTGATTGCGATTATCTTTATTATATGAAGAAAAAAAAGATTTGTTTTCTTAATTTGTGTATTTTAGGCGTTTGCAATTTCATTACTTCAAGATAACATCTCGTATGTTTTTATTTTTCAGTAAATAATACTTTAAAAAAATCTACTTTTCGCATAATCTCTTAAACGGTAAGTGTTATCGTAAACATAAATATCTACATAAAAGGTCTAAATCCTGAGATCAGATTATTTTTTGTTTGTCAGTATTGGAAACTCTAGCACTTAGATATGTCTCTGTTGGGTAAACTACAAACTAGAGCTAGTAGGTCGATGTTCCCAACCCCCGTGACATATCCTTCGGCTTACAAGTTTTGTAGTCGCGCTCTGGTGAACAACTGAGTGACTACTGTTAGTAGGTTGAAATATCTAACAGCACCCCCTGCCAGAGATCCGAATATGTAGCAACTGCCAAGACCAATCTTGTTCCAATTTGAATCAAATACGATAGAGAATGATGAATTGTATTCTACTCAGATTGAGTAAATCGAAAGTGAACCATTCAAATGTATTGCGAATGAGTATTTTCTCGAAGTTCTACCGCAATATGTTCGCCCAGTAATCACGATTGTTAAAATTACAATGTACTCCTCTTATCATTTAATACGACGACTTCTATTAATTCATTTATTACCACAATACTTACGTTATATAATAATTTATTAAAAAATAAATTGTAAAATTGTACATGACCAATGTGACTATTCATAATAATAGTTTCAGATTTAGGATCATAATGTAAACCTGCACCAAAACAATTTCCATTCTGTGTGCTTATTACACTCCATGACATGTTACTTAATATTACTTTCAAATTTCTTTGAGTATCTGTTATGTGTATGGCTGTAATTAAAATAATAAAATCGATACATATCAAAAAGTCCTTATTCAAAGATTAATAAAAATTACCATACGCTTAAAAACGTATTTGTGCTGAAATTGTGACAAAACTATTCAGATTATAAAAACAAATTCCAAGCAAAATTTGTTGTTTCGAACATAAAATGTTTAAAATATGAACATCAGTTTTTCTAATGTAAAATATTCTGTTGGTAAACAGCAATAAACATTTTTTTTAAATAATTAGATTGCTTTTAAATCCAAGCTCTTGTAACAATTCACTTTTAATAAATAGTCACCTACAATAGTGATAAAATCCCAATTGCTGAATAAATTACCGAATTTTAAAGGACTTTTTAAATATCCCGTATAGATAATCTAAATCAACTATAGTAAAAAACATATACAAAAATTGAAGTTTAATAAAATTTACCATTGTTTGCCATAGAAATCGCCACCAGTAAATTATCATAACTAACAGCAACATGTTTGATGGGAGCTTGAACTCGAGGTATAAAATTTCTATGTTGGGGAGCATCAACGTCCCATTTAACCAAAACACACTCATCACCAGCTGTATACATGTGAGTTCCCTCAACTGAAAATGTAATACATGCTACAGGCAACGTATGCCAATGATATAAAGCTTGAACGGGTCGTTTATTAAAAATATTTCGCCATAATAAAACTCGTCCAGTATTATCACCAGTTGCGATACATTCTTCAGATGGATGACAAGAAACGCAAGTAAAATGACGATCTTCAGAAATCAAATGTCGAATTGTCTTATGTATATTATTACTAGCTCCAATATAGAGTATGTTGTCATGAACTAGTGCGAATAGGTTGGAATTAATTGATAAACTATGGAATTTATTTTCTAAATCTATTTTAATATTACAAAAATCATTTGTATTTTGATTGAACACGCCGACTTTCAATCTATTATTTGACTCTTTCGACCATGTTGCAAGTATTTTAACAGTTGTAACACTTTCAAGTGATAGAAATTCCAATTGTTCAATATTTGAATCACTGTAAAATTTTAATTGCTAAAAAATAAAATTAATTATGATTAAAACCTTATTTTTACACACTAAAACGCCTGAATCAATCATAAAACTAACTTCGGCGTTAGTTATCTTTTCCTCAATATAGACTTTGCTAGTTTTCGTTACTTCGCCGCTTACGAACGTAGAATAATCTACATTTCAAATAATAATAAATACGAGAAAATCAAAGTTTAAAAAAGTTTCATCAAGTTTATGATTATGTGAAACCTCTTAAAAATCTCTCAAGTTTCTAGATATAATTATAGCAAAAATGTCCTTCAAACACTGTGTTGAGAATTAAATATTCTGTCAACGACGGAAGTATTATCCAAAAAAATAACTTATCCAGCTAAGTGAAGGGAACACATAATTTTTAATTAACATAATATTATCTCTAAATCATACTATCAAAAATATTGTCTGCCTTCATACTTTTTATATTAATTAAAATATTGTTAAATTATTTATTTCTGAAAAATTTGCCATTGATGTAGACTGTCAGAAAAATCTTTTCTTTCTCATTTTCAAACTTTTAGGCTCTATAAAAATGAATTACGAAACTAAAACGGTTTATTTAAAATACGAAGAGATTTTTGTTCAAAATTTAGGGGTGTATTGTTAAGCTGAAATATGTTTCAAGTTAGTTGATGAATTTAATTATCCACCCCTACTTTCCATCTCTCAATTTTATTTCGATAACTGTAAAAAACAGAAGAAAACTTTATACTACAAGGAAAACCTAATGAATTCGACACCATTCGAATGCAATTATCTCAACATCGCCTATTTGTAATAATAGGTAAAATGTTTCGAACAAAATTTATTAATATTTTAATAAGGAACAACTCTGTAATTTAAAGCATTCTTTTATCTCTTACCGTTTTTAATTTCAACATAAAATTTATACATTAAGAACGACTGATGATGGATAGTTAAGTTTAATAAATAACTTAAAAAGGTATGTTCCGGGCCCCTCGCCAAGAGAGATCATTTTCCCCATCATCCATGGTCCGATTTTGCCTATTCACGAACTTGACCTTACTTTTTAACTCTAGAACATACACACACATTTCAGTTGGTTATCTATTTTTGAGTTAACATGTCTACGGGCAGACATGCAGAAATGGTTTAATTAGGTTATTTTCAGCTACACACAAATTTGTTTTAATTTAATTAATATTTAAACCAATACAAAGTCAGGCAGTTTAGCGAAAATATGATAAGCATTCTTTGATTCGAAAAAGGGGTATATTTGGGCCTCTGGATCAATAAAAACCGAAGAGAGAGCGATATTTTCAATTGCTTATTTATAAAAAAAAAAGTGGTAACTAAAAGCGATAACTATCCCAACCGTTCTAATATATTTAAAAAAGCGTTCTATATATTTCAGATATTGTTTCAAAAACTATTGAAATTCAATAAGATAACTGTTCCAAACTAGTACTATAGTTTTTGCCACAAGGCATTCAGTGTGGGCATATATTTACCGAGTATAACGATTTGTGATTTTTTATTACACCGTTTCCTTTCCGATTTCAATTTTAACTACGAAAATACATCGTGGGATTTAAAAAAATTATTGACGTTAAAACTAACCGAATATGAACTTTCCTTTCCATGTTTCCAATCCCAAAAAATTAATTCTGCTTTATTTGTACATATTACTAAAATTTCGGGTGTTTCGATAATTGTACTCCAGTTTACGATATAATTTTCAGATAATTTGTATGATCGAATAAATTCTCCAGTAGCAGTACTATAAATATGAATGCCAAGCCGTTCTCCCACAAAAATAACACTGAAATTGTAAAATTTATACATAAAATTGCCTTTAAAATTTAAACAATATTATACAATTTTCTCACCTTCCATCTCTAGAGAATATTGGCTTTTGATTAACAACACAACCGCCTCCAAGTTTTTTCGGGATTAAATCATTTTTAGAAAATGATTTTACACTACTTACGTGTACCATTTTTAATTATTTATTTTACAAATTAAGACATTTATTTGTTATTAAAACGTTAGTTACCAATTTACCACAGGTAAATTTACCACATGTCAAAATACAGAACACGCGTTTAACAGGCTGCGTTCTATAAACACTTATAACTCGCTCTAGTTGTTTGCACTCATAGTGAGTGTTCTAACGGGATACCCTATCGTCAAAACACGTTGACTAACCTAGTGAATGTGATCAATTACGATAATTTTATTTCTATTTGAAAATGGAAAAATTTAACTATCAATGTTGTGTTCCAAATTGTGAATGAGTGTATACGCTAGTAAAGTATTTTTGGCGGGTGACCTCTGCGCCGTCTCGTGTTTTTTAATTTAAATTTTGGTTCTGTCATAACTAGGACTCCTTGTCTAGTCTCCATGGTTGTGGCCATGGAGACTATACAAGGAGAGCGAACTTCATAAACAAATAATTGACAAAAATAAGATGTCAGTAGTGTTCCTTCTACGCCGCTAACAGTGGAGAGAGTATAAGGCGCGAGTTTGAATTGAAAAACATGACGCATTTATGTAGTATTACAAAAATTATTTGCAGTCAAAGTATTTTTCCAATAAAATACTGTTTATAATAAATGAAATAAAGTAATTAGTTGAAGTAAGTGGTGGTTAAAAATTCGCAAAATAATTATCCCATCAAAAACATAAATGTAAAAAACGGCCGAGTTTTCGGGGAGATACTTCATATAATAGTTGCTTCTTAAACTATTTGCACGGTAAACTATTTACCAAGAAAATTCATGAGGGGTTAATTGATTAAATGTAAGAAAAAATTTGGTTGACATTTATTTCGCAAGTTTTCCCTTAGTATGTTTTTAAAATTTTATAATGAGGCAAGTTTTAAAATATTTGAAACAAAAGAAAGAAGAAAGAATAAATAAGAATGATATGAAAAAAGTTGGCTGTTACGTCATAGTCGTCTTTGGTGTAGCGGTAAGCACGCTGGACTAGATATCCAGAGGCCCGAGGTTCGATTCCTGGTTGACGAGTTAATTTTTTCATATCAGTATTTAATTAAAAATCCAATGACATTGGTCTATAAAGTATACACTAGTCTTCTACAGTTTGTCTTATTTAACCAAAATGGAATTGTTGATACTTTTTGAAAGGCTTAAATATACAAAGCCAAAAAGGTTATATCATAGGGGTTAATATGAGGAAAATAAATCACCTTTTTGCGACGGCCGCCATATTGGATTTAGAATGACGTCTTTTTACTAACTGTGTTTTGCTCATCCAGCCCTTTCATTTGATACCCATATCATAGGGATTAATGTGGAAATTATAAATTGCCATTTTCCGTCGGACGCCATATTGGATTTAGAATGACGTCACTTTACTTACTGTGTTTCGGTCATCCAGACCTTTCATTTGATACCCATATCATAGGGATTAATGTGGAAATTATAAATCGCCATTTTGCGGCAGCCGACCGTCAACATTTCTGTAAACATTAGAGAAATAAATAAAAAATGATAAGAAACTTAATTAATTATGGTAAAACTAATTTTCTACAATTTTACTTATGTGTTTTTCGATTTTTTCAATATTAAGATAGATATACAAAATTTTGTGTTTTCCCCTCCCTATAACACCCCGTTCTTCTTTCCGATTCCGGTCATGCTTACCATAAAAATACATTGTCATCAGAACTGAACCAACATGTAAAAATTCAACTCCGTAGGATAAGAGAAAGTGTGTCAAATTTAACTTGCAAGATTCCATTACAGACACCGGAACAGTGAAACTAAATAAAAGCTTATAATATTTGAATAAATGAACCCTTTTTGAGACAAACTAAACAATGGATGAAAATTTTTATTCGAATTGTTCAATTAACATAAATGACATATTCGATTTTCAAAATCGATTGACTATGTATGATCAAACTATCATATAGAGATCACTATAAACAGCTAATTTTTTGTTCTTTCCCATTTTTTCGGATGTTGCGTTGGGAAAATTGAATTTTTTACTATAGGTTTTGAGATATTCCGCGTCGAACGCAAAAAACCGCATTCTTCTAAAATGTCTGGAAGTGGCTTAAGATAGATAGATAGATAGATTGTAGAGGCTGCCCTGGACGGGCTACACTTCAACCATAAGTTCCATTGTGATGCCTAAGGATGTGAGGATATGAGTGGAGTGGAAGGAATTTGTGAGTAGACTAGGAATTGGTAGGATATGCGGCTGCAGCCGACTCTGATTGGAACTATGCCAATATTCATCTGGAGTTCGTGAACGAAACTGCAAAGAACCTTCTCAAGCATAGCCGGTTACTTCGTTCTTGTCCATACGCCGACAGTTTAGACAATTAACCGCCCTTTTTTTTAAATAATTGACAAACTGCCGATGTCGGGATTCGAACCCATAACCTCCCAGTTTCCAAGTAGACATACTCCGCAGACATAACGTCATAGACCGCTCGGCTACTTGGACTGGTAAGTGGCTTAAACTTAAACTCATAAATTTAATTTTTTGTTTTTCCCATTTTTGGGTCTGTTCCGTTGGGAAAATTAAATTTTGCCGAATATTCTTATTTAGGTTTCAGAAATTTCGCGTCGAATGCAAAAAACCACATCCTTCTAGCTTTTCTGGAAGTGGGTTAAATGTAAACACTTATAATAATTATATACAGAAATATGGACCAATCATAGAGCAGCGAAGTTTTAAAAAATCGTGTACAACTCTCAAAAGTGGTGTGTTGCTAAATTTTTAGTATATATATAGAAATATGTACCAATCATAGAGCAGCAATATTTTTTATGTATTTATTATGTTAATTTTATCAAAACAAAAATTCGAAAAGCGAAAACTTATTATCTTATAAATCCCTAAATAGCTTATATTCGAAACTCTGCCATAACCGGTCCCAAGCCCGGTTGAGAAAAGAGGAGGGGCGCCCAAGCTACGGTGCGAGGCATTGTGCCAAGAGATTTAGCCGAAGGCTAGGGCAGCAGGGTTAAATGCTGTCATAAACAATCCCTTTGGAGCAACTGGCGAACTCCACTATATGGCCTCCCCATCAAGTAGCCGATGGAGTAGTACCCGATTTACTCGTGGGACCAAAAATGGTAAAAAACAGTAAAAATAATAATAACTCTGGAGCTCAAATTCCCTCAAAAAGTGAATCAACCTATGCCGCACAAGCTTACCTCATCGAGACACAAAAAACTGCAGGTGCATCCAGCCCAGCAGAAAATCTAGATGATGAACTCCAGAATCCTTTCCTGAAGTTGGAAAGGAAAAATCTCTCAGATGCAGCCCGGAGAAAAGCATCAGAAGACAAAACCAGGGCTCAGGAGAAACCGATTCCCCCGACAAAGAGTAAAATCCGGACAAAAGACCCTACAGCCCTGTTTTTCTCAGAAACAGTGATACCTGTGTGGTCCGATTCAGGGAATCAACCCTTGGAAAACCCACAGGAGAAAAGGTCGATATCTGCAGATGGGACTCCAAGCCCGAAACAGATCTCGAAAAAACGTAGAAAGGGGGAACAGGCATAAATACCTTTGCTGAAACCACCTCAACAACAAAGATGTGTATCCTGAGGTCAAAATGACTCAGGAACAATCCGGAGGTGCAACTCTCGATGATACTAACCCTCATTAACCAAGAACTCGTTGAGGGCCCACAA
The DNA here is from genome assembly GCA_963920215.1 of Nineta flava. Lineage (NCBI taxonomy): Eukaryota > Metazoa > Arthropoda > Insecta > Neuroptera > Chrysopidae > Nineta > Nineta flava. The sequence continues at coordinate 92,688,724 of OY986040.1, forward strand.
TATCGGGGTTGCTACCTGAACAGGGGGCCCTCGTTGTGCGGTGCATAGACACAACAGCCATAAACTGGCTCATGGAGAACGTCCCGAATATCAGGCCATGGGAGAGAGCGGAACTTGTCGTCGGGGATGCAAGAGCCCTGATGAACACATCAAAAGTTCTGCTATATGCTTCCCAGATCTATAACTCCGTTGAAACGGGCAAAATAATCAAAACTCTTGGAGCACAGAATGCAAACCTGCGCACTGAGGAGTGGCGAATTATCAACAACAAGAGGGCCCATGTGGGACACACCTACGTGCTGGAAGTGAGTACCGAAGATTTAAATTATACCTCGGATTTGGTCAAGTCAACCTTAGACCACAAAATCCTTCTCAAGAGCAGCTCAACCAGGGTGTCCCACTGACAGGCGAGGACTGGAGAAGAGCGACGATTGCCATAAACGGCTCAAAGATCGAATGGGCAATAAAAACTCATTCGACCCCTACGAAGCACCGACCAGATGGGATATACCCAGTGCTTTTACAAAAAAGAGCAGAGCATCTTTTAACTCTGCTTGGTCATATATTCAGCGCAAGCTTTTAAACTTGAAAAATCTCAAGTACAATAAAAAATATATTCGTCTCGAAGTTTGACGGCATATCCCAAATGCGATAACGGGTTGTGACACCACGTCTACAATTTTCAAAAAGGGTAAAACAGCAGTTTTTAAATTATTTCAAAAACGAAATGATCTACTGGAATGTGCACAAGTGTTTAAATACATCGACCCTTCTCCAGAGCTCATCATAAGAAATGGAATTAACTTCTTGTTACTATATACAATGCACCAAAAAAAGTTAATTGTATAGATAATTATAGATACTTATGATTTGTAAAAAATACACGAAATAATAAAAGAGTACAGTTAGTTTGCCTTCCACCAACATCTGCTTCTGCTTACCAACACTTATATCGTGTGTATTATCAAATTCAAGCATGGTTAGGCAAAGAACTGGATCCAGAAGACTAGGGTTGGAAATTGGTTGATAATAGCCTGAAACCAATTAAAACATTACTTCCACCTGTTGTGGTTGTAGAAAATTATAGTATGTACCAATTGTCAAGGCCAGTCTTGCTCGAATGTTGCAACAGATGATGATAGATAGATAGATAGATAGATAGATATATCTTGGCGTCTAAAAAGTATTGCACTTCGACCTCATGGTCCATTGTGCTCCCCCTTCTACCTCAGTCTGACGAGACTCGCTTCTCCCATATGTTGGCAATAGCCTGGAGCTTGCTTATCAGGTCCTCCCGAAGGTTCATATATTCGGGGTGAGATGCACCGAATATTCTGTATCTGCTGTAACCCAGAGGTTCGCAGTCAAAGATTATGTGGCTAGATGTTTCTACCTCCTCGCCACACAATCTACACATAATAGAGCCGTTATGGTAACCCATTGTGTGGAGATGCTTCCGCATGGGATAATGCCCGGTAATGAACCCGGTAACCCTCCGCAGCTGCATCCTGTTCAGCCTCAGTGCATCGAGAGATAACCTCTTTGTTGCACCCTGAAGCAGTGCCTTCCCGAGCACTTGCCTCGGTAATTTTTCCCAGTGATCACGGTGTTTAGCATTTGACCACTCGTTGATCACCTATTTACTTGCAGTCTTTGAAATTCCTAAAATAGGCCCTGGGCCCATGAAGGACATTCCGACTCCCTTCTTTGCTAAGGTATCCGCTTTTTCGTTTCCTTCGAAACCACTGTGACCCGGAACCCAGATCAATTTAACATTGTTCCGTTTTGCCAGTTTCAGAAGTTCCTCCAGACAATCCTTGACTACTCTTGAGGTGACCTCAGTTCCAGGCAAGGCTTTTAAAGCAGTTTGACTGTCCGACAGAATACATACGTTCTGGTTTATGTAGCCTCTACGTAGGTTCTCACGGACGCAAGTCAGTATGGCGTAGACTTCTGCTTGGAAGACCGTGGCATATTTCCCCAAGTTAAGGCTTATGTTTGCTTTAGGTCTCTCATCGTAGATTCCCGCCCCGGTCCCTTCTACAGTTTTGGATCCGTCTGTATACCTTTCCTGATTCCATTCCTGAGGTAGGGTGGTTCTCCTTCCGACCACATGCCCCTAACACATACTACAGTGAAAGGTTTTGAGAAGGAGTATGTCTTGGGAAGTATATCTGTGCCCATTTCAAAGACGGGGTTTGAGATGATTGATGTTCCCACGATACTTGCATGTCCAAACTGATTTTTACTAATCCAGTTGTTATTGCAAGACAATCTATAGGCGCTGGATCTCGCTTTAGCTATTATTACAATGCTTAGCGGAGGCAGCCCCAGTATGACTTCCATGGCAGCTGTAGGTGTATTGCTCATGGATCCAGTGATGCACAAACAGGCCAGTCTCTGGATCCTGGACAGCTTTTTGCACGCAGTAATCTGCTTAACTTTTGGCCACCGCACTAGAGCAGCATAGGTTATAATAGGCCTGACTACTGTTGTGTAGAGCCAGTGGATCATTTTGGGATTTAGACCCCAGACTTTTCCACATGCTCTCTTGCAAAGCATGAGAGAAGATTTGTTCTTATTTGTTATATATTCCAGATGAGGATACCATGTTAGTTTAGAGTCCAGCATTACTTCTAAGAACTTGGCTTCCCTTGTGATCTGTAATCTTCCACCGAAGAGGATTGGTGATTTTAGGTTATCCACCTTCCTTTTACGTGTGAATGGAATTAGTGCGGTCTTACCAGGGTTTATTTTCCATCCCTGATTGATACACCATTCCTGTGCGATTCTTAGAGCATTAAGCATAAGCTCCGAGATTGTGTCTTCACAAGGTCCCTGGATTTCAATTACAATGTCGTCCGCGTATCTCTGTGTGTAGTATCCATTTTGGTTGAGGTTTGTCAGTAAGCTGTTCACTGTCAGGCTCCACAGGAGTGGGGATAAGACACTACCCTGCGGACATCCCTTTGTGGCTTTCATAGTGACAGACTCTCCAAAAAGGGAAGTTTGTAGTCTTCTTCCTATCAGCATAGATTTAATCCACCTGCAAAAGGTATCTTCAACTCCGTGCCGACCTGCAGAATCAACCATGGAATTGTAAGAAGCATTGTCAAATGCCCCTTATATGTCTAGAAAAACGCACAAGGTGGTTTGTTTCCTTGCGAAACCCTCCTCAATCCTGTATATTATGTTGTGGAAGGCTGATTCACAGGATTTTCCCACCTGATACGAGTGTTGGTTGGCATGAAGCAGATTTCTTGACAATGCCCCCTGAGTCAAATGAAATCCTATTAGTCGTTCCATCGTTTTCAGTAGAAACGATGGCAGACTAATTGGTCTAAAGTCTTTTCCCGTGGAGTGGTTAAGCCTCCCCGGTTTTGGCAAGAAGGTCACTCTTACTGGCTTCCATACGGTTGGGATATAACCCGTAGCCAGTCTTCCCCTGAATATATGACCAAGCAGAGTTAAAAGATTCTCTGCTCCTTTTTGTAGAAGCACTGGGCATATCCCATCTGGTCCCGGTGCTTTGTAGGGGTCGAATGAGTTTATTGCCCATTCGATCTTTGAGCAGTTAATGGCAATCGCCGCTCTTCTCCAGTCCTCGCCAGTCGGTGAGAGACCCTGGTCAAGCTGCTCTTGAGAAGGGTTTTCACCGTCCACGGCCACCGAATCCGGGAAATGAATCCGGATCAGTGTCTCGAGTGTATCTTTTGCTCTGTTAAATAGCTGGCGAACCTTTCGCCTCTGACTCCTTAGGCCCTCATTCCACCAACAAGTGGATTTGCTGATGTATTTTGAGACCTCCGGGCAGTTTTCTTAGGAGTTAATTATTGCATGCTGAAGATCAGTTGCAGTAAGCTCAATGTCCAATACTGTTTATTGCTTTTGTCGGAATTTTGGCGAGTTTGAACTTTGCTGTCGAATTATATTCGTCCCAATTTGTTCTCCTCGGATCCCGATAGTGTATATTACATTGGTCCGTTCTCACCTCCACATTGTAATAGATTTGTCTGTGATCCGATGCAGATGGTTCATCGGATACTAGCCATTTCTTGATTTTATCACTGATTTCATAAGTGCTCAGTGTTACATCAATGACTTCCTTCCAAACTTTGTTAATAAAACAGATGATACTTATAACATCAATGACGAAATAATTGATACATCTTTGACTCGTGACTCGTAGGAAAAAAGTATGAAAACATTTTTTGCAGACAATTTCACGATCTACAATTTTTGCCTGATCTATTTTTGTGATAAAACTTACCGTTTATGAGATATATGCGAAAAACCGACATTTTAGACCTTTGACCTTGATTAAAATTTTTAGTAGAGGTCGAATCGATGGAGACTTTTGATACTTTATTAGTAATGGTGTACTTAACATGTATACTATTTTTTTGTAGATTAACACGGTTTTTTTGGCTTATTTTGACTGGGGTATATGTGCGGGTTTGAAATTTTTCTAGACGTCATAACGAGTTCAACGAGCTATCGCACGTATTTTAATTCGCAGTAGCAAGAACTAACACGCTTTTAACCTTAGACTAGACTATAGCGCAAAAATCTGCCACTGCAATAGAAATACTATTGATCAGTTTTTCCCTTTGATAAAAAACTTCTTATTATTTAAACCACACTCGAAAATTTTTTTAAAAAAAGAAAATTTTTTTAAAAACCGACTTCAAAAAAATTTTGTACAAAAAAAAAACCGACCCCAAAAAAAAAATTTTCACAAAAAAAAAAACAAAATGCTTGTAAAAAAAACTGAAAATGTGTTATAAAAAAATGCACTAAAAATTAGTAGGTCTACCCATATTTAGAAATAAAATCAGTTATAGAACTTCAAAGTCACTAAAAAGCGAGAAATAAAACCTATTTTGACAAAATGGAAACCCGACTTCAAAAATCAAATATTCTATAACAAAAAATACACTAAAAACTAAAAAAATAATTGCATATTCTTGTGCCAATTTTAGTTCACCTAAGCAAAAAATTTTAAATATATATGTACAATTATTGTTATTTTTGGAGGCGGTGTCAGCATAGAGAAATTCACATAACTTTTGGACACCGCCTCCAAAAATAACAATAATTGTACAAATATATTTAAAAATTTTTGCTTAGTAGAACTAAAATTGGCACAAGAATATGCAATTATTTTTTTACTTTTTAGTGCATTTTTTGTTATAGAATATTTAATTTTTGTAGTCGGGTTTCCATTTTGTCAAAATATGGTTTATTTCTCGCTTTTTAGTGACTTTGAAGTTCTAAAACTGATTTTAATTGTCTAAATATGGGTAGACCTACTAATTGTTAGTGCATTTTTTTATAACAGATTTTCAGTTTTTTTTACAAGCATTTTGTTTTTTTCTTTGTGAAAATTTTTTTTTTGTGGTCGGTTTTTTTTTTTGTAAAAAATTTTTGTGAAGTCGGTTTTTCAAAAAATTTTCTTATTTTCCCATTATGAATGAGTATACCCTTTCAAAAAATTTCGCAGAAATCGGTTATCACATATAAAATGGGGATTTTCCACGATTTCCCGGGGATCCCTTCATCAGAATGCGATTTGGGACCAATAGGAAACCAAACCCTTTAAAACAAAAAATTCAAAATCGATTCATAAATGACGAAGTTCTGAGGTGACACACTTTAAAAAAAAAAAATTCAGACGAATTGAGAACCATCCTCCTTTTTGAAGTCGGGTTAAAAATGGTATTCAGTTCATTTTCAAGTTTGATTTTTTCCTAAAAAGTTCAAAACATAGAGTTGGACTGTCGAAGACAGCGCCGTAATACTGTATTATGGAGGTTAGAGTATAGAAGGAGATCTATATCCATGTTATAAAAAGTGTCCCCTAAATAAAAGAAAATTGAGATGGCGCTGGTGTACTGTTATACCAATTTTAAAGAAACTAAAAGTAGATATTAAAAGTAGACAAGATAGGCTAACATCCGCTTTGTAAAGGCGGAATTTTTAAATTATTACATTAATCATATGAAACCTCAGATGTTAAAGAAGTAGAAAGACTATTTATTTAAGAAATTCCATGAATATAATAAACAATGAATTAGTGATGAATTTTCAAGTCACAATAAATTTGAAAAGTTAAAGGTATTTTAATAACAAAATTATAATTAAGAAACTTGAAGTAATATATATTTCAATTAATAAATTGAACATATATATATGTGAGATAAGAATGTTTGTTAGTGTTTGTGTGGTTTTCACATGTATTTCCACTACACACAAAGTTTTAGTACCTGGGCTAGTTGAGGCGACGATGACTATCATTAAGTTGGAACCGTTATTTCACGTTTAGACCCATAAGCATACTCTGTCCAGTTATATAGGTCAATGCAAAAAACAGCAATACTCTGTTCGTTCGAAACTCGTAGTTTCCGAAATATAGTTCTTCAAAAATTTTTTTTCAAAAGTGAAAAATTTTTTGTTTCAGTCTCTAAATCTGACAAAAATACTCATTCCATGAGAAAAGTCATAAGTAATGATCTTGAAGTATATTTATTTACCTTTAATTTGAGCTCAGGTTGGCACCATTATGCCCAATGCTTTTCTCAAAGGTAATATTTATGCCAGTTAGTAGAGGATTAAAACAGGGGGTGTATGATGCAAAAGGTGGTGTAGTACTTTTTTTTAACTTGCATATATGAGTACAATGGTACAAACATAAAATATATGTTCGGTTGATTATTATAGATTGCTGGCACTGAGTTTTTCGTTTTCGATTTGACGATAGAGAGTACGCCTAGTGCGCTGCGTCTTGCTCTGACTAGTAACGTCAGAGCAATAGTGCAGTTCAATATAGCGTCGAAAAACCAACTAATGTTGACATTGTTGGAGCTATTATCATCGTCAGAAAATTCTGATGATGAAGACGCTTTAATTATAATTAAAATTACAAGCTGCATCCTGCGTATATTATATTATTGACCTGCTTCGTTAATAATAGTACAAAGTGACATCCGATTCAATTTTATTTACATGTTTACTTAATAATATTTCTTTTACGCACACGGACGGATATAATTAGAAACCAAAGAATATATTGGTGCTGACAGTGCTACCTCTACAGTCTGATCAGTAATCCAAAACAACAGATATTGTACTTTAAGTATTTGACACTGAAGGCCATTACACAATGAAAAAAATAAGGAACAAGATATAAGAATAAGATATAGCACAGCGACCAAAACACAATGGGCGATAAGATATAATATTCAACCAATCACAGCGGTTGAATGCCAGCTGCTGGTGTGTGCACAAATGTCAAAAACATAAGTCGGAGAGTCGAATGCGCATAACATTGTGATTGGCTGAGAATAAGAAATAGATATCCAACGCGACGGAAATTCTGTTGCTATATCTTATTTTTGAATTGTGAATTGATAAACGGTTCTGCCATCTGCTGGATTCCACTATTCCATATATCTTATTCTTATACCTTATTTTTTTCATTGTGTAATGGGCTTGACAGTCAACCTAATAATAAATTATCATAAACACCATGGATGTGAAGTCTCCATGATAAACACCATGGATACTACACAAGGATACCGAACTCCATGTAAAGGCCCATAGGTGGGCAGACCTTGATTGCACTCAGCTCTGAGTGAGAGGTAGGAAGAGAGATAGAGTAAATATAGGGTATCCTACCAATTATTATTATTTTCTTTTTTTAATTAAAACATTTTCTGAAAAAAATATTATAATACCAACTATTTTTTATGGTCACTATTATTCAAAATATGCAATACATTGAATACATACTCTGGAATTTTGAGCTGGTAATTTGGGGCATAAAATGTACCTTTTTAATATATTTGGGTATGAATAAAATATAAATGTTATATAAATTATGAAATATAAATCTTTTGATCTTTTACATTTACCGCTTGGCAATTTTTTGATGATTTAGCTTTAGTTTAGATTTTAGAATTAGATTTTAGGAAATTCCGAATAATTTGTCTAAACTATTCATATCGGAGAACTAATAAACAATTATTTACTTGATTTAATTATTTTTTCTTAGTAGGGGGTATAGTGTCATGGGAATTTGATGACACTGGATACAAAAAAGATGCCAATGATAAAGCTGGTGGGGGGAGGTTTGGTAATTTGTTACTAATTTCTAAATGGTTAAATTTTACATAAAGTGGGAATACATATAGTTGTTGTTGTTGTAATTATTGTTATTGCTATCATCATTATTGTTGTTATTATTATTATTATGTTTTTTGGTGTATCTCTCCATATTGTAAAAGATATTTTTTAAACAATAAATATTTTATAAAACTAATTCTAAATTGATTGAATAAATTATTGGGAAATAATCGGTAGGCAACCTGTATTGAAACATCGTTCCGTCTTACTTCAAAACATACCTTTTTTACTTACTCTCACCCAGCTTATGGAGAGTCGTTCGACTCCGGCGAGCCGTCTGCGCCCACCTCTGATTATTGTAAACAAATAATTGGCAAAAAAATGATGTCAGTAGTGTCGCTTCTATGCCGGAAACAGTGGTGAGAGTATAAGACGCGAGTTTTAATTGAAAAACATTACGCATTTATAGTATTATGTATTATAAAATTATTTGCAGCCATAATGTTTTTTCAATAAAATACTTTTTTAAATAAATGACAAGTAATTTCAATTTTTTAATGAGGAATTAGTTGAAACAAATTCCATACTTCAAAATAATCACTACGAAATAAAATGATTACTTGCTTACATCACTCCTATTTATTATACTATATTCACTTCGGTACGAATTGTAGTACGGATGAACAACTAGCGACGTTAGTGGCATAAAAAGTAAATATTACTATTACCATTTCGTTGCCATATTTTGTCAATTCTCCTCTTTGAGTTCGGTATCCTTGTGTAGTATCAATGATAAACACGTTCGATTGTGTGTGTTCGGCCGAACTCAGAAGTAAGAAATCTTAGTAAGATGTTCTGAGCATCTGAGTCAGCCAGTTTCGGCCAGGACACACTTTCTTTTTCTTCTTAATCAGTGTTGCCAGATATCTCGTTTAACAGTAGATCTACTGCTTTGTTAGTATATCTACCTTTTTTTTTGAATAAATAAAAAAATTTTTGAATTTGTGTCATTTTTTTCAATTTTTTATAATAATAATAAATTTAAAACTCCCCAGTCGTGCAAATACAAAATCAGTCATTACAGACCATATTCCATTATTTGAAATAATAGAATATGGTTCTGTAATTACTTTAAGGTATTATTTTATAATGAAATTTTAAACAATAAGTAATGCAATATATGACAAAAAAAATTAATATTATTTAATATTTGAAGAAAAAAAATTCTATAATATATTAAATACTAATGTAATATAATTTTAATTATTCTGAATAAAAGTATTTATTTCAAACTATTTAAATTGGAATTTTCACTTTTTGAATCTACCGCTTTTTTTCTTAATCTTCCGCTTTTTAAGAAATCGGCTGGGTCATATAGAAGTTCCTCCATTAAAATACTCCTTATAAAATTATCCATTTTATTAAATTTTTATCTCACTTATTACAATAATAAAAATTGTCAACACATGAGAAATGTTCTGAATTTGATACATAAACAAATAGGTTATGATCAGTGTCGCCAGTCCGATTTCTTGAAAAACGGTAGATCTACCAAAATACAGCGGTAGATTCAAAAAGTGAAAATTCCAATTTAAATAGTTTGAAATAAATACTTTTATTCAGAATAATTAAAATTATATTACATTAGTATTTAATATATTATAGAATTTTTTTTCTTCAAATATTAAATAATATTAATTCTTTTTATTTGTCATATATTGCATTACTTATTGTTTAAAATTCCATTATAAAATAATACCTTAAAGTAATTACAGAACCATATTCTATTATTTCAAATAATGGAATATGGTCTGTAATGACTGATTTTGTATTTGCACGACTGGGGAGTTTTAAATTTATTATTATTATAAAAAATTGAAAAAAATGACACAAATTCAAAAATTTTTTTATTTATTCAAAAAAAAAAGGTAGATATACTAACAAAGCAGTATATCTACTGTTAAACGAGATATCTGGCAACACTGATTAAGAAGAAAAAGAAAGTGTGTCCTGGCCGAAACTGGCTGACTCAGATGCTCAGAACATCTTACTAAGATTACTTCGGCCGAACACGGCCATTGATAAAGATTATTAAAATCATGAAGAATAGATAAATAGGAGATCGAACGACATAGGCAATTCGTCTGTTTTTTCGTCCTCAAAAACGTGTAGAGATCATAGTTATTATATTTATTTCGCCACTAGCGGCAGTGCGAATCTACCCGTACGGAATTACTTTATTATTACATATTAAAATCAACGGTAATCACATCTTACATATAAAAATTGTTAAATTTTATAAATGTGAAAAAATGGGACGATGTTGTACAGGGAAAGCATAGATATACTGTTATATATCTATGAGTGACAGGTTGTTTAAGGTTAGGAATGCGCGTCTGCATTTACGAAAGGAATATGGCCTGTAATTACCGGTTTTGTCATCTTCTTTCTTTATCTAATATGAGTGTATTCCGTAATGATAGCATCAATAAGTTTTAACTTGGCATTACTTAAAAAGGAGAGGTAGAGATGGATGGTGCTGTGTTCCACCATCATAAACATCATCAAAAGTCGTATGACGTATGCTATTGTAATGATAGAGGAATCATTTTTATTATTTATTTATAAATTATACTTAGTTAATCTTATCTAGAGCACGGTAGTGCGCAAGGCCGAGTCTGTTATTAAACAAAATAAAATATAATTTTTTGTTTTTATTCAATTTTTTGTTTCTCAGTCATTGCTGATTCTTACAGCAGAAGATTTATGATTGATGATGGTGGAACATAGATCCATCCATCCCTACCCCTCCTTTTTAAGTGATGCCAACTTATAATTTATTGATGTTACCATTACGGAATAAGCCCTATATGTCAGTTATTGTAAACATATATTGTATATTATTATTAATTGCAAAATTATCACTATGATTCTTCATCTTTTTATTTATTGCAGATTATTAAGAATTCTCTATTATTAATATTTATTTAATTATTACTTGATAATCGAAAACATTTTTTTATCATCTATAAAACTATGATTTCTTATAAACTGAATGTGAAAGTGATTTCTTGGCGCCAACATTTAAATTCCGTACGCCACTGACACCAGTGACCCCTACTGATAAAAGATAGTTACACCAATTCATAGCCATTTATTTAACATTACATTCGATCTCCTATTATATCTATTCTTCATGATTAAAATAATCATAGAGAACTCTAAGTTTTTTGAAATAACATTTCAAATTTTGCCCCTATTCCTAGAACATTTGTTTGTGTTTTATAAATAGGTATTTCGACTACAATGTAGTCATCATCAGTATGAATTAGCTAATCGTAACTATCTATGGGATATGGATTCAGAGATATGTTGCTTGTTGCTAATATGGTGCGTGTCTCACAATGACATTAAAAAAGTTCTGTTCTTTTATACGATTTGACTGAGGGTATAATCTGACTTGGGCCCAGTTTTTTTAAGGATAAGCCTAGTTAGTTAACTCGCGTGGTTTAAGTTAAGTCCCCCACTTCGAGTCCCTTCCCCTGATGACATACTGTACACGTGTCAATAAAGTTGCAATCTTCACAATTTTAGAGACAATTAGATAAAAATCACTCTTTGTTAATAACTTGATATCACTGCATAAAATATTTAACACTTTGAATTGAAATATTTGAGGTTATGATAAATAATATATAATAAATTATTATTCAGATCTTATAATAATATATATGATAATAAAATATAATAATATTGTAGCGGTTTGCCCCGGTTCGTTTATTGAATGAAGTAAATTCTTGTTGACTTTAATAGTTTATTGACGATTTAAAATATTATGTGTATAATTTACAAAAGTTATAATTTCAAGAGTATTTTTTATAATGTTCACCGTTTGCTTGTCTTTCACATGCTGCATATATTTCAATGTGTATTGATAATAAAAACAATATCAACATTTTGTTGTCCTAGAAACATTACATAATTTGTTCAATTCTACTTCCACAGGTAACTTAGTTTCGTTCCAAAATACGTGGCCAACTGCTAGGTTAATATTCGTTACACTGCCCCCTTCTTAGACCTTTCGACTCGGAAGATTTCTTTATTTTCTTCGTAAGGGGCCAACCGATTGAAATGGACTATACGTGGTTTTCCTTGTCCCTTCTTCAAACGATAAATGACATCATTGATTCGTTTCTTAACCTCATATGATCCTTCCCATTTGTTCTGTAGCTTGGGTGAGACTCCTCGTCGGCGTTGTGGGTTGTAGAGCCATACCAAATCTCCAGGTTGATAACCACCTTTCTCAGCCTTTAGGTCGTAGTACTCCTTCATTCGATCGCTAGACTGTTGGATGTTGTGGCGTACCCGTTCGTGGACATCACTCATACGATTGTGAAGGGTGCTGACATAGTCTTCTCCGGATGAGATCACAGGGTAAACGAAGTTCTCTTCCCATGATGATACAAGCTGGTGTTTGACCAGTACTTTCATGAACCGACGAGCGATAAGCGAACAGGAACAGGTGTAAAACCGTATCCCAGTCTCGTTGATGATCTGAAACCACTTTGGCTAAGTGTCGGTTGATGGTTCGGTTCATTCGTTCCACCATTCCATCCGATTGAGGGTGCAAAGCTGTTGTTCTTGTCTTGTGGATATTCAAGGTCGTACAAACGTTCTGGAATAATTCCGACTCAACGTTCCTGCCTTGATCTGAATGGAGCTCCATGGGCACTCCGAATCGACATATCCATTCCTTTACTAGAACATCAGCAATGGTTCTAGCCTCCTGATTCTTCACTGCATACGCTTCTACCCATTTACTAAAATAATCCATTACAACCACGATGTATTTATTTCCCGAGTCAGATTCTGGAAAAGGTCCAGCAACATCAACAGCAATCCTTTCAAATGGGTTTCTGACGTTGTATTGGCGCATGGGGTACTTAGGACGTTTCTGGGGTCCATTGCTCGCTGTGCACACACAGTGAATTTACGACACCAATCTTGAATCTCGTTCAGAACTTCGGCTACTCGCTTTTGAGGAACAATAACTTGTCTCTTCCTTACGTCCCCGTTCACATCCTCAACCACGCGGACCAGCATACCATCATCCAATTCCAAGGAGTTCCATTGAGCCCAATAAGCTTTCACATTCACCGAATGTGGAGAAACTGTTTCCCAGGATGGTCTATTGGCGCTTGTCTTCCATGCAATTACCATCCTTAAATCTGGATCTGCTTCCTGGTCCTTCTGGAGTTCCTTAGGCAGCCATCTCTCATCAATTGCCGTTGTCCTACAAACCGAGGACTCATTGGCGCTTGTCTTCCGTGCTATTACCATCATCACATCTGAGTCGGCTTCCCGTTCTTTTGAAGAAGTCGGTGCTGATACTTCTTTCATTCTCTTCTTATACCATCTTCGGATGTGGCCAAGTGTCCCACAGTTCCAGCAACGAATTGACCTTCGTGAATCCCTTTTGCTCCCGAAGAATTCTTGCAACAGTTTTCTCAACATCTCCTCCTGAATGGTGTTATCTGTACTTAAAGTACGTACACGTGTTGACCTGGATCCCCATTGCTTTGCAGCCTCAAACTCCATTGCTTGAGACAAAGCATCATTCAATTTCTTTGGGCGCGCGAGTGTAAGTACTTGCTTAGTCTCATTATACCTAAGCCCATCGATGAAACCATCTATGGCTAAACGTTCTCGAATTTCTTCTGATACCGTAACGTATGCTAGTCGGACTAGTCGAGTGACATCACTTTCAAATTCTTGCAACGTTTCATTTGGTTTTTGGATACGATTCTTTAGTTGGGAATGATAAACGTGTTCCAAGTGGGAATCTCCAAACCGGAGTTCCAGACGACCGCTCAACAGTTTGTAATCGTTACGTTCCGTCGGTGACAATGTTTGCAGCACATCTGTAGCGTCCCCTCTCAAGGCCACTGTAGAACAAGGAGGCTCGATTCCATTTTTAGATATAAAAATTATGAAAATTATCGACACTAATAAATTAGAATTCGATATCTACAGAAAACCTACACACACTGAACGATACATTACAGCCGATTCGAACAGCCCACCTCAACACAAAATGGCTGTTATCAATTTTTTGGTAAAACAGGCTACTGAAAGTCCCATTGTCCAAGAAAAATTACTTTAGAGAAATAAATCACATTAAACAAGTTGCAATCTTTAATGGCTTCGACTCTAACATAATAAATAATTTGGTCCGCAGAACTTAATTTAAAATTGCACGAAACAATTCCACCACACTAACACCAGAAATTGGCAACGTTGAACAAACTAAATGGTGCAAACTAACATACTTCCGCTCATGCACAAATAAAATCGCTAGAGAATTAAGGGACCACAACTTAAAAACAGCGCATGTTAGTAAAAATAAAATCAAACAGTTACTGGGCACCCCTAAGGATAAAATTAGTAATGAAAAACAATCGGGCATATATGGTGTCAATTGTCAAAACTGTTCGAAAATTTATGTTGGTCAAAGTCGTCGCCAAATCGGAATTCGAATCAAAGAACATCTGGCTCATGTGAAATTTGGGAGAACCGAAAACCATGTTATTGAGAACAACCACAAAATTGATAAATCGAATCTAAAACTACTGAAATCGGTACAAAACCCCACAGAATTAGATGCATATACAAATTTATAAGACAGATAATGAATTTAGACCGTGTCTCACCAAATTAGCAACAAGCAACATATCTCTGAATCCATATCCCAGAGATAGTTACGATTAGCTAATTCGTACTGATGATGACTACATTGTAGTCGAAATACGTATTTATAAAATACAAACAAATGTTCTAGGAATAGGGGCAAAATTTGAAATGTAACGTTTGATTGAAAAAAATGGCCGCAAAATTCTCGAGCAAGAACTGAGGTAGAGCATGACGTCACCACAGAGTATCGAGCATGCTCTCTCGTGCTTCAAAAGAAAACGCTATAACACGGGCGAACTAGAGACAACTTTTGGCAGCAAAATAACCTCGAAATTTTCGGACTTTTTTGGTTTTGTGCCTATAACTTCTATATGGTGCATCCTAGAGGAAAAGTCATGGTATTATCAATTAAAGAACATTGAATTAGGGTCAAATGAGTTCCACAACTTAACATTTCGGTGGAAGTAGTATAGTGGAAAACGACGATTTTCTCCAAATTTGTTAAAAACTAATAGATATGGGAGTCTGCAGCCTCGAAATGAGTACTCTAAGAGAAATATTGAAGTGGTAACTTTACAAATGATCACACATATGTGACGCAAATGTGGCGTAAATTTTATGTTTACTCAAGATATATTGGATGCATGAAAAAAAGTTTCAAATAAAAGTTGTTTGTTTTTTAGAGACAAATATTTTGTATAGTTATAGATTTTTCCTATATTGTACCGTTTAAAAGATAAATTATACGCGGCGGCACGGATGCATGTAATAAAAAAAATTTATAGCAAATGTTACTCTCAGCTAAATTCTGAACCGTTTGGTTAAAATCATATAAAAATCGGTTCAAACATTACGATATTATAAAAATTATATATTGTACGATAGAAACACCCGTGTTATCATACAATACCTCTCCTCTACTGACTGGCGTATTAATTATTAACTAAAATAGACTTAATAAGTTCTGTAAAAAAAGTATTTCCATAAGATGCTCCCTCATTCTTCCCTCGAAGAGATTTCTCTTTTAGAAATAGATGTTGTGTTGCACTACTAAAACACATTGACTAAACGCTGAGTAATAGATGTTAAGAGGTTTGATGCGAGTTCTTTTTGTAAAACAAGTTTAAATTTTTTTTTTAAATAAAAATTTATTGATATCGAATTCGTTTATTATTATTATTTTCTTGAATACAATATAAAACTAAATTAAATATTGATGATTTCCAAGTTGTCTGAGTTTCGAATCCATTAACTAAATTTTTGCTCCTGTTTTGACATTCTCAACATTTCACCAATGAAGAGGAAAAGTTTAATAAATATACTTACAGAAAGTTAAATTATTAGTGTGTATTAATTTTTTTTTAATGATATATACATGAATAACACTTGTAAGAGAAAATTTTATGGTTCACAAATATGTGTAACGTAAATATACGTAGAAATCAACCGATTTTTAAATGTTATACTTCCAAATAAAAAGGAAAATAGAAATTGTGAGTCGGAGAAGGACAATTAGGATTAAAGAATAATAAACTGATTCTTTCAATTGAGCATTCTTTTTAGTAAGGTTATATTTCTTGGATGAGCACTGAACGTCTCTAGTTCTTTAGGTACTTTATGAAAAAGTAGGATCTGCTTCAAATATCTGACCAAAGCTAAAGAGCTTAATGATAACTTTGTCCTTTTGTGTAAAATGTCTTGATATGAAATTCGTAACTGTTCATGTTATCTGTGATATAAATTGTAAATATATTATTGAAAACTTTCGATAAAAACATGATTCAACCTTTAGGTATATATTTTATTATCGACATAATCCCATTTCTGAAATAAACAATATAACGCTATCACTCTGTTATTCCTCCATTTAAAGTGTGTTTTTTAACCATGACAAAGAATGCGAAAAATGAGACTGAGAGCAGTTATTACACTTTCCAGTGTTTTTAACCTTTCGACAAGATCTACTGCGAATAATCTCAGCTAGATTGTACTTACTATGATGCGTCTTATAAGAGATATAGACTTCTGGTTTACCAATAGGCTCTAAATCAATATATTTTGTTTTATGCAACCTGTGCGAAAAGTATTTACCTTATTACTTATTTATATTCCAAGTCGGGATCAATACTTATTTAATGCAATGGTTGTTAAAAATATTAAATTCGAAAAAATAGTATACCAATAATAATTTCAAAATGGGGCCCGTAGCAGATTTAGTTATTTTATTTCTATAGAATCACTCAGTTACAGCAGATACAAGATATTTGGTGCATCTTACCCCAAATATATGAACCTTCAATAAAACCAGATAATCAAGCTCTTATAACGTCGAAGAGCCATACTTTTTATACCCCAAAATATATCTAGTCCATATATGCGATGGAAGTGTTTGAAATGCAAATCACAATTGAAAATATGATACTAACGCCAGAATGGAGATTGCAGAGCTAGCTTCAGTAATAAACAGTAATAGTTATTACCGTTTATTTATTGCACTAATTACACTTTGCAATATTACACTTCTATTGTTAAAACAAAGATGGTGTTGTTATGTTATGTCTATTATTATACAATAGATCACTTTCTTATTCATTATCTTATTATTTATTTGTTAATAAAAATCTTAACTAACTCTTAAGGTGCGATTTCATGCTGACGCTTGACGCTGATTTCCAGCGTCAAATTTTGTCAAGTGGTTTAATTTCGGCCGAAGCGCCATCTGGATAAAAAGCAGCGATAAAACTAAAAATATTTTAGTTTTAACGCTGGTGTCTTTTATTTGACGCTGAAAATGTGAAATCGAACTCGATAACAATCTATTTATTTTATAAATAAATTTGTATATACAATTACAATAACTATGAGTTGATGTTGCTCCAAAAAGGTTAAGGAATAACATAGATCGATAATTCGACTTTCGATTCTTGTTACTTGTTTGACGCTAACTTATTTCACCAGTGTCGCTTGACGCTGCAACTCTACGCTCAAACTTGACGCTGCTTTTTACCTAGATAGCGCTTCGGTCGAAATTAAACCACGTGACCAAATTTGACGCTAGAAATCAGCGTCAAGCGTCAGCATGAAATCGCACCTTTATTGTGTTTATTTACTATTGAAGCTAGCTCAAAATTTGCCACCATATAAAGCTTTGCTTTTATCCAATTGCAATAAGAAATTATCAATTGATGGAGATTTTTTTAAACGGTTTCACTTTACTCCTCATGAAATAAAAGTTAACACACTACGGCGAAAAATAAATTAGTCACATAACTCTCAAAAACTGAACTATTTCGTTAATACTCTTTGTGTTCAATTAATCAATGAAAAATAGCGCTCAGTTTGAAAGACTAAATGTATTATGATTTTCTGACACATCTGAATAAAATGGATAAATGATAAATAATAATAATAAATGAATATTATAAATATTCATACGAATTAATGCATAATATATTACATTTACAATACCACTCAAGAACTGTTAATATAAATAAAAACTATATATAATATATTCATGTTAATTACATTTTTTTTTTGTTTATAAAATTTAAATCTCTTAACTGAATGTGATCAATCTAAACGATTAGCTAGACTAGCTCTCACACAATTATTAGGTGCACACTTATAAATCACACTGATTTTTTTTGTCATCACTGTTCACCGATATATCTTTTCACAATCTAAATACAAACGATAATATTTCAAAAAAATGAATATCGTCAATTATATATAAAATAATCCTTAGTATATTGAAATTTTCTTTAAAAAATGTTCAACTCTTGTTTTTTTGCTTTGTTTTTAATAAATAGTATGTAAAAAAATTGGAGGCTCGTCGTTATCTATTTTTAAAAAACGGAAGACACTGAAATTGTATCAATAAATAAAAATAATTAGAAATAAACAACAATTAACAAATTATTAAGTAACTATGTCTTGTGATTAGCTTATGTTTTTTGTATCAAAAGCTAATCGATTAATGTTTTTAAAAAAATAATATTAAAAACGACAGGATTAATTATAAAATTAATGCAGAATTCAAAAAAAAAATATATATATAAGTCTAATAGCCTAAGAACCGACTGTCTAAAAGAAGATTAATTTTTATCAAGCTAAATTTTGTAATGAGCCTGTATATTCAAATTTAAATAATACAGGTGTTTGTTAACTCGTTTCCGCGGAATATTAATCGATTCTGAACATCAGAACATCTGAAGACGATTATTTCTCGTTCAAATTTAATTTGTCATTGTAGTATTATATTACTTTAAGAAATTAGATTGATGAAAATAACGTAAAACACGTTATACTACGAAAAAAAGAATCCGTTGGCTAGAATTTTATCTCTGTGTACTTCCGCGGTCATGATTTTTTGACCACTCAAATTTGAAAGACATGACGATATCATCACACTCAAAAACTCCAGCTTGATAGTAATTCATTTTTTTATAAACAGTTAACTCTTCGACTAGAATAGACTCGTTAAATAATAATTTTAAAAAAAGTTGCCATTTGATTTTGTAATTAAAGATCCGCACTCAATTATGTTATGTTGAACGATGACGTTTTATGGCCCATATAAAATCAGGTAAATAATATTGATAACCGTAAAATAAAAATAGTTATTACACAATCTTATTGTCTATTGCAAGGAATGTGCAACAATTCGTTTAATATTTGGCAGGTTGAATGTGCATGAATTATAAAATCAGAGGCACATTTTAAGGGGAGAAACAATCAGCACTATTTACTGATAATGCTTTTGCTATACGGATATTTCATAGTTCATATCATAGACACTAGTACGATCAGGTGTTGGTGGCGAACCACCAGTTTGATGTGAAGTTCGCGATAATTCCATTGAATTTGATACTTCTAATGCCCGCACAAATGACATCGGACGTCTTCTTCGATCAGCTGCATTTGCTGGTAGATCAGGTGATTCTGTTGTATGTGTTTGAGTTTTTCGTCGAGCTTGTTGTGGACTTTGTTGTGTTGGTGCTGGTGGAAATACAGCGACACCCCCACGTAATGCTGGATGATATGGCATATTTGGTCGTGTTTGTTGATACGTCATTTGTTGCGTTGTCGGTGATGTTGGGTTTGAACAATAATATTGTTGAGAATTTTGATTTTTAACAGATATATGTGGTGGTTGTTGATGTGTTGGTACTATGCCTTGTTGATATGTGCCTGGTGAAGTATCTTTCCACATGTAAATGCCCCGTTGTGGAGATCCTGCTAGTTCACGAATATTATCGACAGTGTTATTCGTACGAGCATATGATAATTCTGCACCCTGACGTACTAATTCACCTTCAGACAGAAAACGTCTTTGAGGACTACCTCCATAACCTCCCTGATGATTGGGTCCTGAACGTATTTGAGAATTAAAATCATAATACTGCGGTGTGCTGTTCGACGGTTGCTGAACACTTATGAAGTCAGGACGCCGAGGTTGAGTCGGCGTACCTGGATTTGATCTGCACAAACAAATTTTTAAAACAATATTTATAAAAAACTTCTATTCAATAATTATGTTTGGAATTATAAAGAATTTGCCAAAGAGCAGTGGTTTCACTAATTAAGCAATAGCAGCTCTACAAAAACAAAAAAACAATTTTACCAACTGATTGTTTGCCGTATTGTGATGTTGGAGAATGTATTACCTCCACCTATACAATAGAGTTAATTTACAATATGCTCATTTTATATAATGAATATATATATACATAGTATGGTCAATTCTACAAATGAAAATACATGTGAGACTGAGTGATAACCAACAAACGATCAGAACAACCAGACCAATCACAACTATGTATGTTTAACAATAACAACATCACTCATTGAATTCGATCTTCTTTAACACAATTCATTTTGAATATTCTGCTATTCTGTTAATTTTTAGGTAACATTATTTACATAAAACTATTGAACATGAAATATTTTGATTTAAATTTATGCATTTCGAGGTGTAAAAAAGTGTACTATACTACGTTTACATAAGGCTTTATACAGCATATTTCATAATAACGTACCGCGAACACTATCTTGCCAATAAAATACATATTTTAATCTATAACTAGAATAATCCAGATACAATCTGTCTGAAAAATTAAGATAAGATGATCATGATATTATTATCAGCTGCAAAAGTAACGTTAGTTTAACAAATTTTTGCAGTCGATTTGCGTTGAATTCATTTGGTTTTTGAAAAAATGTCTCAAATAGAAGTTGTTCCTTATAAAAATAGTGACGATTTTTGTTTCAAATATTTTTTCGAAAACCGATTAGATTCGCACAAATAAACTGTAAAAGTATGATGAAAAAATACCACTTTTACAATCGATATTTCCTGTTGGAGAGAGACTGGTTCGTGTGCGCGGTAAAGACGTTACCTTATATTTACACTTATACATATATCATCTTACTTACATTCGTGAAATAAGAGTGTTTTTTAAACAAAATTACAACTTCATATTATTTAAATATTGTCTCAAATCGGCGTTATTAATGCTTTTATTTTCTTAGTTGTAATCTTTGTTTTTATTATGTGTATTGATATTTCCGGAAATCCCTGTATAAAAACTAACTTAGTAAATATTTGTGCTTATTCCAGTATTTTTATTTACAATTAAATTTAAAACAAGAGAAAATAATAATTAACTGAGTCGATTGCTTAAAAACCCGGTATACTGAGTTTATGAAAAAAGATTCAAACAAAAGTTGTTTGTTTTTAATAAAGGAACATTTTTTGTCCTTAAATTTTTGTTCAATCTCTTACGGTTTCAAAGATAAACAGTTTTGTCCATTTTGCGCAAACATGGTCCGATTTTGCCCATTCGCTAACTTGACCTTACTTTTTAGCTCAACATTACACAAACAAAATTTCAGCTCGTTATCTCTTTTCATTTTTGAGTACCGGGTATAAAAATTAACAAGTATATATTCTATTGCTTGTTCCTTAGCACTATACCATATGGTGGCAAGAATGAGAAACAGAGGAGCTAGGCTCAACTGTGATAGTTGCATATGCGTTAATAGGGTTATGTTATTAAAATAAAATAATAATTATGGTATGAGGTTTTCACCAAGGAAAACGAAAGATGGGGCATATTGTAGTGTATGGACGCTCAAGTAGAGCAAATAACGACTTCACTTTTCAATTCCATTTGCTATATTTGGTCAACGTCTTATAAATAAATTAAAAAAATTTATGAGAAATTAAAACAATAGATCGTGTAAAAATTTGGATGAATATTTTTAAAATGCCACGTGATCGAATAACAAACAATATAGTAGTGTGTTCACTGTATTTTCAAGCAGAAGATTATTTATTATCAAGCGTGATTGTTTTATATTTCTATCTAGGTATATAAACTCTTCTACATTTTCTGTAAATTTACTAACAAAAATAATATAATTTGAATTTCATAATTTTTCACATGCCGTGAAATTACGGAAACATAATGTTAATCCGCAAATGAAACAATTTCAGCCAAGCTTAAAAATTTTAAAGCCACTTTTCACTACTCAAAATTTGTATTTATATTATTATAGGTATAACTAATTTTTGAAATATAGCCTGACTAAAGCGGCCATCATGGAATATGACGTCATAAGTATTTCAAAGAAACCCTCCGTCGGACTTAAATAATAATACTCCATACACGGGCGTAGCCATAGCTTTCACATAGGAGGGGTCCAACACTGCACAATGGTTAACTATTTTTTGCCCGTGATTTCACACCATAAAGAAAGCAGAGCTTTAAACGGTAATAAAATCAATCAAGTGAAAATTACATAAACGTATCATCCCTATCACACGCAGTAAAGCTGCGGGTACACAGTAAGTGGATATTCGGCAAATATTAGTTTTGTATAGGGGAGGGGGTTCGGGCCCCTAAACTCCTCGTTATATACGTCCCTGACTCTATACACAATGAGGCAAATGTAACGAACCACGGTTTTCTCGCAGGGGTTAGGTGTTGAATAAACCATATTTTGACAAAATGGAAACCCGACTACAAAAATTAAATATTCTATAACAAAAAATGCACTAAAAAGTAAAAAAATAATTGCATATTCTTGTGCCAATTTTAGTTCTACTAAGCAAAAATTTTTAAATATATTTGTACAATTATTGATATTTTTGGAGGCGGTGTGAGCATAGAGAAATTCACATAACTTTTGGACACCGCCTCCAAAAATAACAATAATTGTACAAATATATTTAAAAATTTTTGCTTAGTAGAACTAAAATTGGCACAAGAATATGCAATTATTTTTTTACTTTTTAGTGCATTTTTTGTTATAGAATATTTAATTTTTGTAGTCGGGTTTCCATTTTGTCAAAATATGGTTTATTTCTCGCTTTTTAGTGACTTTGAAGTTCTAAAACTGATTTTATTTGTCTAAATATGGGTAGACCTACAAAACGACCTACTAATTTATAGTGCATTTTTTTATAACACATTTTTTTTTACCCGTTTTTTTTTTTTTTTTAATTTTTAGTGCATTATTTCATAACAGATTTTCAGTTTTTTTTACAAGGAATTGGGTTTTTTTTTGTAAAAATTTTTTTTTTGGGGTCGGTTTTTTTTTTGTAAAAAATTTTTTTGAAGTCGGTTTTTAAAAATTTTTTTTTATTTTTCCATTATGAATGAATATACCCTTTCAAAAAAAAAAAAAAAAATTTCGCAGAAATCGGTTATCACATAAAAAATGAGGATTTTCCTCGATTTCCCGGGGATCCTCTCATCAGAATGCGATTTGGTGACAATGGGTCCTACCTTGAATCAAACCCTTTAAGACAAAAAAAAATTCAAAATCGGTTCATAAATGACGGAGTTCTGAGGTGACAAACATTAAAAAAAAAAAAAAAAATACAGACGAATTGAGAACCATCCTCCTTTTTGAAGTCGGGTTAAAAACTAGACCTGATTTGTATTCGTACCCGAATATAATTTTTATGAAAGTGATAGGAGATAGAGAATAAAATGATCATACAAAATTGGTCCTTATAAAAAGTTAATTTTTTTAAACAAAATTTTATTCTGTTTCTTGCAGTTTACGAAATAAAATTAATACACAAAAAAACCAAATTAGGTATAAAATTTACTTAGGGTTATAACTGTAGAAAATTTTAAACGATTTCATTTTATTTCTCACCATTATTAAAATGGTGAAGTCAGATGCAAATTGATCGATAAGGTGTTTTTCGGAACTCATTTTTTAGGTATACTTTCTGTCTAATTTCAAAACTACCTCTCATAATGCAATCCAGAAAGACGTGTAGACTATATACTAGAGTCAAATTGCATTTTTCAGGCAGGTTGCTTGGAACCACAATTTTTTTTAAATCTATTTATTTTGATGCCCTGAATATGACCCTAAGTTTTTACGTTCCGACTCGTGACGGAACAGGGTCAAAATTGAATTACTCGTCGAAAAGTCATATCAAAATATCTAGAGATCTTCAGTGATACTCCATTGTATTACACGTTACGTACATGTATTAACGTAAAACACACGACCGTGTCCACGACACGGCCACACCCTTTTTTTAGTAAGATAGACACACCGCCTTTTTTCGTTTAAAAGATAGGTTATATAACATGGATGCGTGGAATTAAAAATTTATACGTGTGATTATTGGAAAAATTACCACTTAAATATTTCTCAAAGTACTCATTTCCAAGCTTTAGACTTATATATCGTACTCAGTTTTTGACAAAATTGGAAAAAACCGTCGTTTTTGGTGGTAGTTTTCGACCATACCACTTGACCGAATTCATTCGACCCAGAATTTATTACTCTTTAATTTGTTATACCATGACTTTTTCACTAGAATGTACCGTTAAAGATGAAAAACAAAAAAATTCTTAAAATTTCGAGGTTTTCTTCGTTGTCAAAAGTTAGCATTTATGTTTTTTACATGTTTGTACCCTATAATAATATAAGTTCAAAAATTAAACACTTCTACACTACTATGGAGGTTAGAGATAGCTCCATATACACTACCTTTTGCAACATACCCCTCTATTTTAATTCTCTACTAGCTGTCGTATTATGTAGTAGCTTGAAGAAATACAACTTGAAGAAAATAAAAGATTTAATCGCCTGTGAACGACAGATAGATAAAAATTTATCGTACTTCAGAAATATACCGTATAGTTGCACTTATTATTCAAGTGTATGCGCATTAAAACTCATGTTAGAGACCATGGAGACTAGACAAGGAGTCCGAACTCAAACGGGAGAATTGACAAAAAATATATCAACGTAATGGTAGAAGTTATATTTACTTTTTTTGCCACTAGCGTCGCTAGTTTTCATTTTGCACCAAGTGAATATAGTATAATTACTTCAACTAATTACTTTATTTCATTTATTAAAAAAAGTATTTTATTGGAAAAATACTTTGGCTGCAAATAATTTTTAAAATACTACATAAATGCGTCATTTTATTTCAATTCAATCTCGCGCCTTGTACTATCTCCACTAATTCCGGTGCAGGACTGATTTTTGTCAATTATTTGTTAACATAAAGTTCGGACTCCTTGTCTAGTCTCTACGTTAAGGACATTGTACACATGGCTACAATAATAGCGTTCTTTTTTCAAAATTTCATAATTGATTTGTGTCCCCAATCTATTTGGTTTCCGAAAAACGCCTCGAATAAAAGTATAAACAATATTTTTTCGAAAATCGAACGGTTGCCGCAAACATAAACTATGAAATTATAAAAAAAGAACACCTCTTTTGTGGCCATGTGTACCACCGAAACATGATATTTCGAATTGTTTGCCCTATTTTGTCGTAATTTAAACCGAAAGCGTCTAGGTTAAGTTTTTTATTATACGAAAATCAGTACATTTCTTATCAAGACGTCAAAAACTCCCATATACCTGAAGATAATGAATGCAAGGGTTTGTTGAACTGAATGAATGTAGTTGTATACCCTGTAGAGTAAGATATACAAAAAGATTTTAATAATTTTAGTCTCAAACGAAGCAAAATTTCGATATATTTTATATGAAACTATTTGTAGAGAATTGAATTTACCATGAAATGGCATATTTAAAACATTTTTTTTATGCCAGAAATGTTGAAACAAAAAGAAAAAAAAAGCCAAAATTTCGTTTTTTTTTTTGTTTTTTAGCTTTTTTGTCTATAACTTTTTTGAGGTCAGAGATAGGTATAGGCAATGCTCTATAGAGAAAAAAGTAGACAAAATTTCCTTTAAAATGTTGGGCCGCAACATTTTTTTTTGATAAAAATTGACCGAAATATGGCCACTCGTACATAGCTTTTCTTTTTATTTTTATCCCTCCTATACAGATATTTTTTTCATTCTCATTTTGTTGAAAAAATCAGACTTATATGAATTTTTTACACCCGTTGAAGATACTTCTATCAATAATATTCATCATGTTATTGATGGTGGATACTTGCTGCATAAAATCTTGTGGAACGTTAACGAGACTTTTGCAGAAATAAGTACGAAATTTACTAATCATTTGCAAACTTTTTACAAAGATTGCACTGTGGTTTTTGACGGTTATCCTACTGGCTTAAATATTGGTACGAAGAGTGCAGAAAATCTGCGTCGAACTAATCAAATTGGCCCAGGATTTCAAATTATATAGTACGTAAAAACGTGTCCATATGTGTTTATAGCTGTATAGCATTTATGAATTTCATAAATTCTTTTTTGCCAATTTTGAAAAATGCAAACGTAGTCTCACAGCCACTAAATAAATGCATGAATAAATTCAAGATACTTTTGTTGTTTAGGAAAATTAAAACTGTTTCGATCATACAATTGTTACTTTTCCTACACTTGGTTTCCAAAGATATACATTTCGATATTATTCTGGCAAAAGTGATAAAATGATGAGGTCTACATCTTGGTCAACAATAACTGCATTTTTTGACTGTGTGACTTTTTCTTTTGCGCATTGTACAATAAGTACATCTGCATCCTCACCCGCTTTCACTGTGTCAATATTAACTTCCTTCATTTTTTGAATCAAATATCCAATAAAGTTTGTTTATTGCTTTCATTTGATAGAAAGTTATCGGGTTTTGAAAGTGGTTTCAAATCATCTTTAATTTGAACTCCTGGGCCAATTTGATTAGTTTGACGCAGCTTTTCTGCACTTTTCGTACCAATTTTTGAGCCACTAGGATAACCGTCAAAAACCACAGTGCAATCTTTGTAAAAAGTTTGCAAATGATTAGTAAATTTCGTACTTATTTCTGCAAATGTCTCGTTAGCGTTCCACAAGATTTTAGGCAACAAGTATCCACCATTAATAACATGATGAATATTATTGATAGAAGTATCTTCAACGGGTGTAAAAATTCATATAAGTCTGATTTTTTTCAACAAAATGAGAATGAAAACAATATATGTTAAAGATAAGAGGGATAAAAATAAAAGATATGTTCGAGTGGCCATATTTCGGTCAATTTTTAACAAAAAAAATTTTTCGACCCAGCATTTTAAAGGAAATTTTATCGACTTTTTTCTCTACAAAGCAATGTTTATACTTATCTCTGACCTCAAAAAAGTTATAGACAAAAAACTAAAAAACAAAAAAAAAAACGAATTTTTGGCTTTTTTAACCCGACTTCAAAAAAGGAGGATGGTTCTCAATTCGTCTGTATTTTTTTTTTTTTTTTTTTTTTTTATGTGTGTCACCTCAGAACTCCGACATTTATGAACCGATTTTGAATTTTTTTTTTTAGATCTAAAGGGTTTGGTTTCCCATTGGTCCCAT
The DNA here is from genome assembly GCA_963920215.1 of Nineta flava. Classification (NCBI taxonomy): domain Eukaryota; kingdom Metazoa; phylum Arthropoda; class Insecta; order Neuroptera; family Chrysopidae; genus Nineta; species Nineta flava. Next base: position 92,716,326 of record OY986040.1, read on the forward strand.
TGTCACCAAATCCCATTCTGATGAGGGAATCCTCGGAAAATCGAAAAATTTTTTACAAAAAAAAACCGACCCCAAAAAAAAAAATTTTTACAAAAAAAAAACAAAATGCATGTAAAAAAAACTGAAAATCTGTTATAAAAAAATGCACTAGAAATTTAAAAAAAAAAAATAACGGGTAAAGAAAAATGTGTTATAAAAAAATGTACAAAAAATTAGATGGTCTATCCATATTTAGACAAATAAAATCAGTTATAGAACTTCAAAGTCACTAAAAAGCGAGAAATAAACAATATTTTGACAAAATGTAAACCCGACTTCAAAAATCAAATATTCTATAACAAAAAATGCACTAAAAAGTAAAAAAATAATTTCATATTCTTGTGCCAATTTTAGTTCACCTAAGCAAAAATTTTTAAATATATATGTACAATTATTGTTATTTTTGGACGCGGTGTCCAAAAGTTATGTGAATTTCTCTATGCTGACACCGCCTCCAAAAATAACAATAATTGTACATATATATTTAAAAATTTTTGCTTAGGTGAACTAAAATTGGCACAAGAATATGTTTGTCATTAAAAAATAGATTATTCTTTCGTTGCACACAAAAGACGTCAATGTTTTTTAAGGCCCGCCCTCAAGTGAGTTCTCAATATTTAATTATTTACATACATACTATAGAGTATAGATAATTATGCATATATAATTGACGTCAAAAACAAATGACTGGCTGGACATTTTCACTCAGAAAATGACACTTAAACTCGCATCTCTATAGTCCTACGTTTATGGTAAATTATCATACTCAAACATTTACTCTATGAAATTGAACTTTATTAACACCCAGATATTAGAAATCTGGTGGCTGAACGAACGATTTACTTAAATTGGTGCTTTTATAGTAAATTTAAATAAAATACAAAATTATTTGCAGCGCTGACATTTTACTCACACCCACTATTCTTTGAGTAACTACTGAAAATATGAGAACTGCATCTATAAAAAAAAACCATTAGGTTTCACTGGAGTTTTTTTGTATCGTGATCTTTAAATATTTATTAATGGATTTCTAAGTAGTATGTTCATTGTTCATTAAACTCAATGTCACGAACTAGATATTTTAGTGCCTTAATTTATTTACTCAATACAGTTTATAATTTTTTTATGAATATATTTTGCAAAGATTATAAAAGTTACATACATTAAAAAAATTTAAAGTATGGAAACTTATCTTGTATATTGCAAGAAATGTATAATAAAAATATTATTTTCAAGTTCTATCGTGGATACTCAAGGGTTGGTGAACACTCAAAATGCTTTTGTTATTTAAATAGAATACATTAAATTTGCTCTTACTGGATCGACGAAAACTTCCACACACCTTAAGAAAGTGCAAGAGTAACCATCACTGATCTCTATATATGGGCTGAGGTTCCATATGACGTGAAAGACTAAAAGTGTTCAAAATTGAAGCATACATTAGAGCCACCATTCAAGTGGCGAGAATTAAATATATAGCCAAACAATTTTGAATGAAAATTTCCTTGATTGATATTCCAAACGGATGAATTATGATTATCATGTACATATAATAATCAAAACATGATATAATTCTGTTCCGATTGTTAATTTATTTAATTTTATGTAGACCTTATTCAGGGTGTCTTATTTTAAACAATGCACCTTATTTGAGGGCCAACTTGTGTTTTTCAATGAAACACCCTGTTTGTGATCTCAGACTCTGAAATAATAATAATAAGGTATCAACTTAAATAAATAATAAGGCATCAATTTAAAATATTAAGAGATTCCCATATGAAGAAATTAAATTGACATTCGACACCAACAACTTTAATTAAAAATGACTCCCCACTAAAATTTATTAAATTCTGATTTGATCTTTCCACGATCCCTAAATGACCTAGGGAAGCAATTTTGACTCATGGCATTAATATTCAAATGAAAAAGATAAAAGCAATTCCAAAATTTGTTTTTAATACCTAGATCAATTATTTGTATTTTATAAATACGTATTTCGACTACAAAGTAGCCATCATCAGTATGAATTTACTAATCGTAACTAATCTCCGAAGTGAAGCACTAAATTATTTCTTAAAAATTTAGAAAATTAAAAAAATTACGCGAAATTGAGTGAAAAACAATTTTATTTTTCTTGTTTTTCTACAAAAAACAAGAAATTTAGAAAAACATTTAGAAAAAAAATTAAAATCCGAAAATTTAATTTAAAAAATTTAGAGTTCTCTTTGTATAAATACGTATTTAAAGAAATTTAGGCAAATTTTAAAATTTTAGCTCAAAGTTATTTTTTAGTTCTATAGACAGATAGGCCAGTTTACGAATATAGATTAATAGGCTATTGATTAGGTCATTTTGAAAGGAACTAACACGTTCACGGGTTTTTATCTCAGGAATCGGTAAATGGGTCATTTTAGAAGAAAAAACCGCGGATGCTATTAAATTAGAGGGTGGAAATTGAAGATAGGGGTGAAAATGCACCCTTTTCAGTTTTATTAATATATCTCGCAAACGAAGCAAAATTTCGATATATTTTATATGAAACTATTTGTAGAGAATTGAATTTACCATGAAATGGCATATTTAAAACATTTTTTTATGCCAGAAATGTTGAAACAAAAAGAAAAATAAACAATATTTTGACAAAATGTAAACCCGACTTCAAAAATCAAATATTCTATAACAAAAAATGCACTAAAAAGTAAAAAAATAATTTCATATTCTTGTGCCAATTTTAGTTCACCTAAGCAAAAATTTTTAAATATATATGTACAATTATTGTTATTTTTGGAGGCGGTGTCAGCATAGAGAAATTCACATAACTTTTGGACACCGCCTCCAAAAATAACAATAATTGTACATATATATTTAAAAATTTTTGCTTAGGTGAACTAAAATTGGCACAAGAATATGAAATTATTTTTTTACTTTTTAGTGCATTTTTTGTTATAGAATTTGAACTCCTGGGCCAATTTGATTAGTTTGACGCAGCTTTTCTGCACTTTTCGTACCAATTTTTGAGCCACTAGGATAACCGTCAAAAACCACAGTGCAATCTTTGTAAAAAGTTTGCAAATGATTAGTAAATTTCGTACTTATTTCTGCAAATGTCTCGTTAGCGTTCCACAAGATTTTAGGCAACAAGTATCCACCATTAATAACATGATGAATATTATTGATAGAAGTATCTTCAACGGGTGTAAAAATTCATATAAGTCTGATTTTTTTCAACAAAATGAGAATGAAAACAATATATGTTAAAGATAAGAGGGATAAAAATAAAAGATATGTTCGAGTGGCCATATTTCGGTCAATTTTTAACAAAAAAAATTTTTCGACCCAGCATTTTAAAGGAAATTTTATCGACTTTTTTCTCTACAAAGCAATGTTTATACTTATCTCTGACCTCAAAAAAGTTATAGACAAAAAACTAAAAAACAAAAAAAAAACGAAATTTTGGCTTTTTTAACCCGACTTCAAAAAAGGAGGATGGTTCTCAATTCGTCTGTATTTTTTTTTTTTTTTTTTTTTTTTTTATGTGTGTCACCTCAGAACTCCGACATTTATGAACCGATTTTGAATTTTTTTTTTTAGATCTAAAGGGTTTGGTTTCCCATTGGTCCCATTGTCACCAAATCCCATTCTGATGAGGGAATCCCCGGAAAATCGAGGAAAATCCTCATTTTATATGTGATAACCGATTTCTGCGAAATTTTTTTTTTTTTTTTTTGAAAGGGTATACTCATTCATAATGGGAAAATAAGAAAATTTTTTTAAAAACCGACTTCAAAAAAATTTTTTACAAAAAAAAACCGACCCCAAAAAAAAAAATTTTTACAAAAAAAAAACAAAATGCATGTAAAAAAAACTGAAAATCTGTTATAAAAAAATGCACTAGAAATTTAAAAAAAAAAAAAAACGGGTAAAGAAAAATGTATTATAAAAAAATGTACTAAAAATTAGATGGTCTACCCATATTTAGACAAATAAAATCAGTTATAGAACTTCAAAGTCACTAAAAAGCGAGAAATAAACAATATTTTGACAAAATGTAAACCCGACTTCAAAAATCAAATATTCTATAACAAAAAATGCACTAAAAAGTAAAAAAATAATTTCATATTCTTGTGCCAATTTTAGTTCACCTAAGCAAAAATTTTTAAATATATATGTACAATTATTGTTATTTTTGGAGGCGGTGTCCAAAAGTTATGTGAATTTCTCTATGCTGACACCGCCTCCAAAAATAACAATAATTGTACATATATATTTAAAAATTTTTGCTTAGGTGAACTAAAATTGGCACAAGAATATGAAATTATTTTTTTACTTTTTAGTGCATTTTTTGTTATAGAATATTTGATTTTTGAAGTCGGGTTTACATTTTGTCAAAATATTGTTTATTTTTCTTTTTGTTTCAACATTTCTGGCATAAAAAAATGTTTTAAATATGCCATTTCATGGTAAATTCAATTCTCTACAAATAGTTTCATATAAAATATATCGAAATTTTGCTTCGTTTGCGAGATATATTAATAAAACTGAAAAGGGTGCATTTTCACCCCTATCTTCAATTTCCACCCTCTAATTTAATAGCATCCGCGGTTTTTTCTTCTAAAATGACCCATTTACCGATTCCTGAGATAAAAACCCGTGAACGTGTTAGTTCCTTTCAAAATGACCTAATCAATAGCCTATTAATCTATATTCGTAAACTGGCCTATCTGTCTATAGAACTAAAAAATAACTTTGAGCTAAAATTTTAAAATTTGCCTAAATTTCTTTAAATACGTATTTATACAAAGAGAACTCTAAATTTTTTAAATTAAATTTTCGGATTTTAATTTTTTTTCTAAATGTTTTTCTAAATTTCTTGTTTTTTGTAGAAAAACAAGAAAAATAAAATTGTTTTTCACTCAATTTCGCGTAATTTTTTTAATTTTCTAAATTTTTAAGAAATAATTTAGTGCTTCACTTCGGAGATTAGTTACGATTAGTAAATTCATACTGATGATGGCTACTTTGTAGTCGAAATACGTATTTATAAAATACAAATAATTGATCTAGGTATTAAAAACAAATTTTGGAATTGCTTTTATCTTTTTCATTTGAATATTAATGCCATGAGTCAAAATTGCTTCCCTAGGTCATTTAGGGATCGTGGAAAGATCAAATCAGAATTTAATAAATTTTAGTGGGGAGTCATTTTTAATTAAAGTTGTTGGTGTCGAATGTCAATTTAATTTCTTCATATGGGAATCTCTTAATATTTTAAATTGATGCCTTATTATTTATTTAAGTTGATACCTTATTATTATTATTTCAGAGTCTGAGATCACAAACAGGGTGTTTCATTGAAAAACACAAGTTGGCCCTCAAATAAGGTGCATTGTTTAAAATAAGACACCCTGAATAAGGTCTACATAAAATTAAATAAATTAACAATCGGAACAGAATTATATCATGTTTTGATTATTATATGTACATGATAATCATAATTCATCCGTTTGGAATATCAATCAAGGAAATTTTCATTCAAAATTGTTTGGCTATATATTTAATTCTCGCCACTTGAATGGTGGCTCTAATGTATGCTTCAATTTTGAACACTTTTAGTCTTTCACGTCATATGGAACCTCAGCCCATATATAGAGATCAGTGATGGTTACTCTTGCACTTTCTTAAGGTGTGTGGAAGTTTTCGTCGATCCAGTAAGAGCAAATTTAATGTATTCTATTTAAATAACAAAAGCATTTTGAGTGTTCACCAACCCTTGAGTATCCACGATAGAACTTGAAAATAATATTTTTATTATACATTTCTTGCAATATACAAGATAAGTTTCCATACTTTAAATTTTTTTAATGTATGTAACTTTTATAATCTTTGCAAAATATATTCATAAAAAAATTATAAACTGTATTGAGTAAATAAATTAAGGCACTAAAATATCTAGTTCGTGACATTGAGTTTAATGAACAATGAACATACTACTTAGAAATCCATTAATAAATATTTAAAGATCACGATGCAAAAAAACTCCAGTGAAACCTAATGGTTTTTTTTTATAGATGCAGTTCTCATATTTTCAGTAGTTACTCAAAGAATAGTGGGTGTGAGTAAAATGTCAGCGCTGCAAATAATTTTGTATTTTATTTAAATTTACTATAAAAGCACCAATTTAAGTAAATCGTTCGTTCAGCCACCAGATTTCTAATATCTGGGTGTTAATAAAGTTCAATTTCATAGAGTAAATGTTTGAGTATGATAATTTACCATAAACGTAGGACTATAGAGATGCGAGTTTAAGTGTCATTTTCTGAGTGAAAATGTCCAGCCAGTCATTTGTTTTTGACGTCAATTATATATGCATAATTATCTATACTCTATAGTATGTATGTAAATAATTAAATATTGAGAACTCACTTGAGGGCGGGGCTTAAAAAACATTGACGTCTTTTGTGTGCAACGAAAGAATAATCTATTTTTTAATGACAAATAATTATTTTTTTCTAAATTTTGACAATTTTAAATTTGGTGACAAATAATTCATTTCCAAAATTTTGCTAATGCAGGTATTTCTACAAAAACTATAAACTATATTATTGATTTGGGTATAACTTATACTGCACACTAAAAGTGTTTTTTGTTTTGTCCACCAGACGTCGTGACTTAAGTGGTCAATTATCAATACAGTCAAACCTGGATGAGCGAGAGTTCAAGGGACCGAAATCTTTTTCCCTCTTATGGAGGTTTTTCGCTTAACCAAGTTTCTCGGATATAGAGGTCTAGGCATGAAAAACGACTCTTATATAGAGGTTTCTGTTTATCTGTAGAGTTTGCTGGGGTTAAAATGACAGGACCTGGTAATTTCTCTCACTTGTAGAATTTTTTCGCTCGCCCAAGTTTGACTGTATATGTCGTATGAAATTTACCAAAACAACACAGACCGTAAGTACACAGCGCAATGTTTGGATTATACTTGCGCAGGGCCAAAAGCCAATTAAAAACTGGGCGACTTTTTCCTCATCCCCTTCATCCAAAGGTTTTCTACAAACTCGCTTATCTTCCGTCCCTATATTCCTACATCTATGTAATTCACATATTTCATATCTGGATTTAGGTATCATGAAGTTTCTAATAATTTAATCATAATCTAAATTTCTTCTTTTCCAAATGTAAAATTTGTTTTCTGAATTTTTAATATTATAGATTTGAAAAAATTGATTGAAGCACTTTCTTGAAATTCAAATTTAACCATAAATTTAGTAGATATCCTATTAATGAAATAAAAATTGTTCAAGGTAAAGAGAGAATTTACCACAGATTTAACTCAAGACACACTGTTTTTAAAATTACTGTAATAGTTGCTTACACAAAACAATTACTTTTATATGAAATATTTTGTGATTTGACGCAATTAATTGCTTATAAAATCTATAGTTAGTTAATTAGAAAGATAAAATAGCAATTTTTTTAAATATAAATTAATGTTGAATTGTCATAATAAAACATTATTATACAGAATCATTAACAGTCGAATATTTAATACGGATTGAGTCAGGTCGGTTGATCATCGACATAAACCATCGTTGCATCAATCTCAGGCTGTATTCATTTTGGGCGCTTACACGCTGTGTAAGATGATTTAGCACGATAATTGTTGAGTTACATGATAGTCATTAAGCTCGCAGATGCTTTCTTTATCGAGATAGGGCAGCAAACACTGTATAAACGTTTGTTTATTTACCTGTCATGTGCACGGTTTTTTTAAGTGTATTCCATTGCATTTTTTAATTTTTTGAATGTTCTACATCTTTATTTTCTGATTAAACAAAAAAACCTACATTACCGACATACTTTATCACATTGTCAGTTTAGGGGCTTTTGTTTTGATTTAAGGGACTTTTGATGTCACTCAAACAAACATTCTATTACTTGAAAAATAGCTAACTGTTCTCATCCGCCATATTGAATGACGCTTACGCGTACTTATAATGCCAAAACGAACGGCATTTTCAAGAGTAAAGTAAGCGTTCATAAGTCAAAACCAACGCCAATTAATTGCGCTTATAATCGTGAGCGTTGAAAGCGTGTAAGCGCCCAAAACGAATACACCTCTATAACAGTCTCTACGTGATTACTGTAAATAATACACGTAGTTGTGTAAATAATTGTTCAGTCTAAAACAACTACAAGAATAATTAAAAATTTTCTTGTCCCCAACATATATAGTATAGTTCAGTGAAAAAAATCTTGCTTTTTGCTATGATTAATTTTTGAATGTGATAAAGAAGAATATGTAGAAAAATGCAGAACGCATCACTTGTACTTGCAATACAGAGACTTTCAGCTACTTAAAATGAAAAATAACGGGCAAATTCACTCCATCATTCTACATATGAAGCTACTATGGATTATGGCGACTAGTATAAATGCAGGCGTTATCGACGACTTAAACAATGAATTCAATAAATCTAATTACCTCCGTACTGGACTAGACATTGCTAATGGTGTAGCAACACCAAGATTTTTCACACGTTGTTGCATCGTTGGTGAAGGACGATATGGTCCCCTAGGTCCAAGTGGATGTCGTGGAGGTGATTCGTTATTTCCAGTTTGACACACATTTATATTTTGTTGTGTATTATTGCCACTAGAATTTGGACCAGTTGAACTACTCATAAGAAAATTGCTTTTACTCCCATGTCGTTGTAATGGAGGCGGCGTTGGTTCACAATCTGCCGATTGTGAAGCACCAGGTTCCATATCAGTATCAAGATCTGACGGACAATCACGTCCTGGTGATAACTGTAAAAGAATTTGGACATGAAATTAATGAAATTATGACGTGATAGAACCATTTAGTTTCCTATGTGGAACTCAAAATAAAATTTCGATTCGTTATTAATTAAAAATTCGTTATTAAATTAAAAAATGTTTAATGGTTTTTAAATTTAATAAATAATCTAATAATGTAGGTTTGTTGTAATTCAAATCGACTGATTAATTTAAATGTTAATAGATTTTGATTGTTTTATTTCCGCTCCTTTCTTTAAAAACATATATCGAAACATAGTACCAAATCTATATTGTGATGTAATACTCGTATTGGTCTAATATCTTTGTATAATTCTGAATGTTGAATGTCTTACATCTCCATCTATTTTACAGGGATTTGAAAAATACTTTTATTCTTACTCGTCTGCTTCATAAAATTTGCATTTATTATGTTAAAAAATGTGCCTATGCCACCTTGCTTTATCATCTCAATTAATTCATCGATTAAGGCAGTAAACGAGTAAATTATTTAAATACACAAAATGATCCACCAAAAATAAAATAAATATTTTCCACCTAAAAAACAAAGGACCCAGCAGAATTTTTATGAAAATTGGCTCTCGGTCAAATTGGTTGAAATTCAAGTATGTTGTAATCATTACCTTCATGGGTCAAATATCCAGAAACCCTAAGCTTTTCAGCTACAGGCTTTGGAAGAGACGTTATCTGAATTTCTAGTAAACCTTGGATTACGTGATTCCCATTAACTGCAAAGCTATGAAAAGAACTATCCAGAAATCTGCACTACCAATCCGCTGCAGGCAACATATCTTTGTGCGTGTGTTGAATACACTCGTGGCCTTAGTGTATGCGCATAACACACACTTGGCATTTCATTGAGTGCAGAAGACACACATCCACACTGGACGCGCTCATAATAAAATTATAATTTGTGTATGTCTGTGATGAGGGGGGAGTGGATGTGTAATGTTTTGGTTAAAATAGCTTTTATAAAATCGAGCACGCAACAAGGCCGGCATGTTTACTTTTCTGTGCAGATTTCTGAATAAAACATGTTATTAAGTTAAGTTATTTTCATAGCTTTGTAGTTCGTGGGAACCACGTAATTCATAGTTATGTAGAAATCCAGATAATGCGACTTTCATAGCCTGTAGCTCGAAAACTAAGGATTTCTTTCCATGAGTACTTTAGATCGGGGGTCATGTACTACAACATGCTTGAATTTGATTGAGCACTGATTCTCATACATATTCTGCGGGGTCCTTTGACAATGATTTAATGAAATTGGACATGAGTGAAGCAAGTAATTTTCCCATTGGAGGCATCTAACAATTCTTAACGAGAACGAACACAAGGGCACTGTTATTTTTATTGTAAGGCAACATCATTCGCGTGATAGAAACATAAAAGCATTACTACCACACTATCGTGTGATTGGAAAATAATTTGTTAAGTACAACGTAAATTTTTTATTAATGGCTTTTTAAAGGTTCTCGATACAATTTCTTTAAAATTAATTTCATAGATTACGAAACTATAAATTTAATTTTAATCGGTGCTTAATTTTTAATATATGTAAAACAATGCGAACGTATGTTGAAAATAATATCAGATGCTTTATAAATGTGTTTCTAATTTTTTCGAAAAAAAAAATTAAACCGATTAAATTATAATGAAAAATCCAAAAAAACATTAAAATCGCTGTAAAATTTTGTAAAACTGAAAAGAGAAAAATACTTTTGGTGCTCTAAATGAATGAAATAAGTTTACTAGCACAACAAGTAGTAGTAGTAGCCAGAGGGAAATCGAAGCCTGGCAAGTAGGCCTTTCTAGGCATTTTTTATCGACCCCTAAGGGACAAGGAATTTGTATGTAATCTAGGAATTGGTAGGTTGTGCGGCGACTCAGCTGCAGTCTTTGCAGCTGACTTTGATAGGAACATAGCCGGTTACTCTCTATCTTTGCCCATACGTCGATAGTTTAGTCAATTAACCGCCCCAATAATTTTTTGTTTTAAATTAATTAAATTGACAAACTGCCAGTGTTGGGAATCGAACCAGTTCCGAGTAGAGCGCCTTTAACAACTTGCCACGCGGACTGTTTCAGTAGTAGCATAACAAAGTAAAATATATTTTTTTAATAGTTTTGTATAACATCAAATTATTACTTTCATATTTTATCGTGTGTGTGAATTTTCGAAACAAAATCCGATTAACGAATGTTTAAAAATAACATTTTTGGAAAATAGTAATGTGTCATCACATAGCAAATCTTGTTGCCCAAAGTACCTCTTCATGTTGACGCTTGGCGCTCGTTTCGGGCGTTAATTCTGGTCGTGTGGTAGAATTTTAAGTGTAGAATCAAAATTAAAATAGCGTTAACTGAAATGAAAGCTATGTTGGAATAATCGAGTTTGAAAATAGTTGATATCAAGTAATCGACATATGAATAGACTTATTGTAAACATTTTCAATTTTGTTGATTGATTTTTAAACAAGAATATCAGTTAGGTTAGGTATAAACGATAAACGTCGTCGTTGTACACTGACGTCTGTGTACAAAAAACCCAGTAACTTCTATTTGTAGTTCAAACTAGTTACGAATAATTGACAAAATGTAGAATTTTAACTTTCCTAAGAGGGGGCTAAAATGGAAAAAACTGTACGACGCGGATAGTACAATAGGCGTCAAAAGTTGATTTAGTTTTTTAAAACTTTATAATTGATTTGTGCCTTATTGATTAGGTTTTCGAAAAACTGCTTCGGATAAAAGTTCAAATCAACATCAACTACAAAGTTTTGATAACTAACATCAACTTTTGACGCCTATTGTACCTATTTTCACACTTTTTTACTATTGAAGGGATGGTGTTTTTTTCCAGTGAATGGTTAAAAAGGACGAAATTAAAAATTAAGTTGATATAAAGGACCTGAAACGTTTAAGGATGTTCCAGCATAAAACCACTTTTCGACAGATTTGCTCATTTTTTTTTCACAGGCTAAAAATAACGTTTTCTAATAAATCCCGAAGTTTCAGAATTTTTGACCGTTTAACGCGAAATAATTAGTATCAAAGTTATCATTCTCTCAAACTCTCTCTCATTAGAAGCATGTAAAACTTCATGCTCGCCCAACTATTATCTGTTGTAGTAGAAAAAATACTCGACAGAATTTTAAAAAAAACTAGGAGAGTAAAAATAAATATTTATTATATAAATTTAAAAAAAATCATGTGTTACCGTTTTGTTTTCGAAATATAAAAGTTTAAATTTTTTTTCAAAATTACAATATTTTGTATATATGAACAGTGAATTTGTCTATGTGTTGTATATGTGTGTTAATGCATTTGTTCTATAATAAAATCAAACCGGTTTTTTGTCCTGATTATATAACACAGTGCTGTAACGTCCTTAAAAGAGTGTCGACAACCTTCCTCCTTTTCTTTAGGCTTTATTTCGTTTTATTATTTTGGTTTCTAATAAATATTTTACAGTATAAGTGTTTTAAGTCCACATTGTCTTAAAAAATGGAGAAAAATCAATAAGCAAGGAGACCTCATTGTTCATTTTATTTGAGTAAAAGGGTCTGAAAATAAAAGCTCTCCGCGTCCGACTTTTTTTCGTTTTTAGGAGAACTGAAATTCTATATTTTGTCAAATTAAAAATCAGTTATCTCGTAAATGGTTGGAGGACATTTAATTATCTTTCATTATGCATTTCAATGTGATGCGCAAAAAGTTGATGATATTTAGGAAAAGTTTTAGATATTTAGGAAAAACCGAGAAATGGGATCAAAATCAAAAATTTAAAATTTCATCAAATTACCGACCTCTACCTCCAGGGATTTTTATTATGTTCAATTGGAACATTAGATTCTACATCTTTTGATACGAAAACCCCCAAATTTGGAGGCGGAGGATTGCAATGTCTTTTTTTGCTCGATTACAAAAGTTGTGCCTAAAACATACTAATAAACTTTAAATTGAAGATTTAAAACATTTGAATTTCTTAATATCACCACATTAAAAGGCCACCAACAAACAATTTACATTAGTCTAATGTTACCATTATCTTATGATAACCAAAATATTTTTTTTTTAAATTGCAATTGTCCAAATCAATTAATGGTGCATTGTTGACGTTCATCAACGGAAACTGTATTTTTTTGTTCTTCCCCATCACTATTAGAATCATAACTTTCGTGACTTTCATCATCACCTCCTTCTTCACAATAAGACAAACACCAGCCACCACAATTGGCCTTCTAATATATAAATTAAAATCAAAATGTGAATGTTTTCTATTAAATATTATTTAAACACAATATAAAAAAAAGCTGTAATAACAATGGGGTAAGAGAAAGCATTTTACGTGAAAGCATGATTAAGCCACATTTGCAAGTACATATATATTATACGTATACAATGGTTTGTTTTTTTTTAAGATAGCTATTCAAATTTATATGCAATGCAATCGAGTTTTTCACTATTTGTTAAAATGTGTTTCAAAATATTCGTACAACTAACTGAGTTAATTGCTTAAACGCCCAGTATATACTGAGTTTATGAAAAAAGTTTCAAACAAAAGTTTTTTAATTTTCAAAATGGAACATTTTTTGTCTTAAGTTTTTATCTATTACGGTTCAAAGGTGGAAATTTGTCTACAGGCGGAGGATGCATGGTCAGGTTTTGCCCATTCACAAACTTGAAGTTACTTTTTAACTCTAAAACACAAACACACAAAATTTCAGCTCGTTATATCTTTTCGTTTTCGAGTAATTGTGGTAACAGACGGACGAACGGATTTGTGGAAAATGACTAATTAAGTCATTTTATAAATTTTATATACAAATTTTAAGCTATATGTACTCTTGTATATTAGGGCTACAAGAATATCAAAATAAAACGATATATATGACTTTTCCAGGTTTTTCCTGACCAAAAAAGTAAATTTCCAGGTTTATAAATACGTGTAATCGCGTGATATTCATATATAACAAAGAAACGATCTTCCAACTCCTTTTAATCATCGGCGAACTTTTCTCTTGAATTGAAGGATCATAAACCATTTGTCGATTTTGGTTACGCCACCACATTAAAAAAATTAATTTTTTGGTAATCATAGCTAAATTTTGTCCATATATGAATTTAAGATATTTGTCTTAGGTATCTGAAGAGGCAAAATGTAATGCGCACGCATTTTAATTTTAGTTGATATTTTACATAACTAATTTTTTATTTTCTAAAACCACATTTAGTAGGTTAAATTAGATTTTCCATAACCATGAGCCAAATTTCATGACATTACCAGGTTTTTCCTGATTTAAAACTAATTTCCTGACATTTCCCGGTTTACCAGTCCAAGTGGCCGAACGGTCTAAGGCGTTATGTCTGCAAAGTATGCAGTACTTGGAAACTGGGAGATTATAGGTTCGAATATGGTTCGACATCGGCAGTTTGTCAATTATTAAGAAAAAAAGGGGGCGGTTAATTGACTAAACTATCGGCGTATGGACAAGAACGAAGTAACCGGCTATGCTTGAGAAGGTTTTCTGCAGTTTCCTTCACGAGCTCCAGATGAATATCGGCATGGTTCCTATCATAGTCGGCTGCAGCCGCATGTCCTACCAATTCTTAGTCTATACACAAAAATTCCTTCCACTCCACTCATATCCTCACATCCTTAGGCATCACAATAGACCTTATGGTCAGAACTGATTGTTTTCGAAAAAACAAAAGAAAAATCGACAGTTTGTTTTCATTCTTTATCAGTATACATACACACACAAATTAAGGTCATTAATATTCATCTTTAAAACCGTAATAGATAGAAAAAAATTTAAAGACAAAAAATGTTTCTTTTTTTTTTTTAAATAATTAACTTAATTTAAATAAGCAATTTTCACATTTTTTTTAAAGAAATAACCTTTTTTCATGATTTTCCAATTATCCGGATCGGGTCCTGTCTCAATTTATCCGGGTAATTGGAGTTCTACTGTATAAGATAAAAGGTGGTAATTATGCGAATTCATTCAATTTTTAATAATACTTAGATATCTATATTTTGCGTCGTTGCGCCGTGCCATAAGATATGTTCATTCTAAGAAAAAAAACAACGAATTACATTACATATAATTGTCGATGGTATCTTAAAAAATACACTTCATATGTTAAAACCAATAAAGAAAACTACTCAGTCAGCAATACAAGTGACCACAACACATTGTTTATATAATCAATATTATTGTTTATTTTAACTTTCAAAAGGCTTGATTATTTTTATTTTGATCAATATGCTTTTTTCTTTTTTGTTCTTTTTGTACTTTTGAGTGTTTACAATTAATGTTGATAGAGAAGGCAGAGATTGAACCGCCTTCTTCCTAGCAACATGACTTTGTCATACACGATATATAACTAGAATATCAAACTAATTTTCTAAAAATAATTTAATTGTAACAATCATTTTACTAATCTAAATATTAGATTTCTCCCGTGCACATTTCAATTTTGAACTATTGTGACTTATGAATGTTTTAGACTTTATTACATTTTATACCAATTAAGTTAATAACTTTTCATTTTAATTATTTAAACATTATGTTGTAATTTTCAAAAGAAAAATAAACTCCTTACTCAATTTTTCGTTGTTTTAACATTGACTTTCACCCTATTATCCAAATTCATTGAAGGCTACCAAAATATTTTCATATAACTTGGGAAAATCAAGTTAATGTTCAACATTTATTTAGAGAAGAAACCTTTAAGTCTCTTAAAAAATTATTCACTTTAGTATATTATTCTTATACAAAACAAGGGCTAAAATGATCCAAACTAAGACTTTAGTACACGACACCAAACGAATTATTATTCAATGACACCAAACGAATTATTAAACCAAATAGTCCGGGAGACCAAAGGGTTTTTTCAGGATGATGAGCATCAAGCTGGTACTTTGTAAGTAGCTTCGTTTTAACAAGACGCCCAAGTTTAATTGTAATATAATCAAGTGAAGAACGAGGAAATATTTTTGTCCTACAAATTCAATGGAATGGACTCCGAGTCTCCCATCATCAATGTTCAACGGTTTTCAGAAAATTTCCATACCGTTTTCCAAAATTTTATAATTAAAAAAGTTGGGCGCCTTGTCAAAACGAAGCTACTTACAAAGTACCAGTTTGATGCTCATCATCCTGAAAAAACCCTTTGATCTCCCGGACCAAATTATCTCAAAAACGGAAAGAATTAGAACATTAAAATTTTGAGTTAATGCCAATAGATAATACAGAAATAAACTTTCAAAATTAAATCCTCCTATAAAAATATTTTCTTTGGAATTGATTGGGTAGATGTGTTTTTCTACTGTCAAAACCATCGCGAAACAGACGAATCGCGTGATCAGAGCACATAGTAATATGATTGGTTCGTTTGATACCTTGGACCTTTAAATCTGAATTAATACAAGTCTCAGTTCATTCGTATACGAATTGTTCTTTACTGCTGTCATTTTTTAATATTTATTTTAAGTTTTTATTGTTATATTTGTTCTTATTATTTTTATTGTTTCCATTCGTTATATTCACATTTGTAACAAAATAATATGAAAAACGAAAACGATAGAACAAAGCCGGTCTGTTTTGACATGTGCTCTTGTTCACTGCATGATTTTGTTATTGTCGATGGACTGTGAAGCTTGAGTTTACAATACGTTCAAATTTTTATCATTTCAGAGTTAAAAAACTATGGATTGATTTATCTTTACCAAATAAAGAAATACTACCCAGCAAAAATATGAAATGTTATACAAACAAAGCTAGCCCCCTAAATCTAAGCAAATATTACTATACCATTTATGTAGGAAAGTTGTGTAACGTCTTTTTTTCCAATTTTTTGCGTAAATTACGAATATGGTAACGCGGTTATCGATATTGGTAGCTTATTATGTTATGTTATTATCAAAATAAACTTTAAACATGTCAATTTTTTTCAACAAGATTGATTTTTAACCCGACTTCAAAAAGAAGAAGGTTATCAATCTCGTGTGAATTTTTTTTTTTTTATAAAAAATGTTTAAAACAAAACCTATTTAGCTGAAAATTATCTAAACATGTGAAAAATAGTTGGTATGTACTGAGTTTTTACCGGGGGAAGCCTCGCTACTTAAATACAAAATTTCAGCTCGTTATCTCTTTTCGTTTTTTTAGTTATCGTATATACAGATATATAGACGGACATGCGAAAATTAACTAATGAGGTCATTTTATGAACACTTATACCAAAAATTTTTTTCTACGATTAATATTTTAATCCGTTACAAAGTCGGGATTAAACTTAAAATATCCTTGTATATATTATAGGGAATAAAAAATTCCTGTTACTTTTATTCGAAAAATTTTTCAAAAATCCGAATGAATAAGGTTTTAGAAAAAATGTTTAAAATGAAAGTTGTTAGTATTTCTATAACGAACAACTTTTATTCGAAAACTAAATGGAATCGGTTTAAAGTTTATTTAGACTAACAAAGCTAACAATTTCGATTTTCGCATTAGTATATTCGAAATCTAGGCAAAAAGCTTAAAAACATTACACCACTCACGACTTTACCACAAAAATGAAACCGTTTTCCTCAGTATCTGATTGACTATTCCTAGTGTAATGTAAATGATTCAACGGCTAACGAAAGCTAAAATGAACGTGCAAGTGTACTAATATTTTTAATAGAAATTTTTGTTTCAAGAATAGGTAAGCGTTGCTAAAAAAAATTTTGTGAATTATTCCTTGAATAAAAACGTAATATTAAATCATTTGTCACAACTATCAATGAGCTTTAGCTCCATATCTCAAATTATTCGTGTTATAGTATGGTTATACAATCTTAGTACAGAATTATTTATCATTTTTAGTTTGATTTCTCTATAAAAATTAATAATTAATCCCATAAAATTAGCTGAAAAAGAAATACACTGTTGAAGATCTCATACGATATTGGAAACGATTCCTTGTCATCGAATCTTGAGATCAAGAATTTTGATAATAACTTATTTGTTTGGCATTGATTGACAAACTTTAAACAATGACATAATTATGCGTGTGTTCCGAATACACTGCGTGCACTGTTGAGTCCTTGAATTTTACGTCTTAAGTTTGCATCAGCGGTAAATATAAATTAAATATTTGACATTAAACTTAATTATTAATTGAATCATACTAAAAGTAAGTATATATTTTATCATAAAAAATGTTATATTTAACTATTATATAAGACTTATTACCCTTATAAACTAATTACTGAAATTAGGTTATGCATGATAGAAGTAAAAATCATAACAACTTTTTAAGTTTCGCCATTTCTTTATGGGCACAATCGTTTGTTTATAAAATTTGTTTTGGTTTGAAAAACCGTGCCACTGTAGAGGTAGCAATATACTGGACTGCGTTCCGAATTTCACAGTAGTCAGTATAGCTGGCTATAAAGGAACAACTTCGCAGTATACTAAATTGACGTCATACCTTACAGTGCTCGCACTGTATACCGGAACATACCCACAATCGTTTGTTTATAAAATTTGTTTTGGTTTGAAAAACCTTGCCACTGTAGAGGTAGCAGTATACTGGACTGCGTTCCGTTTTACACAGTAACCAGTATAGCTGGTTATAAAGGAACGACTTCGCAGTATACTAAATTGGCATCATACCTTACAGTGCTCGCAGTGTATATCGAAACATACCATATATCTAAAAAAAATTGGCGCCAAAAGATACACTAAAATGGCAGTTAAAAGCTGTCAAAGATACCTTGTTCAAATCGAAAGATCATTTTCATTTGGTTATCAAGCCACCCTACGGCTTTATTTTCAACTGTAATGTTTTTTTGTAACCTATTGGCTTTTATTATTAAGTTTTTTTTTTTTTATAACAAAAGTGCTTTAACAGATGTGCTTTACAAAACTAATAGAAGAACGAATACATTACCAATTACCCAGCCAAAATCGATTAAAAATAGTTAAAACTTCGGAAAAATTCGCAAAAAGCTGAAAATTGGTAAAAACCTTTTAATATATCATTACAAATAGAATGTCAAACACTCCCATCGATTCCACTTCAGCTAAAAATTTTATAAATTAATTCCGAAGAGGGATCCATGGGGACTTATGACAATTCATTAAAATGATATTTTTAAAATATGTACCAATTTCCAGTTCTATGTGCATTATCCCAAAATTAGATTTCCATTTTCACTGCATAACAAGTAATTATCCAGTACTAAATACGAACTCCAAATTATATACAAAGATTGTTCAAAATAATAGCAAATCAATACAAAATACTAGTGTATTTAGATACGAAAACAAACCTAACTTGTACTTAAGAATAATCTTACGACTTTTGTATGATAATCAATCACAATTTTAATTAAGAATTTTAATTATTCTTAACAGAAAAATTGTTTTAAATCTAGCCATACAACAAGAAAACTAATAAAAGTTAAGATGCCCAATTGCACCGAATCATTTAAGTAATACTTAATTTTAAGTACTTCTTAAACTGACTAATTGTTTTACATGATTAGATAAGCAGTACTTTAACAGACAAAGCAATTATTAATTTTAAGCCCCCGATATTGTCTGCTTAAACCATTCTTAACCTTAAGAATTTGTCTGCGCAAACGCATTAAATAAATTAGAAGTGTCATTCAAAATATCTCAAACAAATGTTGCATATAGTCAAATCCCGGACATCGCTGCAATTAATAATGAAAATATAAATTATGTTAGGGATGCTTTAATCAATAATTACTTTAATTAATAATCAAATATTTTTAATTATTCAATAACCAAAGCAACAATTGTTTATAATGTTTCTGTATAATGTACCATTTTGTCTGTAAATATTACAGAAAAAATGGTACATAATTCTAAATTTTATGCAATACAAATGATACAAAAAACAAAGGTACTTTAGACAGAAACATTATAAGGCAAACTTTAAGGGAGTTCCAGGATGAAATGACTTTTCGACAGATTTTGCTCATTTTTTTTCACAGGCTAAAAATAACGTTTTCTAATAAATCCCGAAGTTTCAGATTTTTTGACCGTTTAGAGCGCGAGATAATTAATAACAAAGTAATCATTCTCTCTCATTAGAAGCATGTAAAACTTCATGCCCGCTCAACTATTATCTGTTGTATTAGAAAAAATACTCGACATAATTTAAAAAAAAAACAGGATAGTAAAGATAAATAATATTTATTAAATAATTTTTTTTTTAATCGCATTTTACCGTTTTGTTTTCGAAATATAAGAGTTTAAAATTTTTTTATTTCAAAATTACATTAATTAGTATATGGATATATGTATGTGTTGTGTATGTGTATATATGTATTTATTCTATAATAAAAGCAAACCCATTTTTGCCCTGATTATAAAAGGCAGTGTTGGATCTCCCTTAAATATGCAATATAATTTTTTTTGACAGCCCAGAACATAATATTTAATCCATTTTATGTAATTAATAATATTTATGCAAGATAAGATAAAATCAATCATCAACCGAAATATTGCTTACATTTAAGCAAAGAATCACTTACATTTAAGAATTTAAATATTATATTTCCGAATACAACCTAAGAAAATAAAAAATTACTAGTAAGCTTCTAGAAAGTTACTAGAATAATAATTTGTTTAGATGTGAAGATTTTATAAGTATGTCTTAAGCAAGTGCTACTTATGTAATAGCGGTGTAACAAACGAAATAATTAAGAGAGTCTTAAAATTAAGTATTTTTTAGTACACTTAAATTAGAAACGGTAAAAATGGACATTAATATAAATAAACTTAAAATATTTTAATTGAGTTACCATTTTGTATTTGTTAATAGAAGGATGTAAATTACTGGCTGTAATAACTACAAATGCATGCAGCGCGAGCTTCTTACCTTATTGTAAGCATTGGAACTGGCATTTCTAACCCCATTGCTGTTATCCATATACGTTTTTACCTGGTTGTCACTAGTTATTGTTGCAATAGCACTTGATGTCGTTGAGCCTCCCTTCTTTGCAGCACGTGATGCTTTTATTAAACTATTCCATTGCCAATTCAAAATAATAACATATATGAATATCCAAGTAATATTTATTAAAATTTTAAAAATTCCAAAGTGTCTTTTGCGTATGAGAGTAAACTTTCCCTTATCATTACCGCCATTTCCCTAATCATTAAATCTTACTTCACACCAAAAGTGACAAATTATTCAAAATCCGTTTAGCACAAAGTATGTATAAGAAAAACAATGTTCCGAATAAAAATCCAAGGGCACATATACAGAAAGATTTGTTTCTTTGTGCACACTATGTCCATTTTCGTCTTCGTTAATTTATAATTTTAATTTTGAACTGCTTACAGATTATTGTTTATAGTATTTCTCTACAATCGATGTGCCAAATGATAAAAAGATTCACATCATCGATTTGTAATATTAAAATGTGAAAAACCATTTCTTTAACCATCGATAACGGCTACGATGGCGAAAAAAAGTTTTAAAAAAATGACGGAAAGATTATAAAAATAATTTTATAATCTGACTTAGAAAAAATGAGATTCTTATAAAAACGGTTTTCTGTCACTAAGTATATTTCTAAAAAATGCTTGATCTAAAATATGTGAGTTAGTTCGAGTTAGTTGATTAACTTAATTATTCTTCCCAATTCCCCAAACTTATTATTATTTTGAAAACGCTTAACATAGAACAAAATTTAAAATACAAAGTTTTCCTTATAAAAACAACTTTTCTTCAAAACATTTTTTTCGAAAACGGAAAGGATTCGGTGGTGTAGGTAATAATAATATATTCAAAACCCATTCGATTTCGAGAAAATTTTTAGAACAAAATATTTATACTAATATTTTTATAAGGAACAACTTTGCAATCTAAAGTTTTCTGCTGCCTCTTAACGTTTTCAAAATAAGAGCATTGGTCTGGAATACCAGAGGTCGTGGGTTCGATCCCCATCCTAGATGTGTATTATTTTTCATGTCTAAGAATGTTAAAATTCAGAGGTAGTTAAATTCATTAATTTGAAACCATATATTAATTAGCTCAAAATAGATTCATCAATTTCAATTACTTCCTTCATTCTCTGAAGTAAAGAGTTTTTATGTGAAAAAAGACTCTATTCTGAATTCCATTTAACAGACTTATGCTTAGATATCGATAGAAAATTTTTAAATACATAGAGAAGTATGTGAAAAAACAATGACATGTTATTTTTTTCTATTCTTAATAATATATAGAATAATCTACAAGCAGTTTTCAATTTTTCAATCCACATTTTTAGCTAAATTACAATTCTGCGTAGACTTCATGTATTCAGAATTACAATTGGAACTTATTTACTGTATCTCATTTACAATTATCAGAAAAAATTCATATAACTAACCATTTTGCGCTTTCTTGTATTTTCATAACCGTCCAGGAAATAGACACTTTGGAATCATGTACTTGTAGTACTGCGGCGTAGTATCACAAAAGTAGTGTTCATTTTCAAAATTTTATAATTGTGCCTAATTTATTCGGTTTTTTGAAAACATGTTTTGGATAAAAGTTGTTCTTATAAATATACTAACAAGTTTTATTCGAAACACTTTCCCAATACCCGACTGAAAATGGCACAATTCAACTATACAATTTTGAAAAATGAGCGCTACTTTTGTTGCCCATAGTACAAATATTTTGTAATTTTAAGACATTTTTACTGAGTGTGAAACAATTTGTAAAGTGAGGTCATTTATTACCATCGAATTATACAGCAGACATATAGCCATTAATTGTTAAAATTTCATATGCATTTCGAAAATCCAAACTTTTAACAACATCAATTATTTATGAATTCTTATCTATCTAAAGAATCTTACTTACACAGTTAATTTGGTTAGAACAAAATTTGTTAATATTTTTATAACGAACAAGCTGTATCCGAGACGTTTTTATGAAAACCAAATTAATTCGACACAAATTTGAAAAAGAAACGCCACTTTAGGAGTCGGTAGTAAATAAGGCACAAATCAAGTATAAAATTTTAAAAATTGACATCAAATTTTGTGGCCAAGTGTACAATAAACATAACCAACTCTTTGGAAAGCCATAACATGTATAATATGATAAGTCGTTTTACAGAATTTGAGACCTGTTTTAACGGCGACGAAACATTTACTCTATGCTCATAGTACGTCTTCCCGCTTGTTATTTCATCAAATCCTTGGTTTGAAGTATAAAGAACAACTTTGCAATCGTGTGGATGTAGATCTATATAATATTATGGTTTTTTTTAACTATCTTGCTTTCTAGGATGTTCAATTAATATGACTTGATTGATAATTGCCTTTCAATGTCGGTATAAACGAATTACAATATAATTTGCATTATGCAATAATTTTCGTTTAAAGTTGTTCACGCGTTACGGTCAAAGCAAAAAGTTTAAAATACAATATGATTAATTTATCGGCCGCGCTTGTTAAGGCGCGCTTATTGAGACTGGGAGGTTATGGGTTCGAATCCCGACATCGGCAGTTTGTCAATTATTAAGAAAAAAAAAAGGGCGGTTAATTGACTAAACTTCCGGCGTATGGACAAGAACGAAGTAACCGGCTATGTTTCAGAAGGTTTTCTGCAGTTTCCTTCACGAACTCCAGATGAATATCGGCATAGTTCCTATCAAAGTCGGCTGCAGCCCCACAACCTACCAATTCCTAGACAATACACAAATTCCTTGTACTCCACTCACATCCCTAGGTTTCACAATTGACCTGATGGTCCAAAACTGTGCCCCGTCCAGGACAGCCGCTACAACCTAACATGATTAATTTACTTATTACAACTATGCCAATTAAACATATCTAGTATCACATATATAGTGTTTTAACATTCATGATACAATTTACTATATGTTGTACTATGCAAGAATTGATTTGACAGTGATTATTCTATATTTTGAGTGTCGCAGTTGCAAATTATTACCATTAAATATCAATAGATTTTTTAATAAATCAGCAATATACGTTTTTAGCGAATTTTAAAGAAAATGTAGTTATCGTTTTTTTTTTTAAATTGGTTTGTTAATTTCAACTTTATAAGATACTAGCTGTATCCGGCCTGCGTTGCAACGCCTCAAGCTTCGCGCTTTAAGTAACGCTTCGAAAATTTATTGTCTTTAAACTTTAGTTCTATCTCTTACCATTTTCGAGAGAGAAGTATGCTTTTTTTTTAATAGAAATCTTCTCGGGAACTCACACACAACACTTCAATTTTATAGAAACGCATACGCCACAGACAGACAACATTTATTTTTATATACAAAGATTTGTTTTTGAAAGAAATGTATAGAAAATTTTTCCAATTTTATAAAAAAAAAAAGAAGTATGCGCGAACCGTATAAGTATAGCATGCAGATTAAAAATTTCAACGCTATTATCTCGCGTCACAATCGGTCCAAAAAAAAATTTTTTTTATAAATGCAAAATATTTAGACTAATATATTCATCAAATGAATCAATAATATATTCAACAATTTCATCAAATTTTTAATTGGGGTTACGAGTAAACTACCTTAACCGAAATAATTGTATACACAAGATACAATCAAATTACTAGATTTTTTTTAGACTTTTATCAATAGCTAATAATTAAATTTCAATGGGCATATTCGGTTTTTAAACTTACGGCACTGCTGAGACAACGTGTTTATATATACACCATCATTCAATATATTTTAACCAGTAAGTCACATTCTAAGAGTATATATTACTGAATATATATATAATATTACATACAGTAACACTTAGAATGTTTCAACTGGTTAAATTTTTTGAACGGGTGCGGTACAAAAATATAAAAATCATATGAGTATTATCAAACATATATCCGACGACTGTACGTTTTTATAGTATGGCCGTTCGTTTAAAAACTGAATGTGTGCTTCCGCCCTAAGGTTGTACAGTCATAACAGCGTGGCCACAAAAATAGCCAAATAAAGTTGCATAACTAATCCAGGTATTCCATAATCTATAAATATGTGTCAACGCGCGATATTCATGTATAACAAATAAACAATCTTCCAACTTCTTTTAATCATCGGCGAACTTTTTTCTTGAATTGAATTGATGGATCATAAACCATTTTTCGATTTTGGTTACGCCACCACATTAAAAAAATTAATTTTTTGATGATCACAGCTAAATTTTGTCCATATATGAATTTAAGATATTTGTCTTAGGTATCTGAAGAGGCAAAATGTAATGCGCACGCATTTTAATTTTAGTTGATATTTTACATAACTAATTTTTTATTTTCTAAAACCACATTTAGTAGGTTAAATTAGATTTTCCATAACCATGAGCAAAATTTCATGACATTACAAGGTTTTTCCTAACAAACAAAATTTCCTGACACTACCCGGTTTTCCAGAAAGTGGCTACCCTCCATGATGACTCAGACATGCGTTTGCCTAGTCGAGTTGAGACAAACAACTTATGCACGAAATACAAATGTTATGATTAGTCGTGTATATAATTTTCGTTTAAGATACTCACATAGGTCTAGCACACCACAGATTGTGGGTTCGATTCCTATTTACATGTGTATGATTTTTCATATCAAGCATTTGATATCAAATAATGTTATCAATGTTCAGAGATATTACTTAAATGTAAACGCTAGTCACTTCTGTTGGTATAATATAACCGAAATGCAATCATACAATGGATAAAAAGAGCTAATTTACATACAAAACAATTAAAAAATATGTAGATAGTAAATAAACAAACTAATAATTTATTGACATCAAAATAGTGAGAGATCATATGTATTCCACTACCATAACATTTTAGGTTATATACCATAGCATTTCAGAGGCGTAGCGTTGGTCTAGAATGCCAGAGGTCGTGGATTCGGCTCCCATTCTAGATGTGTCTGATATATCATATCAAGCATTTGAGATCAAAGAATGTTACTACCGATTTTAAAATCAATTGCTTATTTCTTTTCACATAATTATAAAACAGTATATTTTAAACTCAAAAAAATCATAAAATATACGGCTATTTTATTGTCAAGTATATTACAAAAGTTTACAATTTTTTGTTTTTTATACAATAGTAGGTGATTAAAAAACATTCCGAAGTTTGGGTTTGAATCTATGAAAAATAGACTATATAAATTGATGTAAACACTAAATTATATACATTAATTATATACAATATACATGTATAATTTTTTTTATTTTTCCAGTATTAAGTGAGATATAACAAATTTTGTGTTTGCCCCTCCCTCTAAACCCCTTTTTTCTTGTTCGATTTTTAGCCTTTCAAATACCAAAAGCACCTCATATACCAAATTTTATTCTGATCTGATTAAAACTGGTCACTAGAGTGACATTAGATACATCGCTAATGATAATTGACAATGTTTGAACAGAAATTATGGTAAATCTATAAATTTTATGAAAAAAAGTTTCAAAAGTTATTGCTTTTTAAACAAGGAAAATTTTTTCTTCTATCTCTTACCGTTTTCAAGTTATAAATTTTCGCCCTCCTAGCGGGGAGAGGGAAATTTCCGGTTTTCAGACTTTTCTGGGTGATTTCAGCCTAAGACCTATCTATCAAAAATCGACTTTCTAGGCAACTGGAAGTACTCTAGAATATTAATGATGAGTGAACCAGTCACCAAAATGTCGATTTTTAGGGTTAAATATCTTGGAAACTATTAAAGCTGCAATTTTGAAACTTGGTACGTACCGCCAGATGGTGGGTCTCTCGCTACGTTTTAAAGCGCCATAGCTTTTTTAATTCCTGAAAAACAGAGCCCTACAAACTGTCTCTTATTCTTCCTTTAAAGATAGTGTTTAAACTTGGTCTGACACGCTACCGTGCTGTGATCTGCTGTGCTGTGATATGATCTAGATACGTATATATGTAGATACTTTTTAATAAGATTATATATTTATAGTTTCGTCTAAATGTATAAGTACGTAGGGGATACATGAACACCTTGCATATTTTATTCACAAAAATACCAAACATCGAGTTGATTGCTATTGCCTGCTGTACAAGCAATTAATATTTGACCTCACTAAGCCAAAATTGAATTAAATTAAATGTTATTGATGCCAATCGAATTTAGCTCATTAACTCTTATTGATAAATTTTCTTTTACCTTGGATATTGAGGTCCGAACTGTGTATAACAGCAATTATTCCAACAACCTCTTGAAAATGGGTTATATCCACCTTTGAATTTCCCAGTAACTTGTTCATTTGTAGTTCGCCCTCGGGATACCAGTACCATATGAAATCCTGTCAAACCAAACACGGGTATTGCTAGCACTGTCACAATGCCCATTAAAACCATACTGATCCACAGATTAAGGATTAAAATATATATATATATATATGCAATCCATATAAATAATATTCAGTATGTTCAGCGTTTCCTCTGCCCATTTAAATTTTCACGAGTAAAGTGGCTCCCGTATTATTACGGTAAGTTGTTGTAAAAAGGATACGATACTATAGGTCCAACTTCTGATAAACGTTCTTTGTTGTGTAAAACGAATACTAAACTTAGTCCAAAAATACTGAGCATGTGTAAACTAAGCGATATGAGAAAAAAAAAGAAAAATCTATAATTACGACGGCCTATACAATTATTCACCCAAGGACAATGATGATCAAATGTCTGAAAAGTAAAAAAAGTTTTTAGTTTGAATACTGATCAACATATAATACAAACATAAATCATATAAAAAATTTGTTTTGACAAAAGCCGCTAAACTGAAATTTTACCATAATTTTTACTTTTAAAATACGCCTATAAATCCTACAGTGTTTTAGCAAATGAGGTGTCTTTAAAACCGACATAGTATCCTGAGATAAATATACGTAAGAGACTAAAATCAAATTAAAATGATTTCTGCACATTTAACCAAGTTTTAATGAATCAAAACTTAAAAACAAAAATCGAGGGAAAAAACTTTTGGGGTATTTTCATAAGTTTTATAAATGTCAAAGTCTTAGAGTTTAGTGCGATCGAGTCACGACTAGTATAAGAATAATAATAAAAATTTTTTCCCAAGATTAATACTCTTTTCTATTGCTTTAGTAATTGAAATAATACGAATTTCATAATCGAAAATTTTTTTAATAAATTATTTATTTCAATTTTTAAGAAAATACGATGTTTTACTTATTCTAATTAACCAGTCAAAGTGGCCGAGCGGTCTAAGGCGTTATGTCTGCGTAGTATGCCTACTTGGAAACTGGGAGATTATGGTTCGAATATGATTCGGCATCGACAGTTTGTCAATTAAGAAAAAAAAAAAGGGGGCGGTTAATTGACTAAACTGTCGGCGTATGGACAAGAACGAAGAAACCGGCTATGCTTGAGAAGGTTTTCTGCAGTTTCCTTCACGAACTCCAAATGAATATCGGCATAGTTCCTATCATAGTCGGCTGCAGCCGCATATCCTACCAATTCCTAATCTATACACAAAAATTCCTTCTCCTCCACTCATATCCTCACATCCTTAGGCATCACAATGGACCTTATGGTCGAAGTGTAGTCCATCCAGGACAGCCTCTACAATCTCTCTACCTATTCTAATTAATGTTGCTGTTTTTTCTCTGCCACCCCCCCCCCCCCCCGATACTTTAACTGTAGATCCGCGCCTGATCATAGTAAACAAAAAATTTTTACTGGAAAGTTATTTCTTATAGAAATACAAACGACTTCAAAACATTTTTTTCAAAAGTGCTTCAGTTTGAAAAATATGGTAATCAATGTATGATATAAATAAAAACTTTTATGTAAATTGGTTTTATTATTATAGTTCAAACCATTTGTTTATATCAGAAAATTATCACGAGTCCAAACTTCTATTTCGAAGGAAGAATATTAAAAATGATTAGAAAAAATAAGTAGAGAATTACTATTAATAAATTTACGAGTGTAGCATCGTATTTCTTACAATTTCTGTACTATTATGAAATTGTAAATGTTTGTTTGTTCGAACATCACGCAAAAACTACTGGGCCGATTTTGATGAACTTTTTGTATTTGTATATTCGTTTTCATTACATGTACAACTTAATAGCAAAAATTATTGTAATCCTTAATCAAAACGTTTGAGAAACGATTCTAGAAAATAAGGTATACAGACATAAACTACATAATATATTAATTTGATGAAACGTACCTCAATACAATGATTACACACACTACAATGAGAACACCTTGGAGGTCTATAAAATTTACATGTAACACACCACTTCATACGCACAGTTATACCATTTATATCAACATTTTTATATAAAGGTGCACGAAAATCATCTTCACGGTCTTCATCCGGTGGAGCTGAAATTAACAACATTTACTTCACGTATCACATTAATGAATTGGACAAAATGTATTACCTTTGGGTATAACTCCCGGGTCCATGAAAGTGGCTAGGGTAAAATTTGCTAAAACGAAAAACGTAATAACGCCCTGGTATGCTGGAACCCATGGATGACGGAAAATATAATATTGACATCTAAAACCAAAATTAACAATGAGCAAAAAAAATGAATTGACATTTTATATGAACAACTTACGGGAAATAAAAAAATAATGTCGTTGCACTTAATAATAATGTCCAAGCAAATGTTGCAGGGATATACCTTGTTTTGACATCACATTTGGGCATTATGCTGAAGAAAATGCCAAAACAGAAAATATTAAGAAAGTTTTCTTTTATAGATCAACATGGCCGCACCTACACAGTAATCGAAATTTATGAAATAGTCCCTTCTATTTATCACACGGTTATTACAATTAAATAATAATTCATACATTTATGAATTCTAAAAGTCATTTATTAAGGACAAAATCGTTAGAAAAAAAAATTAGACTTAAAACATAACCGGTACCAGCTTTCTCTTCATATTATTACCAATGTGACGTTACGCAGGGTCGCCAGCTGCGAAAAGCTAATTTAATTTTCACTTTACTAAAAATGGGATTTCAATCAAATTGTAAACTTATGATTTAAATTTATTTAATTATTAATTGATAATTCATAACTCATATTTACTTTCACATATTTTGTAACAGAAACAAAAATATTTGTGTATAAATATACAGAGTGATTCAGTTACCTAACAACTACAGGGAACTGGTTCTGGTTAGTGGAATGGCCGAATGGCATTTAAGATCCATATTTTGTTTGGAGTCTATAGTTATAATGTTGAATACGTCCTTGATAAAACAACTTAATTTATATACTTGACTTATTTTGAATATTGATCGCTACTAAAAAACAATAGATCATTAATAGTTTTTATTCTGAATGAAATCAATAGTTTTTGAAAGATCTGCTAGTTGAACATTTCTTCTTTTTGTTTGTGTAGTTTTTCATTCAATTAATCAATTCGAAATATTTTGACAATATTATCGTGAATACTAAAACATATCTGCAGACTTTTTATCGGTTGAATGTCGATAATTTACTCGGTTTGGTATTAAGGCATGTAGATATATGAAAACGTACACCAAATAATGTTATTACAGAGTGCTCGCACACAATGCGACTAAAAATCGATCGACTGTAATAACAAAAAGTACAAAATCGATCGACTGTAATAACAAAAAGTACAAAATGACCAAAAAATTTTGTTTTAGTTCCTTCGTGTCGTGACCCCTCCACTTCAGATACTACCAATGTTGGAAATTTGGAATATTAAATATATAAGGCAATGCCAATCAATTAGGCAAGTGAAAATTTCGAAATTTTATCTGCGGTAGATTATTGATGCACTATGTTCTTCGCGCAAATATGAGTGAGACAAAAAAAAATTAATAGCATACAAAAAAGTATCATTTATCGACTTTTATCGTGTATATTCGATAACTCATCGGATATTTTTTATTTCATATATTATAATTATTAATTACAAATTTTTATTAATGAGTCAATCCTAAAAATTTGTAGTAATATCATTATTTAACAGAACAACTAAAAATAAATTTATTGCCTGCTCTAGATACATTTGATTTGGATAGTTTCTGTTTATAATGCTATCTGTAGAGAAATGCTGAATGTAAATATTTTGAAGAAAAGTGAATCATAAAGTAATTTCACGCCTTCAAGAATATTGACTAATAAATTTTGCAATTTTCAAAATTGCTAATTAAATTTTGTTACTTTGCATTTTTCTTCTATTGTTTTTTAGATAATCAACGAGAAAAATTTAAATTCGAATATCAAATTGAAAATATACATTTACATTAAAGATATTAATATTTAAAAAATATTTAATTATATTAATTATAAATGGTTGATTTGTTGCAATATACATAAAAATTATATTTTCAAATTATACATCAAAGTTAAAATTTTTTTTTTTTACATTTTACATATAGATGGCGCGTAATTAAAAACTATCAAAAGCCTGTATGGCGATGTGAAAAAAAATTCTTTTGTATATTTGTAAAAATTAATATTAAATATTAATAAGTAATAATAAACAAAAACATAAAATGTGAATTTTTTTAAATAAAATTACATTTGTTCCATTATTTTTGATTTTAAGAGAAGATCTCATAATATAAACAATTCCGTTAAAATAACTTTTGTAAATAAATCAATATAAATAAACAAGAAACGCATCAAAAAATACATAAAGAAATATTTATAATACAGGTGGGTATTGTTTATTGTCAAATATGTTATTTTAATTTAAGATACAAACATTACTTGATAAGAATGTAAATGACTTCTAAACATTTTCAGTGAAATGGCAGAAACAAACAAATTTGTTTGTATATTGTGTAATAAAAGTTATGAATCAAAAGAACAATTGAATGTACATTTTCGATTACATGCTGATCAACCATCAGAAAATAAAACAAATGCCACCGTACAAAGTCATGAGAAAGATACAATACCGTGTGATGTTTGTATGCAAGAATTTAAAACCATTTCGTTAGCTATTCAACATAAATATAAAAAACATCCAGATGCAATTATGAAATTTTTTTGTAAATTTTGTGGAATGCAATTCCCTTTAAAAGTACCTAATTGAAGTTATTATCAAATGATATTCTAGATGAAATTTTTATACACGAGAACCAAAATATTATTTTGATTGGGTTTAGTCAAACTTCTTTTTATAAATTCTAGTCACCAATTTATCTTTATCTCTAAATTATAGACTAATGTGTAGAATCTACACTAATATTATAAAGCTGGAGAGTTTGTATGTTTGAACGAGCTAATCTCAGGAACTACCAGTCCTATTTGAAATTATTTTTGCGTTTTATTGACCGTTTGTTCAGAAAGGTTATAGGATATAAAAAGTTTACATTTGATGCATCTGTGATGCATGGTAGCTACGTTAGAAACCTAACTTTTAAACGGTGCGACGTAGAGAAAATTTTTAAATATAAAAAATGTTTATCTAAAAAAAAAACAACATCTTTTATATGAAACATTTTTATACAACATATAGTTTAGGCACAATTTTAGTGGAAGCCTTTGTGGGCAGCTAGTCTAATATAAAGATATTGTTTTCGAAGCTGAAAATCCATATTGACATTTTGTAAGATCACAACGGTTTTAGATTCCCTAATGTCAAAGATATCATTTTTGAGCCATCACCTGTATGAGTATTACCGACTAAGTATTAAAGAAGCAAAATATTCCACATTGAATTGAATTTATGCAAAAAGTACCCCGAAGCCTTAGTGCGGTGCACTAAGGCTTCGGGGTACGAGGAGCCCCTAGAGCTCAAGGCCATCACCAAAAGTACTAAAAATTAAGATACTATTTCAAGATCAAAAATTTGTGTATATGTATAGTTTTGTAAAGCTTATTTTAGAAGAGATTTTGGACAACTCAAGCGCCACGCTTATGAAAAAATTCTTATATAATTTTAATAAGAAGCCGTTTTTATTCCTGTAGGAACTAAGGGTTCTTAACAACAACAAAATTCATTTATTATTATGTCTAGTACGAATCAGCGCATTAGTACCGGAAACTCTTCTGCCAAAATTTGTTTGCCCAATTCTCTTCAATATGCAGTACTGATTATAAAATTGCATGTTGTCTGCGGATAAATTAGTACCAAACTTTTTTTAACGAAATTTTTGAACCAATTACAACAAACAAATGGAATTTTTGAACGGGATATTTTTTTCATATTGTTTGTATTGGAGTCAAAGAATATGAAAAAAATTTGTCCCGTTCAAAATTTCTGTTTGTTTTCAAATGGTTTAATAATTTCGTTTTAAGAAATAATATGGCAGCACCAATTTTCCCCCAGGAACATGCAATCGTTTAACCAGTGCTACATATTAAAGAAAATTATTTTGTCCTACAGAGTAAATGTGGACGTGCCAATGTTCTACAGGAGGGGCCCCCAAGAACGTTGGGACGCCCCTGGAATTATATATATACCGGATATAAAGTTTGTGAAATTCGTTATTCGGGCATTTAATACATATATTAAGTTTATTATATTTAAAATTTCATCAGAATATCATTTAACTATATTACTATTAGTTAAATATTAATAAAAATAAATAAACTGGTAACGATTTTTAGACAACACATGATAAACATTTAAGTACACATGATAATGAGAAACCAATCGGAGAATTTCCATGTTTAGACTGTAATGCAATATTTGTATCTGAAAATGGACGTAGATATCATATTAAATCGGCACATAATCGAGTAACAAGTCTTATAAAACCAGTAAATACACCACCACCTTCAAAAAAAATTCGATTAAATAACGCAAATGAAGCACAATCTGTTTATTATTGTTATTTATGTGGAGTGCCATATATCAATAAATTTAATTTACAGGTATTTGTATATATAATTAAAACTATAATTACGTTACCCTTAAATCTTTAAATCTGATTAAGAGACATAACATTCTGTGACATCAAATGCTTGATATGAAAAATCATACACATCTAGAATGGGAATCGAACCCACAACCTTTGGCATGTTTAGACTGGCATGGGTTAACCTTTAGCATGGGTTATCGGGTTAATATGGTGGGTCTGTTTCCATTATGGTCAATAGAAGGCTATAAACTGTATTAGCCTTAGTGACAGTCACATGACGGTGTTTTCTTATAAAATTTGCGGGGTCCATTAATTTATAAAAAACATTTCTGATGAATAAATTATTTTAATATTATTTTAGCGTCATTTAGAAAAGAATCATAGCGAAATTGAAAGAAATAATATTCCAGCAGATATGCTTAAGTGTACAACGTGTGATGCATTATTCTATACAAAACAAGCTTATGATTGTCATGTATTTGATCACAAACCTGATGACTTATATGTAACGAGTGAAGAACAAAGGTACGGTTTTATTTAACTTAATTTTAATATTGGTAAATATGTCATTTCGATTTAAATTTGAGGTCTAATTTTGATTCATTTGCTATTCTATTTCGAATAAGACTGGTTATTTTAGTGCATGATCCACTGATAGATTATTTATATCGTAATTGCTGTACTGAAACGTGTAACTTGAATGTCTGAAATTATGTTTTTGCACTATGAAGTTATTTATATCATTTTCATTATTTGAAAATGGTCATAGTGACCGAAACATATGTAACAATTGGTTTTTACCTAAAGCTTAAAAATTTTAATGGTTTACTTTTGCAAAAATAAAATATAAAAATCAGTATAGATATTGTTGTAATTTATTAGTTATCTAAATATTTAAAAACCACATCCAAAATTTTGGACAAGTTAAAAAACATACAACCGTCATAT
This sequence comes from Nineta flava, assembly GCA_963920215.1. Classification (NCBI taxonomy): domain Eukaryota; kingdom Metazoa; phylum Arthropoda; class Insecta; order Neuroptera; family Chrysopidae; genus Nineta; species Nineta flava. The sequence continues at coordinate 92,750,987 of OY986040.1, forward strand.
TTATTAACTGTTTGAAAAACAATTAATAAATATGCCATCAGTTAAATAATTTCAAGATATTCAAAATTTCGATTGTCAATGTGATAAGCGTCAAGCTAGTATACTTTCATGTATACACATCAGTAAATGCGTAAACATTTTGGGCCTGTGAAAAAAACCTTCTGCCACTGGCTATTGTACTATTTACCAGAATTTATAAGTTAATTCATCATAAAATTATAGATTACAAACTGTGACACGTGTGGATCAAGATTTTGATATTCGAAGGGTCCAATTACCAACTGAAAAGTTTATTCCAACTACCAAACCAAATAGAAAATCATATTTGAAAACGGTAAGTTAATTATTCTGATTATATTCAAAATTATATTTGATAGAACACTATTTTTAATCTCTTCTGTGTTGTTTAAACTAAGATTCTAATTAATTTATTTGAAATTCAGGGTATAAAATAATGTTATGCGTGTGACATCTATGCAAACGCATAGCATTATTTTAGATCCCGTAAACGATCAAATAAATGAACAAAATACCTTGTATAAAAAAACATGAACCGTGACCAACAATAAACTTCTCAAATAGGGCTCGGTCCTACATTGTTTAACATTGTGCAAATGTTTCAATATATAACGGCCGATATTCGGCTTACCCACTTGTCAGGCGCTTTGCGGTAATATATGTCCCAATCTTTAGGGTAATATTAAAAATGTAGATTTATAAAAAAAATTATTAAAATATTTTTAGAAAACAAATTTATCAAAACAACATAAAAATGATGAAAGCGATGAGGAATTATCACCAACTTCCGATATTGAATCAAGTAGTGATGAGGAAGAATCGTCGAATTCAACAACAATGTCCGCAAAAAACGTAAATAGTGCAATAAAATCAAAAAATGAAAATATAAAAAATGTTATAGTGAAGAAACGTCTATATGCAATTGTCGATGCAAATGGATTAATAACACAAACTTGTAAAAATATTCCAAAAAATGCCGTTCTAGCAAAGTCAAATTTAATCAAATTAAAAAACAGTGATATTTTAAAGACTTTAAATAAATCTAATTCTAGTAAAATAAATGTAAAAGTAAGTAATTCGGAACATAGTTCACGATCAAATAGCACCAGTGATTACAAATCAAATGAACTTAAACAAGATGATAATACAAGTCATATTAGAGTACTTTCAAAAACAAACAAATTGGACATCGATACAAAACAAATAGCATTAATTAATTACGATTCATCAAATAAAGGCATTGAAGAAGATCATTTACAAAAATATAACTTAAATAAGGTAACTGAAACTACACTTCAAAAATTATCAAACAATCAAAGTACTGTAGACATACAAAATTTAAAAACAAATCAATTAAAAATAATCAAAATTGTGTTAAACAGGTTGCCAGAAAAGTATGAAAATATACTATTCAATATGAAAAATGAAACATTATCGTCAGAGAATTGAAGAGAATTTCCGTTTTGTTTTTAAATTCAATAAACATTTCGTATTTATTTTGGATATGTGATCGAAAATACAATTTGTATACATTTTTATTTGTGTAGTGTGCCCGATAATTATTGTAGAAAGTTACTTCACTTTAATTAATAGTACAAGATATATGGTTTGTCTTTGAAAAACTATGCCCCACTTGAAATTTTGGTTATAGATTAAATTTGAGCTGGGATTTAAGAATCTAATGAATCGATAAAAAATTGAAAGTTGAAGTAAGTTAAATGTATGGTATCCCTCGAAACGGAACAAATATTCCTCAGGTTAAGGATATTCAAAAGGTGGGATATTGCATTGCAGAGAATTTTTTAGGTAATGAAAACAAATGTGGTACTAATCTGCGCATTAACAGAAACACTAACATGCTAGTAATAAATAGCTTTTTTTAGTTAAATGTTCAAATTAAATTTTATTTTATTAATGTTTAATGTCCCAATTAAATTTAATTTTATGCGTTTATTAAATTAAAAGTTTATTAAATGCGTTTATCATATTAAAAACGTATTTTACTTTTATTAATGGATGATTTCTATTTATTAACGTATTATGGAACGTAATGAAATAAGTTTGAAATAAATTTGAACATTAAAAATTAATAAAATGTCGAATTTGTGCAGATTCATACCACTTTTGTATTTCCAACTTCAAGAAATAATTTTTTTTAGAATTACACATTTTTGGTCAATTTTTCATGTACTATAATGGCAAATCAAACATTTAAGAATTTATCAAAAGTACTAACAATCGAACTTACATAAATGGAAAAGTAATAATTACTCACAGTGAGAAACTAGCTACGAGTAACATACTTCGATTTCATATGCCGGAAATAGTTACAATTAGCTAATTCAAACTGATAGTTCAAAGTAGTCATCTTTGTAGTCGAAATATGTATTTATAAAATACAAATAATTGATCTAGGCATTTGGGGCTAAAATTGAAATTTAATGGTAATTAATGAAAAGAAAATACTTGGTCATGGTCAAAAGGAGTTGATTTTTAATATTTTAGAAAACACTTTCCGAAATTTTTTGTACGTTCGCCGCTGTTTACATGATTTGGTTAGATTGTAGTGGCTGTCCTTGATGGGACACACTTAGACCGCTTTTTATATATCAAAGTACCATATTCATATGCGTGTAAGCTTTTTTTTTACAAATATTTGAGCTGTCATTGTGATAAAACTATTAAGTTAAAAGAAAATTTTCAAGCAAAAAATATTTGTTTTTAAATTAGAAACACGTTTTTTAACTTAAACTTTTCGGTTAACTTAAACGGTTTCGAGATATGTTATTAGATAGACATTTGAGTATGCGATACATGGAGCAATTATACTCATTCACGAAGTCGTAGTCACTTTTTAGCTCAAGAATAAAAAATTTCAGCTCGTAATATATTTTCGTTTTAGAGTGATGAATCATAAGTTTATGAAAGTTGGAAAATTGAATTAATTCGAGCTAAATTGTAATAATTTCAGGGGCAACATGCAGGTACTCCTACAGTTGCGAAAATTGATATCCATGGGTGTGTTTAGCTGCGTTAATTTATCGGCCAGAACATGACTGAGGGTTTTCGCCAGGGCTTTCATCATCCGCCATTTTGCTGACTTAAATTCGAAGTTTGTTTATAAAATTAAGTAATTAGTGATTTGATATTTTTTTATTGAAATTGTTGGATATTTATATTCAATACAAAAATAAAATTTTACTTTCTAGCGCTTCAATCTGAAAGTTTTGCGACTTATTTAAAGAGAGCGTTCTTCTTCTAGTATGTACGGTCTATGGTATTAGACATCCATACATTTTGTAAATCAGTCTTCAAAAATATACAGAATGTAACAGAAATAATACTTAATTTTTAAACAGTAGAAAAATTAAATTATATTTATGTATATATTAGAAATATTTTAAAGTCGAAAGTGTACGATCTAGTCGTCATTATTGTCAATGCTGAACGATATGAATGATGTCAATGCGGCTCTTAAATGTTATGTGTTCTTTTTGTTACACCTTGTACATTTCACAACTATGTCAATATAAAAATACAAAATTGTGTAAAATACATGTTAAAGGAGTTATCACGTTTTTTTTTTATTTTCCTCAATTTAACTGGTAACTGGTAAAAAAAATCTGTAGACAATAATTAAATTTCATCCTAATCAAAAAGGGAAATCAGGCTATAGAAACATGGAGACTAGACAAGGAGTCCGAACTCAAACGGGAGAATTGACAAAATATGTCAACGTAATGGTAGAAGTTATATTTACTTTTTGTGCCACTAGCGTCACTAGTTTTCATTTTGCACCGTAGTGAATTAGTATAATTAATAGGAGTGAAGTATATATTTGTCATTTTGTTAGACTTATTAAAAAATAAAAGTTTAATTTATATCTGATTCAATAATCTTCTCAATTGATTTTAATTTAATTTATGTCTACTTAATTTATTTGCATTTTTACAATTCCAACTTTACAGGTTATTATTTAATTATTCGATGTTTTATAATTATTTTGCTTTTTATTGTTATGTAATTATTTTGTGAATTTTTAACTATTCAAGTAATTAATTTCATTTATCCCATCAATATTCATCAATTAATTTCATTTTCTTTATCCACGGTAGAAAGTACGTACTTGCTTACACGGCAGAAAGTCTAACATTTATGCTTCGGTAGGGGCGCTCTAGTGCATGCTCTAGTGCGCAGCTAGAGCATGCTTTTATTTACTGAGATGTATTCGATGCCCGCCCCCGGCTGGTCGGGGGCATCAAGTACGTACTTTCGGCCGTGGATAAAGACAAATAGTATACACTACACGGGCAGAAAGTTTGAGAGCCCTGCTCTGCGCGCCAGTGCAGGAATGTCAAACTTTCTGCCCTTGTAGTGTAATATACTATTATTATAAAAAGTATTTTGTTGGAAAAATACTTTGGCTGCAAATAATTTTTATAATACTGCATAAATGCGCCCTGTTTTTCAATTCAATCCTGCGCCTTATACACTTCACTGTTTCCGGTGCAGAAGGAACACTACCGACATCTTATTTTTGTCAATTATTTGTTTACATGGAGTTCGGACTTCTTGTCTAGTCTCCATGTATAGAGAGATCAGCTGAGTCAACCGGATACCCTGTCTTGGAAATCTTTACTACTAGAGATCAACAATATATGTTAAAAATAAAATGTCGATAAATACAAAACTGAATTTTAGCACACGAGCGCAACTATTAATATTAAATATTCCGTCCCAGTTCTAGCCACTCCGATTCTCAGTAATATTAATGAACTACTGAGCTAGTATTTCATTTATAAGATGCAGACGATGTGATATCCTACCTTCAAATATTGAGACAATATATAAAAAATATGAGCCCCTAATTAGTTTTCTACATCAAAAACTGTTGATCTGAGATTCAAAATTTGGCAAAAATAATGATTCAGTTAAAGGTTGACAGTCGAGCCATATTTTGGTTTGGAACAAGGTAAGTGGAGAAGAATGTCGTTTGTTTCAAGTTATTTAGGGACGGAGATATAATCTTCTAAAATTGACTTTTCAAAATGTCACATTTATTTTATTCACTTATATATTTTTATTATGTATGCTGTCATAGATATGTAATTTTTAAGGTTTTGAAACTAACAGGGTTAAACGACCACCTTACTTCAACAGTATACTTGCGTGAACTGCGCTATGTCGATTAATCTATGTACTTCAATTTGAGTCATAAACCCGGACCATTATATTAACGGGCAGCCCATTAGAGATTAAGCTAGAGAATAGCAAGAAGCAAAGGAAATAGATTTCGATTAGCTGAAAGGAATTAAATAAAACATCCGTCTAAATTAAATCAGGCAGCCAAAAAATAATTTTCGCCAAAAGCACTCAGAGTTAAACTGGAGAAGTTCAGTTTAATTTTCATCCCAATATAATCTTCAATGTTATGTCAAAGAATACAATATACGTGTATATTGTATTCTTTGGTTATGTTCAGCTCTCTGCATGGGAGCCGATGGATATTTTGTATCCACTTTTATATCTGTTTTTTTTTTTACTTGTAGTTCGATCATTTTAAAAAAAACACCGGTGATTGATCCTGTATTAATGATCTTAGACGACCATTCGTCACACACAAAATCTGATAGTTATTTTAAAAGCAACAGAAAATTATGTGACTTTGTTATGCTTATCACGACATATATCGTTCAAATTGCAGTACCTGATGTAGCTGTTAAATTTCCACTTTCCTTCATATGCTTTGAAAGTATCCGCCAACCTGGATTCTGAGATATTGATAGTTTCCTTTACCAAGTAATCACCAAGATTTACTAAATAATCTTAAAAAGTGATGGTATGGGAGAAAGGAACGAGAAAGTTAAAGAAAATTAATAAATGGTAAGTTGAGTAAATGTAAGAAAAAATTTGGTTGTAATTTATTTTGCAAGTTTTATAACGCGGCAAGTTTTAAAATATTTGAAACAAAAGAAAGAATAACTTGCCAAATTATAAAATTTTAATAAAACTATACAGTACACCTATACAATACACATACATACAAACATCTGGATAGTGTATAGGTATACTGTATGTGTATGGTTGATTGTTTGTCATTTAAAAGTGGGGATTTTGTGAAGCACATACTAAGTTAAGAATTCAATGAACATATTTAACCCACTCTCATTACATGTGTACTGACTGACTTCACACAGTAACCAGACGGCCAGCCAGTAATAAATAATATTTAACATTGATTCTCTATTGGAAAAGCTTTCCAATACACACGGTATATTATCTCTATGCTATACTGTATTGGGATGCTCCAATAGATATCAACGTTAAATATTATTTACTACTGGCAGGCCGTGTGGTTACTGTGCGGAGTCAGTCAGTACACATGTAATGAGTACACACTCTTAAACGAATCAGTACACAGTCAATGAGTCAGTACACACTCTTAAATGACAAACTACCATACGCATATGAGATGACTCTCATTACATGTGTACTGACTGACTCCGCACAGTAACCACACGGCCTGCCAGTAATAAATAATATTTAACATTGATTCTCTCTATTGGAAAGGCATTCCAACACTGTATATTAGTCATTAAAAACAGATAGCTCAACCTACGCGATTCTCTTCCTCTTTCTATCTGAGGTACAACTTTTGACTCGGCTTGCCTACTCTATATATATTATCTCTATGGCGAATACAGGTAACTCTTTCAGCGAGAAATGGATGCACTAATGGGAGTGTGTAATGGATAATATAGTAAATTATGAATAACTAATAAAATATTATTGTTTTAATAAAAATAATAGGCCATCAATCACCATGAAACGTCTTTTCGTCGATTGAAATAAAAAAATCTCAAGTATTTTGTAATTGAGGGGCTAAACAAAAAAATTTAGGTTGATTAGAAAATAATTTTTTATAAATAAACTAATTACCGTCAAACGATTTAAATAAACCATTTAAGTACCAGTTGGCCGGATCACATCGAAGCGGGGATGTACTTCAAATTTATATTAAAAGGGAATCCACCAATATTGATGAAATTTTTAGAATTAGTCAAAATTTTTTAGTTTTTCTTTACAAGCTGTATAAAATATTAATATTTGTTATATTTAAAAAACTTATATTTAAAGCGTATTCTTTTAAAATAGCAACTGAAACTACAAAAACAAATATTAATATTTTATACAGCTTGCATACACACTAAAAATTTTAAGTGACACAAAAATCGTACTTATACGCTCCTGTTCTAAAATTTGCTGCGAGCGCTGGCAGTGCTTCACCGAGCGTTCCCGAATTCGTAACTGCACGCTGCAGCAGTACTGTGAAAAAAATGACGTCATGAATTTTGTGCTGTGACTGCTGCCGCTGAAAAGGTGAAGCAATGAACATGGTGGCGTACTGTAAGTGCTGTGAACCGCGTTCTAATTTTCACGGCTGCAGTAGCAGTAGCAGTGCGCTTACAATTTTGGAACGCTGTTCGCAGCTTGATTCATGGCGTTAACACTCATAGCGCTGGCAGCAAATTTGGAACGTACCCTATGGATACGTGCCACTTAACGCTCGCAACACCCACGACCACGACCGCTGAAATTGCCGTTCCACTAACGTAAAAAGGCCGCGGGCGTTGTAGGCGAATGTTATAGGTGGAACGCAAATCTTGAGCGCTGTATGCTCGCAATATGGCGGCATGGTGAAAACGTGCAACTGTGAGGGTTGTGAGGAAATATTCCGCATGGATTGGAGTAAAATTTAATTCAACATGGCAAGAAATAATTAGAATTGAATGAAACAAAATGTTAAATAATTATTTTTATTGATATTTAAAAAATATGAAGTTTTTTATGTTCCATTTTTTTAGGTTAGGTTAAGAAAAATATAATTTTTTCTCCAACAAAAGATATTCGATTGAGAAATATTATTTTATCTGTAAAATTAAGGGGCCATTTAACATTTTCGGCACGTCTCGCATTCTCCAATGACACTGTCATTTCCACTTCAATAAATGTCAGTTTCAGGATTGTAATTTTTTGTTACAATCTGTAACAAAAAATTACACTGTTCGTTTCGGTGAAAGCCCACTCTGACCCACCAATATTGTATAGGCGAAGTAGGCGCGACGCTGTCACGAACAGTGACGTCATCCATGACGTCGAGCGATCGCTCGTGACGACCACGGACCTTAGGTGGAACGATGCAGAGGCTGTAAAATCGTTGCGGGCGTTTAGTGGAACGTACTCTATGTATAATGTGTGCGTTTTCCATTACAGCACTAAAGCGCATTATGCGGCTAAATGCTCAACGTTGAATGTTTCAACTACAGCAACGCTTCGCACAATCGAGCACTTTGAAAAGTACTACTTTCACGTGATGCGCGCAATGGATACCAACTTAGTAGCAGAAAATATTTAATATTTTCATTAAATATATCACTTGATGATGAACTAATTGATTGATTTAAACTTGGAGTAGTCGATAAATCATCATCATCACTATCATCTGGATAAGATGATTCAATTAAAAAGTATATAATTTTTTTAGAACTCATCTAAAAAAATTACTAGTCAACACAAAAAAATTTTACTGAAATAATAAAAATCGAAATTACTTAAAATAACCGTAAAAATTTTTTTACCAATTGTTATTGTATAGCACTTTATTTATACATTAATGAGGTTAAGTTCATGAATGTTTTTTTTTCTTTCAACACCGAACCTAGTGCACTCTGCTGGTGTACTTGAAAACTAATGCACGTTCCATTAAGCATTAGCACACTTCGGCATTATGCGCCACTGAGTTGCATTATGCTCTGTAGTTGGAAAACTACCTGTATTCTTTGGTCATAGATACTACTGGTCGTGTTCGGCCGAAGTAATCTTAGTAAGATAGTCAGATTATCTTACTTAGTCGTCGGCCGGGACACTTTATGCTTACTAAGAAACTTTTCTTATGCCGCCATTTTTCTTAGTTTCTACGTCACGGGCAGTGTTGCCAGATATTCCGTTTAACGGTAGATCTACCGCTTTTTTAGTATTTCTACCGTTCTACCGTTTTTTTTAATTTTTTGAATAAATAAAAAAATTTTGAATTTGTGTCATTTTTTTCAATTTTTTATAATAATAATAAATTTAAAACTCCCCAGTCGTACAAATACAAACTCAGTCATTACAGACCATATTCCATTATTTGAAATAATGGAATATGGTTCTGTAATTACTTTAAGGTATTATTTTATAATGGATTTTAAACAATAAGTAATGCAATATATGACAAATAAAAAGAATTAATATTATTTAATATTTGAAGAAAAAAAATTCTATAATATATTAAATACTAATGTAATATAATTTTAATTATTCTGAATAAAAGTATTTATTTCAAACTATTTAAATTGGAATTTTCACTTTTTGAATCTACCGCTTTTTAAGAAATCGGCTGGGTCATATTGATGTTCCTCCATTAAAATTATCCATTTTATTAAATTTTTATCTCACTTATTACAATAATAAAAATTGTCAACACATGAGAAATGTTCTGAATTTGATACATAAACAAATAGGTTATGATCAGTGTCGCGAGTCCGATTTCTTGAAAAACGGTAGATCTACCAAAATACAGCGGTAGATTCAAAAAGTGAAAATTCCAATTTAAATAGTTTGAAATAAATACTTTTATTCAGAATAATTAAAATTATATTACATTAGTATTTAATATATTATAGAATTTTTTTCTTCAAATATTAAATAATATTAATTCTTTTTATTTGTCATATATTGCATTACTTATTGTTTAAAATCCCATTATAAAATAATACCTTAAAGTAATTACAGAACCATATTCCATTATTTCAAATAATGGAATATGGTCTGTAATGACTGATTTTGTATTTGTACGACTGGGGAGTTTTAAATTTATTATTATTATAAAAAATTGAAAAAAATGACACAAATTCAAAAATTTTTTTATTTATTCAAAAAAAAAAGGTAGATATACTAACAAAGCAGTAGATCTACTGTTAAACGAGATATCTGGCAACACTGATTAAGAAGCAAAAGAAAGTGTGTCCTGGCCGAAACTGGCTGACTCAGATGCTCAGAACATCTTACTAAGATTTCTTACTTCTGAGTTCGGCCGAACACACACACTGGCTGTGTGTTTAAATGGAAAGCAACCAGTAGTTGTTACTGAAAACAATACGGTTATAATTTACCACAATAAAAGGAATAGATAATTTGTGAACACTGCGAGTTGTCAATTAAAACATAATTTTATAAATAATAAAAATGTCAGATCATTCATTTCACGATGTAAATAATCCACATTTAATGGAAGGTGAAAATATAAAAATGGAAGATTTCTTACATACAGAACTAGTAATTAAAGAGGAGATATTAGAAGATGGTGTTTTGGATGATTATAAACAAATGTATTTTGAAGGAAAGCCATTTTCATGTGATATTTGTGAAAAGACATTTACCCTACAACAGAATTTAGTTGTACATCAGAGAGTTCATACGGGAGAAAAACCCTACGCATGTGATGTTTGTGATAAATCATTTACTCAAAAAGGGAATTTGGTAGACCATAAGAGGAGAATTCATAACGAAAATAAGTCGTTTGACTGCATAAGTACTTCAATGGCACATAAACGAACTCATACTGAAGGAAAGCGGTTTTTTTGTGATATCTGTGAAAAAAAATTTTCTCAACCACACAATTTAGCTGTCCACAAGAGGGTTCATACTGGAGAAAAACCTTTTTCTTGTAATATTTGTGATAAAAAATTCAATAACAAGGGTAATTTAGTTAAACATAAACGAACTCATACTGGAGAAAGGCCATATTCATGTGATGTTTGTAATAAAAAATTTACACAAATTCATCATGTACTAGTACATAAACGAACTCATACAGGAGAAAGACCTTATATATGTGATGTGTGTGATAAAACATTTGTTAACCAAGGCAATTTGAATGTACATTATCGAATTCATACTGGAGAAAAACCATTTTCGTGTGATGCTTGTGATCAAAGATATTCAGATAGGGCCAGTTTAGTAATACATAAACGAAGACATACAGGAGAACGACCATATGTTTGTGATTTTTGTGATAAAACATTTATTAATCACAGCAATTTAGATGCGCATAAGAAAGTTCATACTGGAGAGAGGCCACATTCGTGTGATGTTTGTGATAAAAAATTTTCACAACAGAGTTCTTTAATATCACATAAAAGAATACACTCCGGCGAAAAACCTTTTCCATGTGATGTATGTGGTCAAACATTTGCGCAACTAAACCATTTAAAATTTCATAAGAAAAAGCATTTGCGTACTTGAAGTGAACTACATTAAAATTTGGAAGAAAAATTCAATTGCCAAAATAGAAATTTATTCCAAATTAAATGAGGCCAAGACGCCCAGTTTTCTGAGTATATGGGCGTATATTTGTCGCCAGTAGATATAATTTTTCTGCTAGTTTCGCGGTAAGACAGTCAACAACTTATATACATATTTTATATCCATGGTATATATATATATATATATATATATATATATATATATATATATAGTGTTACAAAAATGTGTGTCTGACTATACACACCTGTAAACAAAATTGCCCGGCTGAGAGAGCGGATTAAGAATAAGTGTCGCAGGAAAAGAGATACGCCTGGAGTGCTCGAGAAGGTGAGGTAGTCCAAGAGCCATCGACTGGAGCAGTTCATTGTAGTCAATGGCGGTCTTCGAACATTTGCTTTAATGATTTTCAATCTCAGCTGATTAAAATAAACAACTGGATGTTTCTATAGAAACCACATTAAGTAATGTTTAAAGCATTATGCAGGAGTAAAATTATTAAATAACTAATGCTTTCATATAAACCACATCCAGCAATTTTTAAAAGATTATTGCATGAGTACTTATTAAATGACCGTAATTTCGTTATTTTATAACCGACGAGTAAGATGTAGTTCGATTGCTAAAACTTTTGTATATTCATTTTCTGGATATTTGGTTTTATACATTTGAGAAGTGACCGTCATTTTGAAATGAGGTATCATTTATGGAAAATTTATAAGGTCTATGTGTGTGAGATATTTGCCGAGTTTCAAAATTTTATATATATATATATATATATATATATATACATATATATATATATATATATTGTATTGTCCAAATTGGAACCCTCATTTTTTTATTTATACTATCTGATCGTATAGCTGATTAAAAAATATAAAAACCGAGTAATAAAATCTAGTTAATAATTAACCATTTTATAGACGTTTTAAAATGTGTATAAGATTACATTTCAAGAAAAATAAGGGGTCCTTAAATAACATTTATCAACAATTAAAAAAATTTTGTTTTTGATAAAAAAAATAGGCATCAGTCGGTTTTTATACCCGGTATATAATATATACCAGGGTATATTAAGTTTAGTTCCGTTTTTTTAACGGTTGAAAATAATGAAAACAGAAAAAAAAATTGTCATAGGTGTTCATAAAATGGCTAATTAGTCCATATCCGCAAATATGTCTGTCCGTCCGTCAATACGATAACTCAAAAACGAAAAGAGATAGCGAGCTGAAAGTTTGTATGTGTGTTCTAGAGCTAAAAAGTAAGTTCAAGTTCATGAATGGGTAAAATAATAAAAACTGCCTATCTTTGAAACCGTAAGAGATAGAACAAAAGTTTCTAAACAAAAAATGTTCCTTTTTTAAAAATAAACAACTTAGAAACTTTTTTTTCATAAATTCAGTATATAACAGGTATTTAAGCAATTATCTCAGTTAGTCGTTATTTTCACTTGTTTTTTGTACAAATAAAAAATTTTTTCTGTTATATAGATAATACGAAATAAACTTATGTATGAAAAATTATGCCCTCCCAAGTAATGGTAAGTACGATATTTCAAACACTCTTAAATGATAGTGTATGAATATAAAATTGACAAAATAATTAAATAAATTATATGATGGACAGTGATGGATTTAAGCCTAGGCCCGTGAGGCCCGGGCCTAGGGCGGCATGATTTTAGGGGCGGCATAATTTTCGGGATGACAAAATTTTAAAGACGAAAAAATATAAGGGCAGTTCAAATTTAAAAATTTCTAGTAAAATGTATTAAATATTCTATTTATAAAAAAAAAAGAAATAATCAAATTGAAAAGCTTCTCAAAAAATTTTTTTCAACACATTTATGTTTCTAAAACTTTTTTAATTTTTGTATTCTTAATAAGATCAGTCTCACTATATACAGAGCACCCTGAAACGACTTCTAAATTTGTTTTCCGTCTTTAGTAACAATAAGGTAAATTAATAGAAAGAAATTAAACATTTTTTTAGTATTCATTAAAAAGTCCGAGCTTTTTTTTTTTTATAAAAGCAATTTTTCATTAAAAATTTTAAATTATATATTTTTTTACATCCAATTCGTTGTATCATCAAAATAATTTAAAAAAAAATCAAACAAAATCCTTATCCGAAATCACATCCAAAAACGGCATCATATCAAACGATGCCATCAAAAGGGCGGCAAATCAGACGGGGCCTAGGGCGGCAGCAAACCAAAATCCTCCACTGATGATGGAGAAAATAAAAAAATTATAAATTTGTATTTTGTTGTACAATATTTTTCAGAATAATAAACAATTCAGGAAAACATTTGATTATGCCTTTTATTTTAATAAGTTGCTTAATTCCTTGATTTTATAACAATATTGCGTATGAAGAGTGTGAGGAGAGGAGTGAATGTAGCTCACTTACAGACATATACGGGCCAATTTATTACATAAGGTACACATATATATAATATATATATATATATATATATATATATATATGAAAGGAAGGTAATGTGTATTATAGGCAAGTGAGTGATTGCTTGCAAACGTTAATTATATATGTACATCCGTTCAAAAAAAATGAACAGACCTGAAATGTTAATTTGTTTACATTTCATAAAACTCTTCACTTTTGCAACTCTCTGTATAATTATTCATTTATAAACAAAGATAAGTAGTATATTTTTTAAATGTGAAAAAAGAAATGGAAGTTTTTAAAAGAAAAGAGGATTTTTTATTTATGTCAATAATTTATGTAAACAACAACATTTACTACAAGAATAATCAAAATTGTGAGAGACTGATTCGGTTCAGATCTGTTCAATTTTATTGAACGGGAGTGTACGTATGTTTGAATATAATTGACTGTATATGTCTATGCATTTTACCAAACCACACAGAGCGGAAAGCAGACAACGCGCTCCTCCAAAATGTTTTCTATAAACTCGTTTACCTTCCGTTCCTATATTCTTATGTCGATGGGCACAATATTCTTCGAATTTTAGTTCCAAACGTAACATTGGTATTTACCGTCCAAGTGGCCGAGCGGTCTAAGGCGTATGTCTACTTGGAACTGGGAGGTTATGGGTTCGAATCTCGACATCGGCAGTTTGTTAATTATTAAGAAAAAAAGGGCGGTTAATTGACTAAACTGTCGGCATACGGACAAGAACGAAGTAACCGGCTATGTCTGCTATGAGAGTCGGCTGCAGCTGCACATCCTACCAATTCCTAGTCTACACACAAAAATTCCTTCCACTCCACTCACTCCACTTCACATCCTTATCCCGTCCAGGGCAGCCGCTACAATCTATCTAACATTGGTACTAACTTTGGTTCCAACATTGGAAATAAACGAATGTGCTCAAACTCGATTTTTGATACAAATAAGAAGATACAATTCTTGCATTTAAAAAATATTAAATTTATACAATTATTGCTTTATTAAACAAATATTAAATTTTACAAGAAATGTAATACTAACAACTACTTGACAATTGTTAAAATCGACTGTTGTATTTTTATTTATTTTTTATATCAATAATCCAATCTAATATACTATAAAGCTAAAAGTGAAGCTGACTGACTGACACACTGATCTATACAAAACCTAACCCACTTCTAGACATGCTAGAAAGATGCGGTTTTTTGCATTCAACGCGAAATTGCATTGAAACCTCCCGGAAAATTGGAAAAACCCCCCAAAAATACGATTTTCTGTTAAATACATGCTAGAAAGATGAGATTTTCAGTAATCGACCCGAAATAAAGCCAAATAGCTTCTCACAATACTTTGAAAAAATTTAAAACTTACATCGCAAATGGGATAAACATACCTAAAACTACCCCTTTTCTTCTATACATGCTAGAAAAATGTGGTTTTTTGCATTCGACGCTAAATAGCTACAGAAGGTTATTCAAACAAATTAAAAATTTTAAATTTAATTGTAAATTTTTTCGTCGCAACCCTTCGCAAATGGGGTAAACACTCCCTAAAACCACCCATTTTCTTTCTATACATGCTAGAAAGTTGCGATTTTTTGTATTCGACGCTAAATAGCTTTAAAATAAGAAGATCATTCGATAAACTTAAAATTTTACATCGCTTCTCCCTAAAAAATGACAAAAGCACCCCTTAAGCTACCCTTTTAACTTCTATTCAAGCTAGAAAAATGGGATTTTCAACAATCGACCCGAAATTAGGTCAAACTACAGAATACTTCGAATATTTTCATTATTCACATCGCAACCCCCCAAAAAGGGGAAAACTCCCCTAAAATTGCCCTTTTTACTTATATTCATGTTAGAAAGATCCGGTTTTACCATTCGACTTGGAACAGGTTTAAAATAACAGGATTTTTCAAAAACGTAAATTTTTCCATCGCAACCCTTCCTTCGCAAATGGGAAAAAAACCAAAACTGCTCTTTTTCTTCTATACATGCTAGAAAGATGCGTTTTTTTGCATTCGACGCTAAATAAATATAAATTATGTAGGTAATTCGATGAAAAAAATTTTCATCGCTATCCCCCAAAAATTTGAAAACAACCCCTTAGCTACACTTTTAACTTCTATTCATGGTTGAAGGATTTTTTGCATTTGGTGGAGAATTTCTTCAAACTAATGAGGTTATTCGATAAACTTTAATTTTTTCATCGCTACCCCCTTGAAAATGGAAAAAACGCTCCAAAAATCACCCATTTACTACTTTACATGCTAGAAAGATGCGGATTTTGCGTTCAACGCAGAATAACTGCAAATTAATTGGTTGATTCGAAAAACGTAATTTTTTTCGTCGCTACTCCTATCTATGCGCAGTCCCCCCAAACCCCCCGTCCTAAACCCACTTTCCCCAAAAGATTTTTCTCCCCGAGAAAAACCCTCTAAATTCTTCCCAAAAAACTTCGCACCCCAAAAAATCCCTCCCCCCTCTACTAATTCACTAATGGTAAGTACTTTTTGGTAAGTATTTTTTTCAACTTTTTTTACAATTCATGTAATATTATTTTCTGTGACGCGGAGCCACGGGGTCAAGGGGGGTACCCCCTTGCGAGCAGTGCGAGTACTTTACTATAAAGTTAGAAGTGAAGCTGACTGATTGACTTTTGAAGTTTTCCGATTTTTCTCGTCGGTTTGAAGCAATTTCACGTCGAATGCAAAAAACCGCATCTTTCTAGCATGTCTAGAAGTGGGTTAGGTTTTGTATAGATCGACACACTGATCTATACAAAACCTAACCCACTTCTAGACATGCTAGAAAGATGCGGTTTTTTGCATTCGACGCTTAATAGCTACAAATTAAGAAGGTAATTAGAAAAACTTAAAATTTTTCATCACTACCCCCTAAAAAATGGATAAACAACTCCCTAAGCTACTCTTTCAACTTCAGAAAACTTAAAAATTTTCATCGCATCTCCCTAAAAAATGGGAAAATTAACCCCTAAGCTACCATTTTAACTTCTATTCATGCTAGAAAGATGGGATTTTTACCAATCGACCCGAAATAATGTCAAATTAATAGAATATTTAGAAAAATTTCTAACCTACATCGTAACATCCCAAAAAGGGGAAAAACACCCCTAAAACTGATCTTTTCACTTCTATTCATGTTAGAAAAATCGGGTGTTTTTTTTATTCAACGTGGAACAGGATTATAATAAAAGGATTATTTTAAAAACGTAAATTTTTCCATCGCAACCATTCGCAAATGGAGAAAACACCTCTTTTCTTCTATAAATGCTAGAAAGATGCGGTTTTTTGCATTCGACGCTAAATAGCTACAAATTAAGAAGGTAATTAGAAAAACTTAAAATTTTTCATCATACCCCCTAAAAAATGGGAAAACAACCCCCTAAGCTACTTTTTTAACTTCTATTAATGGTAGAAATATGGGTTTTTTGCATTTGGTGGAGAATTTCTTCAAACTAATGAGGTTATTCGATAAACTTTAATTTTTTCATCGCCACCCGCTTAAAAATAGAAAAACGCCCACAAAAAATAACCCATTTACTACTTTACATGCTAGAAAGATGCGGTTTTTTGCATTAAATAACTGCAAATTAATCGGTTAATTCGAAAAACCTAATTTTTTTCATCGCTGCCCCTTGAAAATGGTAATGTGAGACCTAGTTATGCGCAGTCTCCCCCCCCTAAATTTCCCATCGTAAACCCACCTCCCCAAAAAAATTATCCCCCCAAAAAACCCTCTAAATTCCCCAGATAAAATTTCTGCTTCCAAAAAAAGTACACCCCTCACCACCCATTAATTCTCTAATGGTAAGTACTTTTTGGTAAGTATTTTTTTCAACTTTTTTTTACAATTCATGTAATGTTATTTTCTGTGAGGTGGAGCCACGGGGTCAAGGAGGAACCCCCTTACGAGCAGAGCGAGTCCACTATACTATAAAGCTAGAAGTGAAGCTGACTGACTGATCTATACAAACTCTAAGGCACTTCTAGACATGATAGAAAGATGTGTTTTTTTGCATTCGACGCGAAATTGCTTGAAACCACGAGAAAAATCGGAAAACTTCAGGCGTTTCATTGCAACCCCCGGAAAATCGAAAAAACACCCCCCAAATATTTTTTTTACAATTCATGCAATGTTATTTTCTGTGATGCGGAGCCAAGGCCGAAGGCCGCCTTGAGGGTCAAGGGGGGTAACCCCCTTGCGAGCAGAGCGAGTCATTATCTAATAAAACTAAAAATATTACCAACATGCTTCTTTAAACTTCTATTTTTAAATAAAATAATGTTAACAAACTCGTTAACTTGTCAATTTTATTACTTTCCCATTAATGGTGGATCGTCAACATGAGCAGATGTGTGTCTCATCCAGTTGGTCAGGTATAGGAAAGAATGTCCCAACATTACGGTGCCGACTATATTTATTCTCTTTCTTTTCCGAGACACATTGTCCATGCTGCGCATGCCTGGAAATTCTTTATAATAACAAAAGATGCGTAGAACAGAATTAGTCGCTCGAAATCCTCCGAGCGCACGAGACACTATCTGCCTCACTTTGTCGGAACAGCTTCCACTTATAGGGACTGTCCATATAGGAGTATTACATATATGGTCTCATCCCTATTATTTTAGTTTCCCTACTTCATATAGTTCATGGACAGCTACAATCCACTGACCTCTATATAAAGGCCAGTGCTATAATCTGACATATATAAACAAAAATTTGACTTATGTCACAATTATTGTTTACATCATAACAGAAATAATAATTTTTTTGAACAAGATTTAATTTATTTATAATGAATGATACAATAACACTTTTTTGTCGGCTCTGTGCTGAATTACAAACCGAAGCACAATTAATAAATATTAATGATGGAAAATCAACAGATTTAAATTTAGTGTATAAAATATTTCATTGTTTTTTAGTGAAAATAACAGATGAAGATGATTTACCAAAAGATATTTGTGCAATATGTTGTGATAAAGTAATTAGTGCGTATGATTTTTATGAACAAGTACAAAATGCACAAGAAATACTTAAAAATAAAATAATTGAAGTGAAAAATGAGATATTCGATACACCGGATGATGATATTAAGTGTGATAGTTTTATTGATAATTCATCCAATTTTGAAATGAAATTAGGTTTGTTTTTTCATTTTTATCGAAAATGTCTTATCAGACACGATGGTGCATTGAAAGGACTCGTGCCAAGGGATTATTGTAACTAGTCGTATCTAGTAGTATAGCGTCTACAAAAAGATAATACTCTAATTTAAACTCCTTTAGCCCTTAATTAAATACTGATATGAAAAAATTAACTCGTCAACCAGGAATCGAACCTCGGGCCTATGGATATCTAGCCTAGCGTGC
Organism: Nineta flava; assembly: GCA_963920215.1. Classification (NCBI taxonomy): domain Eukaryota; kingdom Metazoa; phylum Arthropoda; class Insecta; order Neuroptera; family Chrysopidae; genus Nineta; species Nineta flava. The sequence goes on from OY986040.1 coordinate 92,770,200, forward strand.
TTACCGGTACACCAAAGACGACTGTGACGTAACAGCCAACTTTTTCATATTATTATTATTTATTTTAACAGTATTACTTCTGTCGAAGTTATTATTCATTATCTTTTAGTCCTCTCCACTTTGAATTGAATATCAAAATAAAAAAATTCAGCTCATATTTCTAATTAAACACAAAAAAAAAGTGATCGTTTCATGAAAGTTTGTTCAGTCGCTTTTGATTATAAGCCTTCATATTGGAGATTTTTGATGTTGTAGACTTCAAACTTAGTATAATAATCAGCAAGTGCGATTCTTAAGGTACTGAAATTTTAATGTACTAGATAAACTAGCATTTCTGGAGGACATAATTGCGCCAGATAATTATATAGGTATACCTCGTTTTGTTCTACCTAAAAAAAAATACCCGATCCATGATAATGATTGATGGCAGAAATTTAAATAAAGGTAATATATTCAAAAATCCTTTAATACAGGCGTGCTTTTACACTGTTTTAAACTAAAAATTTCAAAAAGTTTCTCAAAAATCAGGTTTCTCACAAAAAAAATCAATAGTTAAACGAAGAAAAATGAAATTTAAAAGACGATTTTTCGAAAATCAAGCAAAATGCCGGAAAAAAACTGCTGTTACTCTGCATCTTAGGTCGTTGAGTTTTACAAGAAAGTATGCCAAAATGGGGCAACATAGGAATGTTTTGGGGTTCAGAAATCTAATCTAAAAATATCAACTGATACCGAAAGATTTTTTAAGAACTACATCTCTCCGAATTGTACAATTTCTGCGGTGTGTAAATCATTCACGATACGAAATCAATATGTAAATTTCCTACAAAATTGACGTTAAAAACTTTTTAATGAACAGTTGTCGAGATGTCAAGAAAACAAAAAAACTATCCCCTATAAAAAACAACGGAGTTTTCTATAGACTCTAATTGTGAGTGACGACACCTGAAAGGCGTATGTTAGTACAAGAATTATACAAATATCCACGACTTTTTCCTTAAGCGTTAAAGGGATATCGCTTCCGAATATGTGCAAAACCGACCGATATTTTTTTCACGTAATATATTTCTTGCTTTTATTTCATCTAAGTTGTCACTCAGTGTAATAACTTACACTAAATATTTATTTTGGTCCACTTATTCAAAAGCAACACCATTTAAAAATAAAGGGTCTTTTATAGCATTCGATATGACCTTGGTTTTTCTAACATTGATCTACTTCACTGTAGATCATGTTCAGTTGATATAGCATAATTTTTTACATTTTCTACAACCAAGGCCACATCTTTCGCAAACACTTACAAGACAGCTTCCCGAGCAAGATAAGAAAACAAAATATTTTGGGACTAGTTAAGCAAGGGGCAGCGCTACGATGCCCAACACGAGTCTGATTGGGTACAGGTTTTTAGATTCATTTCAAATTTTGTAACATTATCATACGGAAGAGCAATGTTTTGAATGGGATGGAAATTGTGCGAATATTTTCATGTAATTTATCTACAATGCGTCCGTTAAGCCGGAACCTGACCCGATACACTGACGTACACCTAGATTTTGAATCTTGAAGTATGTTTTAAATAAAAACATAAGATTCATTTATGTTACAGAAGAATTGGACGATGAAAAATCTTTATTGGAAAGAAAACGCGGTCGACCGAAGGTAATACATCATACAAGTAGTCAATTGGACTTTAATGTTAAGATCACAGCGCCACAGTGGCAAAACTAGAAACTCGTTTGTTGACCAGTTTATTTTAACGTATTGAGTGATAGTGTTTACGATAATATTTAGCTTTCGAATTAAAATTTCGATAATTTAATCATCTTTTTTTTTTAATATTTATATTTATAATTAATATTGATATGAAAAAATCCACCAGGTATCGAACCCTGAGCCTCTGGATTTCATACCGTTACTCCACGGATGATAATGATGAATGAGTCAATTTTTTCATATCATTGACAGTATTACTTTTGAAGTCAACATTAACTTATTATTCCACATATTTTTATTTGTCTATACTTAAGCGTCACAATGTTAATTTACTATAATACTAATGACAATTTCCATTAAGGTTATATACGACGAAAACATACTACGAAAGAACTAGCATATACTATATAGACAAAAATTGAATTTTTAATTAATATTGATACGAAATAAGTAACTCATACCAGGTATCAAACCCTAGACCTCATCGATATGAAAAAATTGATTCATTCGTCTATATCATCTCCGTGGTGTAACGGTAGTATATTGGGCATGAAATCTAGAGGTCCAGGGTTAGATGCCTGGTTGAATGAGTTAATTTTTGTTTCATATCAATATTAAAAAAAAATTCAATGACATGTTTGTCTAAGCTAGTTCTTTCATACTATATTTTCGTAATCTTAATGGAAATGACATAGTATTTTGACGCTTAAATATACATAAATAATAATATGTTTATATTTTTGTTTAATATTTAATATTTAACAGTTTTATTTTTCCAAAACATATTTATTTTTATTTTTCCTCAATTTTTTGTTTATATTACAATTTTACTGATTAGCATAATTTTTTGTTTGTTTTGATTTAGTTACTTTTACTTTTGTGTGAGTAGCAATTTATGGATGAAATAATACGAATTTGAAGACTTTAAAAAACATGGAATAAATTAAAAATTAATTGCATAACGATTCATTCTAGGGGTCAAAAACACAAAAACGTAGAAAAATGAAACTAGAAAAACCTGAACGACAAAAACTAATCAAAGGTTTGTTTTAAAAATGAATATAAAGAGCCTTTCATTAAGCATGATACAATGTTAAATTGAAATAAAACAAAAAGTTTGAATGGTATACAACTTATTTTATTTTTATTTTGAAGAATGTTTCTATACATTATATTTTGAATAATATTTCATTCATCACGGCTACGTTTGACAAAGCCAATTCGATCAACCCAATTGTTGTATGCTTTTTCTCATGAAGCTTGACGAATATCAATAATAATTCGTTCGATGTGTACTTCGAGTGCATCAAGTGCATATGCATATACCAATGACTTAGCATACCCCCACAAAAAATAATCTAATGATGTTTAATCACATGATCTTGCTGGCGTTAAATAATCGAATCTTAAGGTTTACCATGAAATAAATCCAATATTTCACAAGCTGCAGCACCGTCTTGTTGAAACCACATATCATTGAAACCATTTTCATTAATTTTTGGGAAAAAATTCATTCAGCTTCATTGCTCTATATCGAACTTCATTGACAGTAACGTTGTTAACAACATAATTTTTGAAAAAATATGGTCTGAAGACACGACCAGCATGAAATACACACCAAGCAGTTAATTTTTCTGAATGTAATGGAACTTTTCCAAATGCATGTGGATTATTTTTAACCCAAATTCGGCAATTTTGTTTGTTTACATATCCATTCAACTAGAAATGTGTTTCATACAAAAGTGGTCGACATGAAATGGGTAAATTTGGATCTTTAGCAACATAAGCACTTACAGCATTGATATTGGCTTCACTACGAACATTTCGTTGGCCTACTGGTGTTGTGGTATTGTGTAGAGTAAAATTTGTTTCAAATTTATACACAATTCGATGTATAGCTTGTGTAGTTGGGTCGATTAAATGGACCATAAAATTTACGAAGCGTTCTTTGAGTTTCAACAATTGAACGCGAAATTTAATAAAATAATTGAACGATTTGTAAACGTTGTTCATTTGTATTGCATAAAAATGTATCACACTTATTGAAAGATCCTTTATTATCTCGCTCTTGACGAAATTTTCTATTGACATTTTTTTAATTTTAGAATGGAAAAACTTTAAGTGGAAATGTATCGATTGTAACGAAGAATTAAGTTGTGTTAAAGATTTACGTCATCATTACTCTGAAACACACAGTAAACCTACACAATATGCATGCTTCGAATGTCCACAAGTGTACGATAGCTACGATCGTTTTAAATCTCATTTGCGCGTGCATCGAAAAAAATACAAGTGTGATTTATGTGGTAAAAATTGCTTTCATAGAGCACATTTAGAACACCATTTATTAACACATTCCAATTCAACACCGTATAGGTGTTCTCATTGCGATAAAGCGTAAGTAATACATTAATGTAACACTTAGAATGTTTCAACTGGTTCAAATATTTTGCAGGGGAAGTGTACACACTATGTGTAGACACACATTTCTAACAAGGGATTCTAACTGAACTGAAATTGAAATAGAAATTTAGTTAAAACCGGTTAATTTACGTAACCGAAACTGTTACCGTTTTTTTCAATAAAAAAATAAAAATCGATACCGTTACCGAAACCGATTATTTTATTTGAAAACCCGGTTTTTAATTTTTTGTTTATGAGATTAAAGGTAAATTTGAATTTTTTGCGTGAATACTAAGTACTATTTACTAATTCCACTACGTCGTTCGACGTCCACTTTGAGTGAGACAGCTTGAGGGATAATCGGCTGTAGTTAAATTTCGTGATCATACTGTTTTTGTCTTAGTTTATAATTTTTATAGTATCACTGAAAACAAATGGAGTGCGGTTCCTTTTGCCGTAAAACAAAAAAAAGTCCAAATTGAAGCATACACTAGAGCCATCTATACTGGCGAGTTTAGTAACAAGAATTAAGCATATGAATTTTAAGCATATAATTTAATTTTTATTTCTGAAGGAGGAACGGTGTTCCGAAACTAGTCAAATAAACTGATTTTACGAAAATTTCAAATATTTGTTTTATTTAATAATTAGAAAAATTTACCATTACAAAAAAAATAATTGTTTTTGTCTCAAATATCCTTCTAAAACAAGTGAAAATAAAAACTAACTCAGTTAATTGCTTACAAATTCGGTTACACTAAGCTCATTATCAAAGCGTGAACTGTTTAATTTTGTTTTTGAGTTCAAATTGTGGCAAAACGATTCAGTATATGAAAAAAAGTTGCAGTCACTTTTTAGATCTAAAACACCCATACAAAATTTTAGCTCTTTATATCCTTTCGTTTTTAAGTTATCTTGTTTACGGACAGTCCGATAGGTGGAAGGAGAGACGGGCATGACGAAATCGGCGGAAATGGACAAATTAGGTCATTTTATGAATTTTGTTTTCCGATCAAAATTTTCAATCGTAACAAAGTCGGGACTCAACTTAATATATACTTGTATATATTATATACACTCCCGTTCATAAGAATTGAACCAGTAATTTACATTCTAAGTGTATATATTAATAAATATATGTATAATATTACATACATATATTACATATATAGTGTATATAAAACGGGTATAAAAAGATTGGCGCCGAATCCAAAAGGTAACTGTTCACAAAAAGATAATTAGTAGAATTATTAAACTAAACAAAAATATTTTTTAACAAACTGTTATTCAGTTTTTCTTGCATCGTTTATCACCGAACATTATTTGACTTGCACTTACTTTTGCTGTCCACACATCTGTTGTTTTTAAATCAATTGGTTATATTGTGATTTGAAATTTTTAGGTTCAAAACATCAAAATCACTTCTAAGTCATCAAAAATCTCATTTACCAAATGAAATAAAATATAAATATGAGTGTGAACTTTGCCAAAAAAAGTTTACTACAAAACGTATTTTATTATTTCATAAAAAAAATCATTCATCTGGTAAGATATTCACAAAAATTTTCAGGTATTTTTTTAAAAATATAATCGATAAATATTTAAGGTACACAAAATTATATTTGCGATCAATGTGGCCGGCATTTTCGACAGAAAACAAACTTAAATCAACATATTGCAACACATTTAGACGTAGCAGCATATCATTGTGAACAATGTCCAAAAGTGTAAGATATTTTTGGTGGAATTTTCTGAAAACGGCTTACGTTCGATCGACTTCAAATTTCGAAAGGATCTCGTATGTTTTACGTACTTTTTTAAATAGATCTTATGATGTTTGTAATATGTTTATAAGTCATCCAAAAATGGGTATGCATATTATAAAGCCGTTTAAAAGCTCAAAAAATCTTTTTTATATTTATGTCTTTTCGCATACTTCAAAAAACTGGTAAACGCACAATAATTGGTAAATATATAACAGCGTTTAATTAATTAATTTTATAATGGTAGAGATAATATGAAAAACAACGATGGCTTCTGATGTTTACTAAAGGGACGTCATAAGTTAAATCATCATGTGGCCTAGCGTTTTCATCAATTTGAAATACAGATTTAAAAAAAAATATTTTTAAAATTTAGTTTTAATAACAATCGTGTAATTTTATGAATAGAAACCAGTATAATTCGGTTTCTTAGGGACAATCTAAATTAATTAAGCCCTTATAAATTTGCTAAGTGTCAGCAAGTCGATTGATTAGGTTTTCGGAAAAAATGTATCAAACAAAATTAACAAACAATAAGTCCCGATTTATCCCTTTTATCGTAAAGTATATGTTATTAAGCTCTTATAAGTGCATAAAAATTAAATTAATTAGAATATATTGTTAAATATCAAACTTTTACACGCAACTTCTTTAGAACGTATAAAACCGAAATACATGTATTTTAACTATGTACCAATTTTCACCCAGATTGATTCCCTTGCCCCTGCATGGTTATATAAAAATTGAGTAATTTTTTTTTTACTTTTAAAATCCGATATCTTGAAAACGGTTTTAATCTCTGGGTATGCTCGGCAGATAAGTAATATACAAGTGCGTATACCAAATTTGAAGTCGGTCAGACCAGGGACGTTTTCCAGACTGATTTTTCCAATTAGATTGATTATTGTGTTTCCTCACAATAATAAAATTTTTGTAGATTTAAAAATATATATCGACTAAGAAAGCATCAAAAAAGTCATACAGAGGGTAAAACACATACGTGCGAGGTGTGCCGAAGAGCATTTAGAGAAAAACGAGCTTTAGTACGACATGCTAAAATACATACAGGAGAGTTACCATTTGAATGTGAATATTGTAAAAAATGTTTTCGTTTAAAATCGTTTTTGAAGGTACGTATAGTTTTTTAGTGTTTTACTTAAACTCACATATAATACTAAACAAAAAACAATACTTTTAGATTCATTTGAGGCAACATACAGGGGAACGACCGTATTCGTGCTTGGAATGTAATCATCATTTTGCGAATTCTTCGAATTTTATTAAACATATGAAAGGTCGGCATGGTATGAATCATTTTTCAGTGGCACAACAGCATCAATTCCCACCAGTGAGTTAATAAAATGCAAGGTTTTAAAACCAAAGTAATTAAAAAGGAAAGTTTTTAAATACAGATAGATATACTTAACACTTATTTTGCCTTTATTTAATTCCTAATGTACTTCTCTAAATCAACTCGTTCTAAATAAGTGATTTATACACTCCGAGAAAACAAAAACCACGCACTCAAGATTTATTAATTGTTCAGAAATCGTTTAAAGGTACATTTTCCTCAGTGTGATGGTCGTTCGACGATTAAACGTTAAACGTTGGTTACCATTTTGCTCGGAGCGTCTGCAGTTTGTTTACGTCGTTCTAGAGGAAGGTTTTCTTTAACAGCATCAGCCCCCCCCCCTCCACCTCGCTGGTGGTGGAATACACGGACCGATTTGCCCATTCATGAACTTGAAGTTACTTTTTTGCTCTAGAACTTACACACAGCATTTCAATAAATGGGAATAATTGGTTGATGCGTTCACCCGCTAAGGGGGTGAACTCTACCACAAAAGCCGTAAGAGATAGAAGAAACGTTTAAATACCCACGAACTCTGAATTTCTAGACCAGTGCTCTTTTAACTAAGCCACAGAAACGACGCATAGGTAGGTATTAACACATTACAAACAATGCATATAATTCTTAACTATCTTGATATACATGCATCATTGCTTGTTTTTGTTTTTCACTATATATTTTAATATTTTGTAAACTTAGTGTCTATCCATTCTGTCATAACAATTATTACAATATGTAAATAGTCAAAAACAAATAATAGTACATCAAGACAGTGAAAAATTACTGCATCCCATCTAAATAGCATCTCATCACTTATTTATTCTGTCACTTCTAAATCGTCATATTCATGTGTACATTTTAATGTTCATGGACAGAAGACGGATATGAAAGTAAATATATACACATGCCGATTGCATTTTAAATCATTTGAACTACAAATATCACTTATTTATTCAATTTATTTTAAGATTCATGAATTATGTCCGATTTATACGTAGGTATATTCATTTATCTTTAACCCATTAATCTCGATCGACCAAATGAATTATAATAGCAGCTCTATTAGATAAGTGGACGCTGATTAATTTAATGGTTAAAAGAGGGAATTGGACAATGACCTTGGACTAGACCTAGATTCAATTCTTGTTTTCAATGCCCACTATTGTTTTCCCTTTCATGGCAGATTTTGACGATTTTCTTCTGTCAGAGGCTAGTTGTAATGTAGCCTTCGTCACTGATCCTGTGAATAATCGGTACCGTAGGTCGTCGAGGTTGTCATTGTCAATGTCACCTCCATAAATTGTTACCAGGAACTTTTCTCCAGCGTCGCTGATCTGCTGAGGAGTATCGTTTGGTGTGAGAAACGGAGCCACTGCTGCAGAGAGGGAGGTATTCTTCATGTAGGTGCTGCAAATTTTCTTCTTCCCAAATACATACGGTGCTGACGTGGTATCACAACCACTCACTGCGTGGAGGAAAAGTATGTCCTTGGGGGGAAAGGAGCAGGAATATGGCGAGTAGAGAACACTGGGATTACTGCCTCTTCCACTTTTCTGAAGATAGGTGTTCTTTTGGACGTACCTAATGCTGTCAACAGGATAAGTATGTCCACATCTTCAGCAGTAATGATGACGCTGTCGAATTCGCTGGCCTTGGATATGGCTGTGTTGACGATCATCACGTCGGCGTCCTGATATGCCTGCTTCACTTCGATCCGCCGTTCGTGTCATCAACATCGAAATGAATGCGCTCTTATTGTGATTGTTTGCCAAGAACTTTTCTTGTGCTATGGTCACCATGGTAGATGAGGAGAACACGACTTTCGTTGCTGATTGTAATGCAGACCGGCGAGCTCGTTCTGCGGCTTTGGTTCTTTAATAGCCGGCGTTAGTGGGGTATCTATCAAATATAACAATCACATTGCTCCCAAAGTGACTCTGCACGTAGTTGATGTACATAGAGCACAGCATCTTGATTGTGGTTGTGGGAGTTTTGTTCCACACCACTTTATGTAACAGGCATCCTCCATCAATCACGTTACATTTCCTGTTGCCAAGGTTGACTTCCTCTATGGGAGTGAAGAGTGAGTACATTGCAGACTTCGTTCCCTTGCACATAGGGAAGGGTGCGAGTTCAAACTTGAAGAGTTCTTTCAGATCTTCTTCAGATTTTTTGGCAATGCAGACACGCTGGAAGAGAGTGAGACGATCGACAGTGAATTTTTTACCAGCAATTTTCAACGAGCAGGAAACCTTAAAACCCAAGACCTTATCCTTCTGTTTCAGTTTCAATTCTTCAAAATTACCCCCCCCCCCCTACTTCATGCAGGATATGCCTATATCTCGTGCTAAGTGACAGTTCACTTCGCCATGACCAATGATTCCTGTGCTCAGAGAAACTATCGCCTGGATGTGAAGAAATAGGGGGTGTTCAGTGGATCAAGCGCGCAGTTGCCCTATGTCCATGTTGTCTCTCAATACTCGGGTTGGTCTCTTGTCCACATGCTGTTCAGATGTCTCTATGCGAACATCACCATTCTATTTGTTCACCCAATGTCCATCTAGCAAGCACAGAATCGCCTACACCGCGTCCACGAGTGAGTCCTCTTTAGCTCTTCATAGATCAAAATTTTTCAGCTCGGCAAATGGTGAAGTAGCCGTGTGTGGTGAACCTTATATATTCGTGAGGATCCGTCCTGTATGGTGACTATGTCTTGGTAATAGAGATGAGGACTTTTGGCATAATTCAGGTGTCCAGCAGCGTTAAAGTAGGGTATCATTTCCTTGACGAAATCTAGATGGAGTTTCCAATTACCCATTCTTTCAGTTTTTATGAAGTTCTTCATTGCGTACACATTCGAAAATACTGGATCCATAGAGCAGCCGTTGGCCCTCTTTTTTCAATTGTAGTCAGCATATCTGATAATCGCTCATTCACAGCATGGAAGTCGGAATCATCTGCTTCCCTCAAGATGATGGACCTATCCAGGAAATTGAGAACTAGGTCTAGCGCTGTCAAGTCTTGTTCAGTGAAATCAACGTATCGAAATTTTGCCTGCCAAAGTAGCATGTGTCAGGATGTGGGCGCGAACAGCCCTGGCGTACGCATGTTCTGTTAGGATTTGTTCAACTCTGTTGGTAGCGTAAATTGTGCTGAATAGCTCCCTCAAATCACTCCCATCCATCATTGTGCCCATCGCCTCCATAAATGACATTAATAGGTGAAAGCCACCTAACCTGACAACCACATTCTTCAGCTCTGGTTGAGTGTCGTTTGTCACTACATCACGTGCCTTTCAGTGCAATAGCTGGCCAAAAGTCACAATGCAAGTCTTCTGTTTAACCAATGTACACTGATCAAGAGCAGATACAATAGATGTATATACTGTATTATATTCACTGGGTGGAGCATTGATGAACGAGAGGCAAACTATTTTCGAGCATTCGTACTTTTCACCACTGGTTCCAAGCTCCATAATACCATTCAACCCAGGGACGGATGGTGAATATGCAGAGTTTTTTTCATATATCCAAGCAATGTCATCGGGCGAGGGTACAACACCTTGTGAATAGCTGATGTCTATATCCGCTATTGTAATTGTTTTCAGACCTGCATTGGGTGGTCGGTGGTATCACATCACCTCTATTGTGCCAGCATCAGCAATGACTTTGGCTGCTGATGACACCTACAGGCGTGCTACTTTAGATTCGGTGGCTACAGCTTCCCGGGGAGTCACAGCCATGATTCCTCCCATGGCGTGGAATGTGTCGTGTCCATCTAAAATATTAACATTGAAGTCCGCATTGCCAAATATGACTGAATGGATCGGCAGACTCCACAATTTTGGCACTTTCAGCTTGCAGCACTTATGACCCTTCTAGTCTGTTGGCTTCTTCGTAAGATGATGAAAAGCCCATGGAAGATAGAAGATGCAGGAGATGTTATGATGGAGGATAGAAAAGATTTGGGCCGCACTGCTATCATGTTTGCATGATCCAGAGCGAGGCATTTCTTTTTCCGAGAGTCCAAGGATCCTCATTTGTTGGTCAAAATCAAGACGTGAAGTAGAAGAAGCAGCGTCTCTGAAACCGCAGTGCGCGCACTACCCAAGAAGTTGTCCATCGGAGAATACTCAACTGTGTTGAACACTCTGGAGCGGATGTCCTCCAAGATTATTTTTCCAACTGCCTCCACAATTCGACGTCTTTCTTCCTGTGCGTATTTTTTCCTTTCGGTGGAGTACCAGTTATCGTACAGAATTTTGTCACCGACCCTCTTCAGACTGACAATAGGCCCTCTCCTTGATTCTTAAATGATGATTCGGTCTCCATATTTCGTCTGAAGACAACTTTTCACAGTTTTGCTGTGTGGTCGACTGTCTTCCTCAATCAGCTGCTGAATGGAAACCTGGCATTCATCACTGTTCTCGTCGATGTATGAAAATATAACCTGCATTGCCTCGCCAACACCCGGCGATGGGCGGAATTTCCTTTTCTGCTTACTGACTTAGGTGGATGGTAAAAACTTGGAAGGCACTTTTGGTGATACTCAGCATTGACGTCGACTAAATCAGTGTTCAAATTAGGCAACTGGCTGATGCGTTCTTCTATTTTCTTCCCCCACTCGTCTCCACGCATCCTCGCCTTTTCGATAATTTTATTAGCCATTTCGGGTAGAGTCACTTTGCTCTGAAATCAACAGTGATAGCTTCCTCACAAAAAAAACACGCGTTGATGAAGTCGAATTTCGCAACTTGTGACCGCCGGGTAGGTACAGGAGGCAATAATCAATTTCTCATTGTTGTACCTTGTTTGGCAAGCACTGTGCACTCTCACTTCGCTCAACCCACGCAGGAACTATTCATCTGCCGAAAGTTTCCTTTACACACTAGACTCCAACAGTCTGGCAACTCCTCTGGTTTTCAATACAGTTAGTTCTCTCAACTCCTCCTTTACAAATAAAACACAAGTCTAATCTACTAGATGTACACGCCATCTCCGAAAAGTACTCGAATTTGCGCGAACACGGATTCGTCAGGCTCTCTTGAAACGATAACTAAACGAATAACTGAAACAATTCCTTCCTGACGATTCAGGATTTATGATCAGCAATCACTCTTTATGCCTGGAATCAGAAAAGCAGGTAATATATATTACTACGAACGTAATAATGTAAGTACCTGCCTAAGCTACTTACATTGACTTACCATAAATTACTATAATAATAGGTACCTAGGTATCTACTTAACTCAGTAAGCAAAAATGGGGGAAGACACCAAACAAATATCTAACGACCTTGCAGACTGATGGATGTGTTGATGAGAGTATACCTACTTGCCTACCAATTAATTGGTCGAAAGAACCGTTCCTGGTGATTTTAACCAGGAACGGTAATTACAACAACATTTCATCATAATTCGGGTATAACAGAAGAAATAAGGTGGAATTCTGCATTTTTTGGCATTTTTTAGCGAAATTTGAAAAATGACCTTTTTTCGAAGCGCAATATCTCGGTAACAAAGTTTGAATAGTCAAAATTGTAGGAAATTTAACGCTCTACAAATAGTATAGGGAGTAAGTATAGGGATGCTTTTGCCGTAGGACGTAAGGGAAAAAAGTTATTGAGGAAAAATCGGAGGAAGGTAGAAATTTTGCAGTCCCCCCCCCCTTCCTCCTTTCGCACAGAGTCGTTGAGGTCCAAAACTTAAGAAAATGTTAATTAACCATCTGTGAACAACATCCTAAAGTTTCATTAACTTCCGACCTTTTTCTATCTGAAACTACCTGTCGATTGGACTATCAGTTTAGCTTAGCAATTTTTTTCGTGTCATAGCTAATATTTAGCTGTTTCAGCAGTGTTAGATTGTGTTTTTAATTCTTTTTTTCTTTTTTTTTTTTGCGGCAGGGAGGTGGGAAATGCATTGACGCACATAGTGTGGGACTCCTGGCCAGCTAGGCTACCCACTAAAACCCACCCCCTTTTTGGGCTTCGAGAACTAGCTCATTAGCCCCCTCAATAACAAAACTTAAAAATATCACAACACTACCTAGTCAAATGAATTGACTAGGTAGGAATAAAATTACAAAAATAAACTATATTAAAAACAAAAAAAAAACTACAACAACAAAAAATTACAACGTTGCAGTGAAGGTGTAAAAGGCCTTCACTGCAACAAATAAAAATACTTAAAAACTAGATAACAATATAAAAAAATTTAAAAACTACATAACAATCAATCGTTTTAAAAACAAAAAATGTAACAACGTGTAATAGTGTGGGTGTAACGAGCCCACACTATTACAATAAAAACAATAAAACATAAAACTATGTGCAATAAAATGTGATATTGTGGGTATAAAGGGCCCACAATATCACAGATAAAATCGATACTTAAAATAAAAACACAAAACATTTAAAAAAGATCAATTTGTACGAGGCTAAAAAAACATATAAAAGAGACGACTTTTTTAAAAAAAAGAGATGTTTCCCCTAGAGTCTCCATAGAAGGTGATTTTCATTTAAAAATGTAATTATCTTCTTTACGGAGCTCGCATTATATGATAATGCTCGTGCTACATTCTTTCGAAGCCGTAGTCTTTGCCGTAAAGGTTCAAAGACTACACATTCCTCAACAATATGCCTCACGGTTTGCACTGTCCTGCAAACAGTGCACCTTGGCTGATCCTCACCGCAGAGAAGATATGCGTGCGAGATTTGAGTGTGGCCTATTCGAAAACGAGTAAGGGCCACACTCTCTCTGCAGCTCAGATTTATAGATGCTGGCATTTTACTGATGCTTGGCTTGACCTGTTTGAGCTTTTCCGTGAGGTTGTTCCACTCACGCTGCCATTTTTCATTCATTCTGAAGCGTATGTACACTTTCAGGTTCTCTGGGCGTATTGGAATTTGATCCAAGTGGTCTGAATCAGCCGCGACCCGCCCAGATTCATCAGCCACCTCATTCCCATGTATACCCACGTGCCCAGGCGTCCATAGAAAAATGATGGATATGTATTGGAGCACGTGGATGTTTTGAACCAGACCGTCCCTTGAAAGCGTGCACATTAGTGCTTGCAGCGCGTTCAACGAGTCAGAACAAATGAGGAATGTATTGTGAAGGTTCGAAAACTTTTTACAATATCGCAGGGCTTGCAAAATTACATATAATTCAGCAGTGTACACGGATGCCTGTGGGGAGAGCGACTAAGTGTTTGAGCTATTTCCAATAGCAATAGTACTCTGGTCATTGTATTCGCTAATCAGGTGTTGGAAGCAGGTCCGATAGAACTGGGAACTGGTCTCTTCTTTACGAAGACCAGTCAGGTTAAAGTGGCACTTTACCTTAGGGATCAGTCAAGGAGGTACTTCATGAAAAGTATATGGAAGTACCTGAGCAAATTCGAAATTAAAACTCTCTAAAAGCTCCTGCGTTCGAACGGCCAAAGGTCTTGTGACCGTGGCACGTCTCTCATAGAGTCCCCTCAGAAATCTTGATTTTCTGAAGAAAGCCGGGAAGTTGACATGATTGGGTTTAGCCCATACCCCCGCGACATAATTGAGGAGCAGGCGCTCACGCCTCAACCTCAATGGGGGCAATCCCGACTCTACACATAGACTCATAGAGAGACTCGTTCGAAAGGCTCCTGTAGCAAGTCTAATGCCTGCGTAGTGAATAGGATCTAGGATTTTGAGCGCTGACATCCGGGCTGAGGAGAATACTACACAGCCATAATCCATCCTGGGCAGAACCAGCGATTCGCAGCCCACGATGTACCAGCTAATCCCTTAAGGACACCAGTCCCTAGTCAGGGACTGGAGGTGTGGACGCCACGTCAATTTCTTGTCAAAGACAAGCCCCAGAAACCTTATAGAGTCGGCACATCCAAGGCGTGATCCTTTTAAGTAAAGAATCGGATCAGGATGTGCCTTGCGTCTTCTGCCGAAATATATTGTTGTATAGTTCCAGTAATCTGCACTTACCAGGATAAGGCAAATTCTGGATTATGGCATAATGTATTGTATCGAGGCCAGGTGATGTCTGTTGATCCCTTTAGCGCCTCCAGTAGTTCTTGCATTGTGAAATCGTTGTTATACTGGAGGGATTCATCTGAGAAAAAATCAAGATCATCATGTTGTTCGTGATGCATCTTGATCCGCAGGAAATCTGGGTCATAATTTTGGGAGCTGCAGACGTGCTCGAAATGTTCCGCTAAACACTCAGCGATTTCGGCACGCTGCGATATGACCCGGCCATCCAAATTGAGGAGGGCAGGCGCCGGTGATGAGGAATTTTTCCCCGAAATTGCTTTTACCCTCTTCCATACCTCCGAAGATGGTGTGGAGGTATTGATGGCCGAAACATATTGCTCCCAAGATAGCCTTTTCTGATCTCGTATAGTCCTTATTGCTATAGATCGTCTTTTAAAGGCTATCAAATTTTCCTTCGCTTGGGGCGTCTTTTAAGTTTGTTAAACGCCCTCTTTTTCTCTGCAATCACTACTCTCACGAGTAGCGAACCGAACTTTCCTCTTAGGTGGAATGCCGGAAGACTTATCTATGTGTAGCTGCTTCAATGACTTTGGAGGACATTTTGCACACATCCTCTTCTACGTCTTCCTCCAACGTGGACACTTGAAAACTTTCCATGAAAGTGTCCCAGTTGGCACGACGAAGACGTCATCTCGGCGAAGTAGGATGTGGACACATCGGTGAGTTAAGAGAAATTTTTATGGGTAGATGGTCACTCCCGCAAGGATCAGGAAGTACCATCCATTCCAATCGATAAGCCAGAGTCGGCGAGCATACTGCCAGATCAATTGCTGATATCTCACCAGTTCTGGTATTTAAACGAGTTTTCTCACCGGAATTTAAAAGAAACGTGTTTGACTTATTCGAAAAAAAGCCCCACAATGGACTGTGAGCGTTAAAATCATCTAGCATCAGAAATGGTTGTGGAAGTTGCAACCCTGCCAGATCTTCGATATTCCAATCGAAGTCTGGCAGATAGATTGTGCATACTATGAGTTCGAGCGATCCGTATATTCTTACAGCTAAAGCTTGTAGGGGGGTGTTAAGGCTTGTAACAACAAAAATCTACACATTTGCCTTTTTAACATATATACGGAGGTCTTAATTCTTTTTGCTACGTTATACATGGAGGTCTCTCGTACTTGTTGACATATCTAGACATTCTAAAGTAGAAACATATTGTATCATAAAATTAATCTTTTCGATACAATAAATTATATTCTTTTAGCAGGAAAACTCTAAAAAAGATCCTATGAATATTTTCTAAGATACTAGAAGAAAAATAAACAGAACGATAAATACGAATTTACCTTCGTATAGTAAAAAAACAGAAATTGTAAACAAATTTGACTATAAAAACACCGGGCCTACTAAGCTAAGTACAGTCAGTCAACATCAGAGATTAAGATGGTAAAAATCACTATCTCTAAAATTTGTATATATATATTTATATATATATATATATATATATATATATATATATATATATATATATATATATATATATATATATATATATCCTATTAGATGTTAAAAATCACTATCGCTAAAATTATATATATGTTCCAACCTAAACATCCATTAGGATGCAGTATATTTGGTGAACATATGTTTTTTAAATATTATTTATTGCATTTTATAAATATTTAAATCATTTATTACAGGTCGTCGTATCTAAATTTCCCATTAAAGATATTAAATTTTTAAATGGCATAGATACGACAACCATTTATTTAAAAAAAAAACTTAAAAAATCATAATTTATTTTTGGGATTCTACGAACAGTATTTTTTTTATATTTAATATATATTTATGTTGTATATATGTCATATATATACAACATAACATAACATAACATATATGTATTGTATTGTCATATATATGTTGTTATTCTCTTTGGGAACGTGAAATTGTACTTGGCTGTCGATAGTCAACAGTCAAGATGTTTAAAATTTCATTTTTTTTAAATTACTTTGTTGTCCGATTGACATACGGTAATTAATTAATTTTTGGGAATTATGGGTCCTGGACCTCTCCGTCTTCGGTGAGCTCAGCTCCGTCTGCAGAGCCGGCTCACCCCGTGATGTAGATGGAAGTGGAGTCTTTTCGCGATTCACCTCCATCAATTTTGCTTCTGAGGATGGCTTACTGGTTTCCACCTCCGAAGCTCTCACGTCAGACTTTAGGGTCTCTCTCTTGCGTTTCGTCGTTGTTTTAGGAGGAACCTGAACAGCCCCTCCCCCCCCCCGGAGAAGTTTTAATTAAGTCGCAGGCCTTGCTGACGCTTGGCCTTCATTTTTTTAATTTAAAAACTCGGTGATGATTTTCATCATCAGCGGAGCGAGCTCTTTTGCGAGCGTTGAAGCGTCAGCTGAAGGGGCGGGAGTAGCTGTGACGCGGGCATATGAGACGGCAGGCTGAGAGCGAGGACCGGAGCCCATCACCCTCTGCGTGCCTCAGGATATATGAGCTTATCCAGAACTCTAACTTTCTGGACAGCCATTTCCTCTTTGTGTTTAGGGCAGTTCCTCGACTTTGTCGAGTGACAACCCCACAGTTCACGCTTGTTATAGGCTCATTGCCCGTAGACACAAATTTGAGGTTAAGATTATTAAAATAATCAAAGAGAACTCTAGGTTTTTTGAAATTACATTTCGAATTTTTGGTTTTTGCCCCTATTCCTAGAACATTTGTTTGTATTTTATAAATACGTATTTCGACTACAATGTAGTCATCATCAGTATGCATTAGATAATCGTAACTATCTCTGGGATATGGATTTTTTTTAAAAATTGAAATGTAATTACAAATTTTAGGCCTTTCACATCTATCTGCCGTGTATCCGTATCTTTGACACCGACAGCATCGCATCGGTGCTGGAATGTACGGATGCACATGGATTTTCTTGTGAATCCCAGCGTCAGTGGTTGCTGGCAAATCAATTTTTCTGAAGGTAAGTTGGAGGAGAGGTGAGTCTTTCAACACCATCCTGCCTCCACTTAATCCTTCGAGCCTCAATTACTCCCTGGTCGGACAGATTCTCAAATCATGAGGTCTCTGCAAAATACTGGGAACTGTTTAAAGTTTGGGGCGACACCTCCATCTCATGATCGCCTAACATCTTCAGACATAAAAGCTTTTCATTTATAGATTTGTCGCCGAAAGTCTCGACCAACAACCCGTTGTTAACTTTTTTTAACGTCTTTAAGACGTCCCACAGTCTCGTACAATTTTTTCGCTATTAAAAAAGAGCTCACCGACTTAAAGTCGCTTGAATCACCCTTTTTCTTAATCAGAAAATACTTTAAAACCACTTGCCTTTCGGAACCTGGAAGCGATGTTAAGTTCCCGCGGAATTTCCTTTTATCCTTTTAACCGGAAGGTGAAATTTCCGTTTGTTTGTGGGTGTTTGATATATCCATAAACTAATAAAAAAGAAACCAGCCATCATGTGCAAAGAGGCGGACTGGAATAGCCGGGAACGGATTTACCCTCAGACATCATTAGTCCTACCCCAGTACTCTGGGGCCCGGCCTCCACTTTACCAGTCCCGGGATACGCGGACGGTCTGGAACTCGCCCGAAGCAATGCAGATTACGATCTCTGCATCCATTGCACACTATCCTAGCAAGAACCGACGTGGCTGGTGGCTAAGTCCCGCACACCCTGCCTCGGCAGAGCAAGCTCACATCGGATCTCGGAGAAACTGAGGCCCCACCCTCAGCTCCCCTCAACCACCCCAGCAGGGATGTACGGGACCGCCAGTAAAAAATCTTCAACGAAGACTTTGTCGGCCAGATGACGTGGCCGACAAGTAATGTTGAGAAAGACAGTGCACAGTGCAATGAACGCGCGACATCCCCAAACTGATCCCAACGTTTGAGTTAGCTTTCCCTCCTGCTGGCTTGCAGGCTAGGCACTAGGCCCAGCCAAAACGACAAGGTGGACCCAAGGGAGGGTTTTTTTTAAATTGTTATTGACGTGATTGCTCACTGATCATAATAGTAAGTAATTTAGTAGTTTAATTTTTTAAGAATAATATAATAACATTCCTAACATTTTCAGACAGATGGATAAGTTTAATAAGAGAAAATCCACTAATAATGAAGATTCTGATGTTGGCACAAGTAGTGGAAATATAAGCAACAAGGTACAGGAAGGAACTTCCAAGACAAGAAAATAAATTTATCCTATTTATCGTTCTGATTTACAAGTGTTATTAATGATAGTGTGGAAAAACCAATGTGATTGTTTTGTTCGAAAGTTTTGGCTGCTGATAGTATGAGACCCGGAAAATTAAAACGGCACCTTGAAACTATGCATTCTGAATACGTTGGTAAGCCCCAAGAATTTTTCCAAAGAAAATTGTATGAGTTAGCTAAACAAAAGCAATCTTTTAAAAAAATTGTTCATATTCCATCAAATGCATTACTAGCATCATACTTAGTGTCTCACAGAATCGTGAAGTGTAAAAAACTCCACATAATAGCAGAAACCTTAGTTTTGCCAGCAGCTTATTGATATGGTAAAAACAATGTTTGGCGAATCATATGCGAAACAAACAGCTGCGACAAATATAGCTTGCTGATAATACAATTGGTAGAAGAATCGATGATATATCTGAAGATCTTTGCGACCAATTAGTTTCTCGAATGCGTACTTCAAAATTGGCCATACAAGTAGATGAATCAACTGATGTAGCAAAAGACGCACATTTAAATTAAATGATTTAATAGTATATGTACAATATGTTGAAGAGACTAATATAATTGAAGATATATTATTTTTTATATAGAAACACCGTAAGACTCACGGTGTTTCTTTTAGATCATCCCCAGAGTTATAGTAAAATCGTTAAAGGATCCATTCAGATCCCAACCATTTTCCTCAGTTTCCCCCTTTCCAAATTGAATCATCAGAAGAATGATAAATAAACAGAAATTAAATAAAATAAAATCAAGATTTGTTAGGTAATACAAATTACCAGAAATTCAATAAATAACAACATTGATTCAAGTCGTAGAACAAATAGATTTACAAAAATTATACAAGATTATTGACAAAAATATTTAAGATATCACAAAATTATGTCCAAATATAAAATTAAAAAACTACAATTTTTACATTGAATGTTTTTTTTTCGCATTTAAAAAAAAATTTATTATTAAAACAATTTATTTATTACATTGTTCAAAAAATAAAAAAATTTAATTAATGCACTTTTCAAGGAATTCATAATTTGAAAAATTTAAGCAATACATTTTTCCAAGAATTGATAATTAAATCAAAAATGAATTGTCAAAAAAATGCACTTTTTGCAACTCTGGTTTCAACCTAGTTTCCTTAATTAATTAACGGTGCGTCTAATAAAAAAATGTCTCAGGACTTTTCGTTCCAAAATCGTACCCTCTACCTACCCTTTTATGGAACTCGACTACTTATGGGACACCCTGTATAATAATAATAAAACATACCAAATAATGTAAAACAAATATGTAACAAATAATATAAATATTTTCCTAATCCATGTCGAAAAGTAACGCTAAATCTCTTCTACTTTAAACAAGAAAGGTGTGCGTTTCAGCCATATTTGTTGTTCAAACAAATGCTTGCAATTCACCGGCTTGATACCAACGGACTGCCAGTTTTTAAAGTAAAGTGCATTAAGTGGAATGGCAATTACACTAAAATTAGGAATAAATCTAGCATAAAACGCGCACATACCAATAAATTTTTGCACATTTTTAAAATTTTTGGGAAATGGGAGTGAATTAATTGCAGAACATATTTTAGGATCTGGACATTTTCCCATGTTACTGACAACATGGCCAAGTAATTTTAAACGAGTCATACAAAGACGTAGCTTTTCAGGGTTAATAGTGATATTAAGTTCCTTAAAGCGTGAAAAGACTCTAGATAATTTGGAACCATGATCATCTAAGGTAGGAGTAAAGATAATTAGATCATCATAGTACTGCAAAAAAAAATCCTTCTCTACGAAAATTAGAAAATTTCCGTTACAAGTATCGGTTTAGCGCTTGAGATGAGTTAACTAAACAAAAGGGGCAAATATTGAAAGAAAATTTTCCAAATGGGGTTATAATAGTTATATGTCTTGTTTCAGGAGCCAAAAGAATTTGGTAAAAGGATTTACACATATCCAAAACTGAGAAGTAATTTGCGTTAGATCAGGACGCAGAAATAGTATTCATTCTAACGGCACTAAGAGATCAAATTGGATTTTTGGGTTTAAAAATCGATAATCTACACCGGATTGTTTGGGTACAAAAAACACGGGAATACTATAGCTTGAAACACATGGAAATAAGATTTTGCAATCCAAAAGTTCTTGAATATGTGCTTCGAGGAGTTCCATTTGAAGAAAATATGTAGATTTCCTTACAGGAGTATCCTCTTTCAACATTAATTTATATTCAAAACCGCGGACTAATCCATGAAGTGATGATAAAACAGATGAAGATCTGGTTAAAATAGTATTTAATTTCTTAGTTTGAGATTTAGACAAAATAGCTTTAGATTCTGAAATTATATTACATAAGTGCGAAAAATGATTCTAATGTAGAAACGGAACACTAATACTCTTGTTTAGAAGTACGAAAATTCGCTTGAGTGCGAAATTAATGCATATTTTACAATGTGCTAAAACATAGGCACCAAGAATAACATCAAACGGAATACATTCAGTAACATAGAATTTAGCTTTCCAAGAGTAAAAACCTAATTTAAAAATAAGGTGCAAGATTGAGAAAAATTTAACACGTTAGATCCTGGAAGACTTGCAGTAACGGAAACATCAGAGAAGCTGATTTTAACAACTTTTGACAAACTAGTAATGGCCTCATAGGAGATAATATTGATTGAACTACCGGAGTCTATGAGAGCGGTAAGTTCAAGTTTAAAAAAATTAAGAGAAACAATTGGTAGATTTAAAACTGACAAAGAGTTAAAATTTATTCGTTTTTTGGAGCTTTAACAGAGTTTTTAATATCCGAAGGGGTTAATGGTTCCTTTTTTACGGAAACGTGAAAATTCTGCCTCCTCGGTGGACGAGTAGGGTATGAATTTATATGATGTACTAGAGATTTTCAATAGGCACATGTAAGAGGTTTAGAGGAAATAACAGAGCTAGGATGTGAAACGGTTTTAAGAGGAGTAGTAGATGAATCGTATTATATAAGAACGAAGTCTAATTTGTATTTGCTCGATACGTAGAGCAAGAGTTTCAAGAGAATCGAAATCATAAGAAATTTCGACCGATTTAACAAAGTCATAAGTTTCAAAATATACATGAGCAAAAATAATATGAATTATTTCCTCTTGAGATAAAGAGGGTAAAATAACTTTGGCATAACGACGAATAGCCACGCAAAAGTTAAAATTTTTCATTTGAAAATTGCCTTCGACGGACAAAACGATCAACTAAAGTTTTCCCTTAAGTAGAGTCAAATCGCTAGAAGGTTGAAGAACTAGACCGTACTAAATTAACAGACAAACGACCATGCAACAATGACGCATTAAATGAAATGAACAGACTTAGAAACATGTCCAGCGAAAACTAAAAAATAAATTAATAAAAACATTTTTTTAAACAAGCTTTTATTTAAATGCTCTAAATATAAAACTTGTCGCGAGATTTACCTATGTAAATAAACAAGAATACATTATGTAACTTGATCTTAAGAATCTAAGAAAAAATGTATGTATTTCATAAAATAAATTTACACAGGTAAATCTCGCGTCAAGCTTTTATATCATATAAATTGTATAATGTAATAAATTGATGGGTTTGATTTAATTTAAAGTTTATTTTCATCTTTTTAGAGCATTTAAATAAAAGCTTATTTAAAAAATGTTTTTTTTACTATTAATTATTGAAAAAATTACACGATTATTATTGAAATTGATTTTGAAAATCTTTTTTAAATTGCTGATACGTTAGGCCACATGATGATTTAACTTTGTGACATCAGAAGTCATCGTTGTTTTGCATATTATAACTGCTAAAACTCTCGGTTATGTATGTAATATTCCTAATCATTTTTTATATGAAACGTAAATAATATTAGTAATATAATTAATTTGCTTTTGTTGACTTTTAAAATTTACCTAAAACTTGTACAGTCAACGTCAAAAGACGAGCTAAAATTTAAAAATTTTATAATTTGTGCCTTATTTATTCGGTTTTCGGAAAAATTCTTCGGTTAAAAGTTGTTCATTATAACTATACTAACAACTCTATTCGAAACATTTTTCCGAAATTCGAATAAAGTACAAATCAATTATAAAATTTTTAAAGTTTAACTGGACTTTTAGCGTTGTTTGTACACATATTAATTATACCTACGTCGAATTGATCATAATGAAAATACATAATAGTTTTTAATACATTGATTATTAATTAACATTAATAGTCAATGTTAATTACTGTACTTATTATAATTCATGATTAATTAATTAAACACTTGTTAAATATTTACAAAGTATCGTACGTTTACTAGTTCGCTGGCATATACGAACATGCATGGCCGGGCAGCGTTTTCGTTCGTGATGAAAACTTATATATAATAATGATTTTTTGAGCTTTTATAATACGCATACCCATTTTTGGACGACTTATTAACACCTTTTAAAAAAGCGTTACGCAGGAGCTGCGTCAACTTAGCGAATTTCCTTAGAATACTTAAATCACTCTCTAGTGATCAGAGGTATACAACGATTAATAATAGTGTGCTATTGTAGTTTAAAGATACTATGGAAACGACAATCAAAATTGATATTTCAAAATTGAAATGAAATTTCAATAAAATATTTTTATAGTTATTTTTAGAACATATAGTTTCTGTGGAAATGAGAAAATCAACAAAAATTTTAACCGACTCCAAAAAAAGAAAGAGGGTATTCTATGTTCGACTATTTGTATTTTTTATAAATGTATGTTCACCGATGTCAATTTTGGATCGATTTTGAAAATTATTGTGTTGTATGAAAGAATATACTCTCGAGGTGGTCCCACTGTCATCAAGTCATAATCTGATGAGGGGATCTCTTCAAACCGATCCGTAGGTAGCACGTCATACCAATAATAATATTTTATTACAAGTAATGTAACAACTAAGTTAATTGTTTGAATACTCAGTATATACTGAGTTGTATATTAATGATTGAATTGTTAACAAGTCTGCATATTCGAATTATTAACAATTCGTTTCCGAGGAACATTTAATCACAAATTATGAGAAAACTACTGAGTTTATGAAAAAAAATTTCAAACAAAAGTTGTTTATTTTAAAATGAAAATTATTTATTTTTTTTAAATTTCAGCTCGTTATCTCTTTTCGTTCTTGAATTATCGTGTCCACTGACAGGCAGACGGACATGTGGAAATGGCCGAATTTTATGCACACATATACCAAACATTCATCCCTACAATCAATATTTTTAAGCGTTACAAAGTCGGGATCAAACTTAATATACCTAGCTTATACATTTACATTTACTGGATATAAAAACTATTAGTAATAGGTTTGTACAAGAATTGTCTTTTGGATTAAATCTGTATATTGTTTTTTATAGCTTTTTAATATAGTGACTTTTTGTGTTTTTTGAAGTCGGTTGCATTTTTTTAGAAAGTTTTTTAAGAAGTTTTTATAAAATATTTTTTATGTATTAGTGTCAAACAAATACAAAAGATAAAATATCTCTCTTAATATTAGATAATCAAAAAATGTATAAGGAGTGAAGTTGTAGGATATTAAGTTTGCTACAATTCATTACCTGATAATTTTTTTCAAACCCTAATGTGAACAGAGATATTTAGAATTTTAACTTTCAGCCTTTATTGTAAATATTTCTGTAAATATTAGTGTAACAGAAAAATGATAAGAAACAAAATTACAGTAAAACTTAGTACCTACAACATAACTTCTAAATTTTTCAATTTTTCAAATATTAAGGGAGATATACCAAATTTTGCGTTTCCCCCTCTCTCTAAACCCCCTTTCCCCTCGCCCGATTTTACCCATTAACGAACTTGACCTTTAGAATACCAAAAGCGCCTCAAATACCAAATTTCATTCCAATCGGAATAAAACTATGACCGCTAGAGAGTCCACAGACATATAAAAAAAAGTACATATATATATATATATACAAATTTTAGCGATAGTGATTTTTACCATCTAATAGGTAGGATCGATGGACATTTGAAGAAATTTTTACGAAATTCCACGTTGGTACAAAAACAATAGCTGCATTTCCTTTCGCTAAAAGTGCCCACTAGCCTGTTTATTTTTGGTAGAGATGGAATTACAACTCTGAAGTACTAAAAGTTTATGAACGGGCCCCACAATGTTATACGACAGTATAAACTGTTTTGACATTTGAGTGTTTGTACTCCAAACACTAGTGAGAATATAATTTTAAGTAAATAAATAACAATAATGACTGAAACCTCTTACTGTCGTTTATGTGCTGAATTAACATTAAATGATAACTTGATCACAATCATTGATTCAGTCGAATGTAACCAAAATCTAGTCTATAAGATATTTGAATGTTTTCATATACAAATACAAGAAACTGATAATTTACCAAAGTATATATGTTCTGAGTGTTATAAACAAGTTTTAATTACATATGAATTTAGTGAAAAGATACGTCATGGACAAAATATATTAACGAATATATTTGGTCAGTTGGATAATAAAAATATCAAATTAGAATGGAATGAAAGTGCAGGTCATTTAAATCAAAGCGAACAAAAACAAGAAGTTAAAAGTGAAGATGATGATATCGATTTTGATTATAGTTTATCAAATTTTGATGATCCTAAAAATGGTAAATTTTCAATTTAATAACTTCGAAAAACCCGTAAGGTCCCATGACAATGCAAAGTTTTTATTGGCTGACTATTTAATCAGTTTGAAATTGTAACTCTGAAATTGTACTTATGACTGGAATGAACATACTGAATTTTCCCTCTCCTGTTAGGTGAGCAAATGTTGTAGAACTTTGCAATTTCGTGTCTCCCACTTTCTTGGCTTGCCTTTTTCTGCGCAATTAAATTTTTTCTCCGATGCATGATTTTTAGCATTTTAAATGAGATTGGACTGCTTTAAAATTTTTGAACTGGGTTTCTTTTCTTTTGTTAACCTGACTTCAAAAAGGAGGATGGTTCTCAATTCGTCTGTATTTTTTTATTTATTTATGTACTGATTCCACGTTCTTTTATATTTACTTCAGTAACTTTCATACACTCAACGATGTATCTTTGTGTGTTTTATTTGATACAAAAGCTAAATAAGAATAGTTCAGACGTACATTATCCTTACGCTTCTTGTTAGCTCTTTATTTTTTAGTAGTTACTGTTTGATAATGGCCATATTTATCGAAACATATTACAAATACAATTTTAATAATTTAAAAGTTTGTTTATATTAAAGTATTTCCTAAAGTAAAGATATCTAAAATTAATTAATATTTCCCATCTTTTAACTTAAAATAAAAAAGAAAGATACTTAAAATCAAATGGGATGACTATATAAATAGTCAAGAATTATGGGGAAAAAACATCTCTGGTATTGAAATAATTCTGAAAACGAAAATGGAAAACACACCACGACATAACAAGCTGCGCTCTAGATTGAAATCCACAAGGCGGACGTCATAGAAATAAACCTCGATAAACTTAGATGAGGACTTTACAAATCGAAATGGAAAAATATGGCAAGGCATGGGGAGAAATTAAAACTCTCACCAAAAACGGAATAAGCATAGAATCATTTTTGAAATACATTAACATCATGAAAAAAATTCCTTTGTTTTTATATTAATTTACGTAGCGTGTTTTTATATATTTATGTTCATTCCAGGCCTAAACTGAAAAGATTAAAACAATTTACAGTTATTTTCTAATTAATATAGAAGATTAGGCTTCTTGATTAAAAAATTGGTCTACTGTTGAAAAGAATACAGTGTCCATATCGCAGACTAAACAGTCGGCCGATCATTTTGAAGAAAACATTACACATGTACAACTGTTCATTATTATAGTGTAATTAAACTTTTATATATAAATTTCGATTTTTTGCCCCAATTTCCTAGATCAAAATTTTTTGTATTTTATAAATACGTATTTCGACTACAAAGAAGTCATCATCAGTATGAATTAGCTAATTGTAATTATTCTCCGAGGAGATGTTTCTTATAACATCTAGGAAATTGGGGCAAAAAATCGAAATTTATTTCGAAAAATCCTAGAGTTCTCTTTAATATTATTTATATAAACTTTAGATATTAAAATTTAGTGTATAAGAACGTTTTTCTTAGAATTAACTTACCAAACAAAAAAAACAATAAATAAAATTAACTCAGGAATATGCTCTTAAAGTTTTAATACTTAGTTGGGACACATCCTGTATAATACTATATTTTATTTCGAATATGATTCAGTATACACTATACATTATACCTTAAAATATAAGCTAACCCATATTTATTTTGTATTTTTTGTGTACAATTGGCATCAAAAGTCAAGCTATCATTTCGTAGTACCTTATTTATTCGGGTATAAAAAAATGCTTCGGATAAAAGTTGTTCATTATAACTATTTATTCGAAACATTTTTCCGAAATCCGAATAAATACTGCACACATCAATTATAAAATTTTAAAATGATACCTCGAATTTTGATGCCAAGTATACACAACATGCGTAACGTTAAGGTTAATATAAATAACCTGGAAAATAGACAAATGTTTAAGACCAGGTTGCAAAAGTTTAGTAGCAAAAGCCTATTGTTTCTATTAACTGACACCTTTATTAGCGAATTTCCTCCAAAGGAAATGCAGCTATTGTTTTTGCACCAATGAATGTTGTAAAAATTTCTTCAAATGTCCATCGATCCTACCTATTAGATGTTAAAAATCACTATCGCTAAAATTTTTATATATATATATGTACTTTTTTTATGAGTCTGTGGACTCTCTAGCGGTCAAAGTTTTATTCCGATTGGAATGAAATTTGGTATTTGAGACGCTTTTGGTATTCTAAAGGTTAAGTTCGTTAATGGGAATTTGGACGAGGGGAAAGGTGGTTTAGAGGGAGGGGGAAACGCAAAATTTAGTATATCTCCCTTAATATTTGAAAAATCGAAAAATTTATCAGGAGTTAAGTTGTAGGTACTAAGTTTTACTGTAATTTTATTTCTTATCATTTTTCTGTTACACTAATATTTACAAAAATATTTACAATTAAAAACTGAAAGTTAAAATTCGAAATATCTCTGTTTACATTAGGGTTTGAGAAAAATGATCAGGTATTGATTTGTACAAACTTGATTTTCTAAAACTTTACTCCTTGTACATTTTTCGATTATTTTAGTATTAAGAGAGATATTTTATATTTTGTGTTTGTTTGACACTAATACATGAAATATATTTTATTGTAAAAAACTTTTAAAAAAACAGAAAAAGTCGCTATATTAGAAAGCTAAAAATAACAATTTACAGATTTAATCCAGAAGACAATTCTTGCCCAAACCTATTACTTATAATTTAGTATATGTAAATATACAAGGTATATTAAGTTTGATCACGACTGTACCTTGAAAATATTGATCGTAGACATGAATGTTTGGTATATGTTTTCATAAAATTTGGCCATTTCCGCATGTCCGTCTGTGGACACGATAACTCAAGAACGAAAAGAGATAACGAGCTGAAATGTGTTCTAAGCAAAAAAGTAAGGTCAAGTTTGTTAATGGGCAAAATCGGACTATTTGGGCAAAACTGCTTATCTTTGAAACCATTGGAACGTGTTTCCCTTCGCTCAGGGGGGGGGGGGTATATATATATATCTTTGAAACCGTAAGAGTTAGAACAAAAATTTGTTAACAAAAAATCTTCTTTTTAAAATAAATCTCATAATTTGTGATTATATGCTCCTCGGAAAGAATTGTTAACATTTCGAATACGGAGAATTGTGAACAATTTAATCATTGATATACAACTCAATATATACTGGGTATTCAAACATTTAAGTCAGTTAGTTGTTACATTACTTAACAGTGGAACATACAATCTCCTCTTTCTTTTTTTGGAGTTGGTTAAAATTTATGTTGATTTTGTCATCTCCACGAAACTCTACTTCTATAAGATAACTATAAAATTATTTTATTAAAATTTTGTTTTAATTTTGAAATGTCAATTTTGATTGTCGTTTCCATAGTAACTATAAACTATAATCGTTATATATCGTTCTATTTTGGCTATTAATAAATTTAAATTTTGTAAATACTAAAGTCATATCAGATATTATATTTCATTTTGATCACACTAAAATCATGACCGCTAGAGAGTGATTTATGTATTCTAAGGAAATTCGTGACTTATTTTTAATTTTGTTTTCTTGGGAAATTAGCTAAGTTGACGCAGCTACTGCGTAACGAATTTTTTTTTATAAAGAGTTTTGTAATGTGATTTTTATTAATATTTCAGAACAATTCTCCGATTTGGAGGATTTAGATGCCGTTAAAAAAACTACAACAAAGAAACGGGTAATTATTAAAGTTTATACATAAATATGACTGAAGAGGTATAGAAAAGATGAAGGTGAAAATAAATAAAGATGAGTCAATAAAATAAATAAATATGACGACATAAAGTCCATTTACTACATTTATTATGTAACGGTATAAACAATGATTACAGGAAAGGTTTTATAATTTATACATAATTCCAATTTATGTTCAATTATACTGAAAACAGTAGGAGTGGCACCGTAAAAAACGGTGCCCATCGAGTTAGGGTATGAAACTTTCAGAAAAGATAGTACATATAATGACTTCAATCACTTGCCTAGGCAGCATTGCGACAACCTGGTCCGACAGCTGGAAAACCCCCATTTCCGGTATTCGTTTTGATTTAGTTACTCCTCTCATCGAGTTATTTTTTTATTATCAAAGTAAAGTTTAATTCCTACACTAGTAGATAAAAATAGGGTGCCACATTCTATGATCATAATGCCTGACAATCTACTTTATAGTTCAATCAAATGAGGGAATGGCTGATGAACTTTTAGTATTGAATTGATGAGTAAAGTATCATTTTATCGGGAATTTTGTAAAAATTAATTTTATGATGTTATTCCCATCATTATTCCCAGCATTCAAACAACTAGGTAGGCGGGTGTGTGGATTCTAGAAACCACCTTGAGAATTATGAATTAATTGCTTTAGAAAATTATGATAAGGTAGAAAGGGATTAAGAGATAGAAAGGGGCTCATAATTGTTTTGATTCCCTTCAAACTTGAAACGACCAAATCTTTCTTGAGCTGTAAAAATTATTTGAAACATTCAAACTAGAAAAAAACACGTTATTTAATACGCAGTTATCCTGCGTATTAAATATCCTCCATTTTTAAGAAAGATGAATATTTGTTAATATAAAAACGAAATAATCATTAAAATATGTTTTATAAGCTTTATAATTATTGTCTACATTCATGTGTACGTATATATTTAAACCCTTTAACACAGAAAACGCTCGAGTTGAGATAATTGCCTTTATTCAACTACTAATTAGGCAAATTATATTAGAAATATCAGAATACTATAAATTGTAATTTGCTACTCGTTTATATCTTTTTTCAATTGGAAATTTTCTTTTATCAAATATTAACTTCCAAAAATAATTTTTTTTAACTATGCCAACTTCCAAACAAAATTTTTTTTAATTATTCCAAAAATGTATATCATTTAATGATCCTATAAATGGTTTAAAAAAATTCCAGCGAATAGACTATATTTGTAAACACCTATTGACATTGACACAAGTGAAAGTGATTGAAAGTGACACAAGTGTTTACAAACATAATCTCAAAATTCCCTCACATTAAAACTACTATACAGACTATGTTGAAATGCTTTTCCAATACAGAATCAATGTTAAATATTATTTATTACTGGCAGGCCGTCTGGTTACTGTGCGGAGTTAGTCGGTACACATGTAGTCATCTCATATGCGTATGGTAGTTTGTTTGTCATTTAAGAGTGTGTACTGACTCATTTAAGAGTGAGTGTGTACTCATTACATGTGTACTGACTGACTCCGCACAGTCACCAGACTGCCTGCCAGTAATAAATAATATTTAACATTGATTCTCTATTGGGAAAGTATTCCAACACAGTCTGTATACCAAACGCTAGAATTTTTTTCTAACATATCGGAATTAAATAAAGGTTAAAACCTTCCTTAAAATACTATTATGAGCTCGCAAAGCTTCATCGAGATCAGTAAATCTGATGCTGAGATTATCCCGAACAAAGTTCAAACTTTTCATCCTTATGGAAAACCACATTCTTCTCCGTAATTCATTTTCTAATAGAGTTATGTATAGAAATTTGACGCTATAACCTTCATCTGATTCGAAACTATCATGGTACCAAGTTTCATTAAAATCGATTGAAGTTTTTTTCTTTAAATCGCACGACAAATTTAAAAGCATTTTAAAATTAATGCACATACTTATGAGAAAAAATTCTCGTATTCATCTTCATTTATACACAACTTTTATAGATTGAAAAAACAATAAATTGGTAGCACATCTATGAAAAAAGAGCTATACTTAGGAAAAACTTAAAAATCGATTATGCAGAGATTTCTTGCAGACCGTTAAAAAACAATTTTTTTAAATTTTAACCCATTTTCTATGCCTCTCAGTTTAATTATGGTAATGATTAACGATATAGCATAATTAAAAATATATTTAGATGAGTAAAAGATCAAAAAAACCAAAGGATAAAAATGTAAATAATAGAGAATTAAAAAAGAGTATAAAAGAAATAATTGAAGGTAAATAAAATGAAGATATTTTATAACTCAATCAAACTAAGCAAGCTTAATTTTTGCATAAACTTCTCTTTTAACATCCTGAAGACTGACAACAAAGTCTCATAGGAAATGACCTATTTTCTTAACTTTTGACTATTAATATACTGACTCGTGGATACGGCGGAGGGCAATGGGTCCAATTGCGCAATAAATTTTTGCGCATTTTTTTAAAAATTTTAGAAATTTTGAAATTAAATTATAAAAAAAAGAATATTGAAAAGGGTTAAATTACAAATTATAAACTAATAATTGTATTGAGTGAAATATTATATTGTAAAATGTAAATAACTTGTTGAATATTTTGTCTGATGAACTCAAGCGTCACATAACCGTATCGAATTTTCGATATATTTTTTTTATAGAAATGAAACAGTGGAAGTGAAAATATAGTAGATCTTATTAGGTAAACAAATTAACTGAACTCACCCTTTGATACTGGAAAGCTTTTTATAATTAGACTGTGAATAAAGGTTAAATAACATAAACATTGAATTGATATGAAATCAAAATTGACTTACTTTATTTATTAAGTTTACCACACATAATTAACATAATGGCAAATAACGTGGGCGCTATATAAAAATAACATAAGCACAGTATTTTAAATTATATTAAGTATATGCAAAATAAAAATAAATTTAGAAAATTGCATTTCAAAACTAATGATTTAAAGTAGGTAAAGGATATTACACTAAATTTGTGGCAAAGGAACGAATTATATAGAATTGCTAATCGCAGTCAGAGAAATAAAAAAACAACATTCAGCACATGTACAAGAAACAGAAATTATGGACCGGGAATATTGGACCGGGACTTGACTGTGACCGATAGTATGAATACACACATTGTTTTTTAACTTGATAATATTTTACCAGACCGAGAACGAACCGTGATCGACACTATAGTGTGGATCGACCCTTAAACTAGTCAACAGACTTTCTCCGTTTCATTCTGTCATACTCTAACAACTGGGGGAATTTTTCTACAGCAACGCCATCTTAATTTAATGCTATTTGAGGGATACATTTGAAACAGAGTTACGGTTCTTTATTTCTACCTTCCATAGTATGAAACTATTGTTTTTTGCAGAACCAAAGAATAATTTCAACTAAGAAAAATATGCAAGGAAAAAACTATATTTAAAACAATATCATAGATTAAACATTAAAGAATCTTAATGAATTAAAATCATTGAACGATAATAATAATAATTAGAAAGAAGGGTATCGCAAATGGGTCCCTAGCACCTAGACCAAAGGGTCTCTGTGCCCTCTTTGAGAACAACCTGTCGCCCGATGGCGAGACGTCTCTGGGTAAGAGGTGCTATTGTAAGAAGATGAAGCTATAGGATTTTGTTGAGGCCAGACGCCGCACAGAAGGCCACAACTTCTCCGCCGGGATTGCTTCCAGGATTGATGGATCCAAGGTTTCGTACCCAAACATTCTATACCTGACACAATGCAGGTTTTTGTAGGGCAAATAACATGTATGGAGTTTTTATCGCCCTCCATACAGGCCCTACAAGTGGGATAATCAGAGATCCCTAAGTTATGAAGGTGGTAGTTCAATCGACAGTGTCCTGTCAAGAGCCCCACCACCCTTCTCAACTGTATTCTATTGAGTTTCAACCGAGCACAGTCGAATGGCCTAGTTGTGTTTATGCACAACTTGGTCTGTCGCATGCCCTGCACAAGTCTCAGTAATCGAGATGGGCTTGTCGTAGCCACTCTTTGATTCGGTAAACCACGGAGCATCTTGCTATGGGAATGACAGGCTCAGGTGAAATGGGCATTTGATACGACCCCTCTCGTGCCAATGAGTCCGCTACTTCGTTCCCTTTAACGCCACAGTGACCCGGTACCCAGATCAGTCTGTTATTAAGTGCCAGGTGGTGGTTCAGTTCCTCGAAGCATTCATAGACTATCCTCGATTGGAATCTTGACGCCTCAAGGGCCCGAAGTGCTGCCTGGCTATCTGAGAAGATGCTGATATGTGCCACACTGTAACATTTCGTGTTACATATCTGGGCACCTCTCAGCATGGCGAAGATTTCTGATTGAAAAACCGTCGCATATTGACCAAGAGGAATCGATTCCTCTATTCCATAAACCTCCGCACCAGATAAATCTTCAGCCTTTGACCCATCCGTATAAAGATATGGTCCGAGAGGTGATGAAAAGTTAGGTACATAATAATAATAATTTATTAATAATTTATTTAGGTACATAATTTTATTTCCATTCTTCACGGAAAGGAACGATTACCCTAAATTTGCGGTCAAAACGATAAATCGTAACAGTCGAATCATGTGCCATTTTTATGTAGCTGTCATGGCCTCCGCTTCAATCATTAAATGAATCGGCGGAATACCTAGAAATGCGCTCAGTGCAGCTGTAGGAGTTGTTCGCATGGCTCCAGTGACACTAAGGCATATGACTCTGAGCAGGTGGTCCAATTTTTTCTGGATACGGCCAGAGAGGTTCTTGTTCACCATACTACACAGCCAAATGTGAGCATTGGCTTTACGATCATTGTAAAAAAACAGTACACCATGTGAGGTTGGAGTCCCCAAGACTGTCCAAATGCTCTCCTGCACATCCAGAAGACACTATTTGCCTCGGTTAGTCTCCAATTCAATTGATCACCCCAGTTCAGTTTTGCATCCAAGATGACTCCCAGATGCTTAACCGTTCTGGTTTGTGTAATTTGAATGCCAGATATGCTGATCATCCGTTGAGCAACTCTTCATCTTCTTGTAAACAGTACACAGACCGATTTTTCCAGTTTGACTTCTTTTAATTCTTTGTCAATGCGCCAACGCTCCACGTACTAGAGCGCTTGCATATTATAGATAGTGCCCTCGTCTCTGCCTTTGACTAGTATGGATATGTCATCAGCGTAGCCTTGAGCAAATATCCCCGATTCCTTGAGACCGATTAGTAAGCAATCCACGACGAGGCACCAAAGTAATGGCCAAAGAACTCCACCCTGCGGCACCCTTTACCCACAAAGCCTCTAACTGATTGTCACTCTAAACTTGTGGTAATGCACCTTACTTCGAGCATGTTGCAGATCCACCTTACCAAGATGTCCATTACCCCGCGCTCAACTAATGCAGTGCGTATCGTCCCAACCATTGTATTATTGAAGGCTCCTTCGATATCAAGGAAGACCCCTGAGGCCATTGGCTTTTCTGAGAGCGCCCCTTCTATCTACCCTACTAGTCGATGAAGTGCAGTACTGGCCTGAATACTTTTGCGTCGCCTTAGCTTGGGCGTCCAGGTTTAGGTATGAATACCGCGCGGGAGTCTTCCCATTTCCTAGGTATGTAGCCCAAAGCTATGCATGTTTTAAAAATCTCCTTGAGCCTTCCAACAATTATATCCAAGCCCTGTTGTAGCAGTGCTGGGAAGATGCCGTCAGTACCCGGAGACTTGTAAGGATTTTATCCTGTCACAGCCCAACTCTCTTTTGTAATGCTTACGATGAGTTTTGCCGTGGTTCAATCGTCCCTATTTGCCTTTCCTCCATCACGCCTCTGATCGCCCGGTTCTCTCATGGTAAATCATTGAATGATAATAAGTTAATAGATAAGTGAGCGATTGAGTATGCCATAATATATGTTTATTTATCAATTCAAAAAGAAACTCAGTTTTGTATCATGCTTTATTAAGTTAAAGCACTTACCTCTACATAACTGGACAGAGTATGCTTATGGGTATAAACATGAAATAACGGACCCCATGCAGTGCTGGCTAATCGCTACAACTAGGCAAGGTATTAAAACTGCATTATGTGTGTAATGGAAATATATGTGACAGCCAAACATACGTTAATACACATTCTTATCACACATACATGCCGCGCAGGCACGCTGAAGCACAAATTAGTACCTTGGCTAGTTGAGGAGAGCTTTAATTAGGGTTCATGGCGTAACATGGGATAATCTGTTCAGTTATATAGAGGTCAGTGAGTTAAAGACGTTTATTTACCAAACTTAATTTGTTTGAAACGATTTCTAGGAATAATATAAAGAGCATAATAATAGAATATTTCTAGGAATAACATAAGGATGTACGAGCACTGAAGCTTCAAAAAGATTAAGGTTTGATTTTTTGTTTACATGTAGTTGAAGTGTATATAAATCAATTATAAAAGTTTCAAAAGGGTGGGGTTACGGGGGGGGGGGGGAGGAGTAAAGTTATAGAAAATGAAGTTTGCTACAATTCATTACCTGATCATTTTTCTCAATCTCTGATGTGAATAGAGATATTTAGAATTTTAACTTTCAGTCTTTAATTGTAAATATTTCTGTAAATATTAGTGTAACAGAAAAATGATAAGAAACAAAATTACAGTAAAACTTAGTACCTACAACTTAACTCCTGATAAATTTTTCGATTTTTGTGTTTCCCCCTACCTCTAAACCCCCCTTTCCCCTCGTCCAAATTCCCATTAACGAACCTGACCTTTAGAATACCAAATGCGCCTCAAATACCACATTTCATTCTAATCGGAATAAAACTGTGACCGCTAAAGAGTCCACAAACACATAAAAGTACATATATATATATATATATGTATATATATATGTATATATATATATATATATATATATATATATATATATATATATATATAAATTTTAGCGATAGTGATTTTTAACATCTAATAGGTAGATCGATGGACATTTGAAGAAATTTTCTGTAGAAACTATAAACTATATAAGAGATCTGGACCGACTATAACTTATACCGCACACTAAAACTGGTTTATTTTTTGGCCACCAGATGTCGGGGCTGAAGTCAATTATCAAATGATTTCGAAAATGTGAAAACATGACTTTAAAAAACCGGTCGTAAAAAAGAGAATGGAATTTAATATTTAAAAACCTTAATTTATTAACTTATTGTTAAATTAAATTATTTATCATTTCGTATACCTTACATGGATAATGAAAATAATATTTATCAATTTTTTCTTTGTTTAGAACAAATTTTCTGAAAAATAGATAAAATCGAACAGAAATATCGGGCGGGTACAAGAGTAAATGAGCCTTTTTTGCCAGTCTTTAAAGTGTCAAAACAAAGGTTTATTAAAAAATTCAGCTTGTTTTCTTACCGAGGTTGAGCCCTTATTTGATTGGGGTATTTGTATTTTGTAAAATTTGTAATTCTTATAAATTATTTTAGAATGGAAAAATTACATATGGATTTGTAATATTTGTAAAGTTGAATTTCAAACAGTTAAAGAATTACGTGACCATTACGGACATCAGCATGATAAACCGATACAATATACGTGTATGGAATGTTCAAAATTGTATAACAAATATGAGTTGTTTAAGCGACATGTGCGAGCTCATCGAAATAAACATAAATATCAGTAAGTTTTAATTTCAACACAAAGTGCCCCAAGCGTTTACAATTAACTATTTCATTCTTTTTGTAATTTGTTACCTACTGATAAAAGCTTGTATTTTAGTTTTATTTTAAGATTAAAAAATAAATTTAATTTATTCATGCTTCCACTTTTACTGGCGCCTCTACCAATTTTTTTCGGTGAATGTTTTTGAATTCCATCGTGAATTCAACTAGATGAATGATCACCTTTTCAACTTTTTGAGAAACGGCATAATTAAAAATTTTTAAAACTTTGTGGGTAGGACGAAAATTTTTTTATTGAAATTAAATTATTAGAACATTAATTTAGATTGTATGTATAAAATAATATAAAGTTTATACCTATTAAAATTATATGTTCTATCGAACCCAAAGGTGGTGGATTGATTCCATTTGCAAGTCTTCTTCAACGTCCTTGATAAGAATGTCAATTGGATTTTGAAATTTTAAAAGATTTTTATTTTCTCTTAAAATCAATAAACCGTTTTGCAAAAGCTGTCTAAGAACTTCAATATTTTTAGTGCAATATTATTAGACAGAGAAAAGTTTATCGCTAAAGTTTTAGATAAAAATAACAGATTATTTCACTCAATAAATAAGAAATTATAAAAGTAATAAAGAAAGTTATGTCTTATTTAGTAAATGTTCAGCGCCGTGCCTGAGTGTATGGCCGCCTGCGTTTCAGTGTGTAAGGCTGCTCTAAGATATCATCAACTACAAGAAAAAAAGGCATTTTTATTTAGAATATTCATAGCTTTGTAGTTCATGAGAATCACGTAATCCATAAATATCTAGAAATCCATATAACGCCACTCCCGGAGCCTGTAGCTCATAAACTAAAGATTTCTGTTCGCATGAGACCTTTTGATCGGTAGGCTATGCACCACAACATACTAGAGCAAATTTCTAGGTAACG
The DNA here is from genome assembly GCA_963920215.1 of Nineta flava. Lineage (NCBI taxonomy): Eukaryota > Metazoa > Arthropoda > Insecta > Neuroptera > Chrysopidae > Nineta > Nineta flava. The sequence goes on from OY986040.1 coordinate 92,808,687, forward strand.
CCACTTCCAAAACCTATAGCTAAAAAGAATTTCTGGGATTTTTGCCCATGAGAACTTCTGATCGAAAGGTCAATCTGAATGAGAATTGGCTCAAAGGTTGTACAATTTGAGCCAATTCTGATTCAGATTCTGCGGGGTCCTTTCAATTCACTACTTTTTACTTCTACTTTCTTTGTTATTTTTTTTTACAAATTCTATATTTTAATCTCGTTAAAAAACAAGAAACAAAAAATTTTTTATAACCTCGGTAAAATAATTGGGAAGCCTGCGTGCTGCGCACGCAATGTACGTTGGCCAGGCATGACTCTGGTAAAGTTATATTAGTATTACCATTGAATATTTTCAATTGTTTGGAATTATATTTTACAAGTAAATAAACACTTGCTAAGTTCAGCACCGGTTAAGTTTTATAACCAATCAAAATAGAACAATATATAAATCGTTGTCGTACATTCACAAGCAAATAAAGAAACATTATGAAATTAATATTTCTCACCTATATAAATAATGATCGAGTGTAGGATCAAAATCTTTGGAGGGTCGGATCTGTCCCGCTGATCTAAATTGTACCATATTATTGTCATCAGATATACACGTGTGTACAAAATTGCGTGGTTAATTGGTGCAAAATTGACTTTGACCTAAACATACTACTAACTAACATACAAACATTTCATGTTAAATAAAAGCTTCTAAAAAATAAGAAATGCAATTCATACACTAAGCAACCATATCTTAAATGGTAAGGACACTAGATTGAAGAGACAAAGGTCTATGACCCGAATTATAGTGGTTGAATTATTTTTTTCACATTTATGAATGCGTTCCATAAATTTTTTATAGAATCGATGTATTAGAGGTTATGGGGTGCCAAACGTGAAAAAGATGGCACGCTATAAATCGTAAAATCTATATCTTATTTAAAAAATTGGTTATAACTTTATTACGTAACTTTGATAGAAAGGAAATTATTTTAGACAAATCAAAGTTTGCCAGTTTTTTTTCCATAGTGATGTGTCTTATTACACCCCTATTAAAGAACTAAAACTTGGGTTTAGACACTTGGTGAACCTCCCGGCAGCCATAAAAATCGGTTACAAATTAATTTTCTATTTCAACCTTTTTTTAGAGACATAGAAACTGGAGTGGAATAATATATTTGATTATTTTAGATGTGAAATTTGTGGAAAATATTCGTATAACAAATCATTACATGAGCAACATATAATTAAACATTCGGCGGATCGAAAATATATGTGTTCAACATGTGGTAAAAGTTTTAAAACACAAAATTCACTTACCATTCATGGACGAATGCACTTACCAGATGAACAAAAATCATTTCATGAATGTGATGTTTGTCACAAAAAATTTAGTACAGGACCAAACTTATCGTCGCATAAAAAAATTCATACGGGTAAATTATTACTTGGGAATATTCATAATGATGAGAGTGTTTTTCTCGAATACTAAAACCAATGGGTTCTTTTGATTTCAAAATGAAGAATACAATTATTCCCGTGCTAATAATTTCACTTTAAGAGCCTACACGCCCTTCCTTAAGGACGTTCGAAAAGAAAAAAAATGCAGAAAAATTCCTGTAAATTAAATATGTTATAAAAAAAGTGAATACGAATTCATTGGTATGCTTCAAAATGTTCAAACGCATTTTTTCGTTTTTTTCAATGTTGAAAATCATACTTTTAACATTGAGTCTTATGGAGAAACTTCAAATTTAATCTTTATAATCGTATAAAACATAGTTTAAAATGCAGAGAAGTTTTTATAAAACTATGTAAATTGTTGTTAAATAAACAAGGATTTATTTGAGCCAAAGATGAAGGAATGCTCAAATGCATTTTGGAAAGTAATAATGAATTATATAAGTAATTTTATCATTTTAGAGAAGCAAAACACAAGTTTTACTTTTTTATTTAAATTAAAAGAAACATTACGAGTCACGACTCACGAGTATTATTATTTACCAAATAACCATAGAATATTTAAATCTAGTTTCAATGTATACATTAGTCTTTCCCCGCAAAATGACTCTTTCGAACGTCCTTAACATGTCTCGGTATTCTATCGGATTTAAGTCCATAATGCTTGTAGATGCGCCTAGAATGTGACTTCTTGTTTCCAATATATTTCATTTGAGTGTACATCAAAATCTGAGTATATATACCGCAGCAATAAGTAAGATATATGGAATTGCAATGTGTTTCAGAAGAAATTTCTGCCCAAACAATTTTTCATTTTTGTACTACTTGTGCTTGAAACATATTTATTTAAATGCATACTTAAAAAAAATATTTAAGTAGTAATTTTTCAAATGAACACACGGTATATAAATTCAGTCCCAACTTTGTAACGGCTGTCTGTCAGTCTGTAGACACCGTAAATAAAATACGCAAAGTCATAGTAAGCTGAAATTTTTCATGGGTGTTCTAGAGCTCAAAAGTGAGATAAAATTCGTGAATGGGCAACATCGCTCCGTGCGGCAACTTCAAATTTCCGCCAGGGGGAAAAATATCCATTTTTGGAAGCATAAGAGATAGAAGAAATTGTAAGAAAAAAGATGTTTCTTTTTAAACAACTATTGTTTGAAAACTTTTCTGTAATTTCTCTTGATTATAAAAGCATATGTGCATATAGTATCATTATACTGGTGAATACCAGTTATTTAAGCAATTAGTTAGTTGTTATTTTTACTTGTTTAATTTTAGATCTCCGCTTGGTTATTCAATCCAACAGTAATTATTAAGTGGATTATATTAATAATGACCATTTTGTTTCGAATTTTGTCTAGCATATTTCTTGATGCCTTGTTTAGTTTTCGAAAAGGACACCTTCATCATAATGCTCCAATTTATTTAGAAAGACATTTAATAACATTTTCAACACAGGATTAAGGCAATATACATGTGACCAATGTGGAAAAACTTTTATACAAAAAATTAACTTGGAAAATCATATAATTAGTAGACATACTGATGATCATCCATGTCACTGTGCATTATGTCCGAAAGTGTAAATATACGCTTATGTTGTGTTCATCAAAAGAGTAATTTCGCCTACATAAGAGGCAATAGCCAGAGCTTATTTAAGTCGTTCTGAGCCGATGTTAGATTAGATAATATATTATATTCGAATCAGAAATTAGTCTTATATAAAGCTTTTGTACCGCGACCAATTTGATCTATTGTATTTCCTTTCCTTCGAAGGTGTTCCAGGAGTCCTATTTTCTTGATAAACGTTAAGATGTCTCTTGGCGACACCCCATTGATTTCAACTGGCTAGAGATCTGTCCATCCCAAATGATAGTGTCTTTTGACAGAGGCTTTCGCATTCATACAGAATGTAAATTCCGATTTCCTCCTGTTCATGACAGAGATCATTCCCTGTAAGATTGATTTTGTGCATATGTTTATTGAGTTGGAACTGGCCAGTATCCTCAATTGGTTTTTTCCTAGTTGTAAACGCTCAGAGGCCTTTTTCCATGAGAAACTTTAGTCTAAGCTTTTTATAAGAGCTTTTGCATTATCTTGGCCATGAGTATTTACCCAAGAACGGCTGGACTCGTATATCACCAATTCTTTTATTTAATTTTTTATTGTGCTTTTCGGCACTCAAAGAAGCGGTTCTGGCGGAGCACTAGCACGTTTAGTGGAGCACCCATTCTGGCTAATTCATTAGCCTTCTCGTTTCCATCGATTCCTAAATGTCCAAGCACCCAGCCAATGGTGGCTCTGCTATGTTTACCTAGATTTTTCAGTGAGTCGATATTCTCTTGGACAATTTTGGAGTTTATTTCAGGTGAACTTTACGCTTTAACCCGGCCTGACAATCGGATAAAATATATATTATTCTACCTTTTTAGTTACGCTGAAAGTTCTCGATTGCACATCTATTTATGGTATACACATCAGCCTGCAATATCGTATTTGTACTTGGTCGCTCAGAGTATAGTCTTGATCCTACTCCAGTTTCGGTTTTGGATCCATCTGTATACCAAATTATTTCTTGGCTGTTGTGCCAATCTCCCATGACAATTTGTCATATATTTTGACTTCAAATGGTCTGTAAAATTCATATGCTCTCGATACATGATCACAAACCATTTCTACGATCACATATTTTTCTATTCAGTCGAAGGTTGCTTAGGCGGAATGCACTCGCCTTCGCCTCAGCCGCAATGTATGAGCCAATGTTACTCTCTCGATAAAGACAGCATACATGATTTGTATCAAAAAAAATGTTTTCATTAATTAATAATTCAATTTTTAGATTTAAAAATTTAATTCGTTTACGTAAACATCAAGAAGTTCACAGTGATATAAAGCGGCATGAGTGTAAAATTTGTGGTAAAAAATATCGAAGAAGTTCTGACTTAAAAGTACATAATCGTATACACTCTGGAGAATTGCCATATGAATGTGAATATTGTAAAAAATGTTTTCGAATGAAAAAGTTTTTACAGGTTAGTAAACTACTTATAACCCTTATTTATAATTTTGAAAAGTATTTTTGCACAATTTTTTTTATTAACAATTTTTATTGCGTGACATGTTTTGGTGTGTTAATCCATTTTCGAACTGTAAGCTTTCTACAATAAATAAATAACTTATAACTTAACACATATAAACTATGACTTAGAAAAAATTCCGATCAAGTTAGATTTTTGTGGCGAACTTGTTTTGAAGTCTTAAATATTTCCTGAAAAGTTGCCTTAATTTGATCTGTGGGAATTTTTTTAGCGAATGAATTATAGTTTTTTTACAAATATCTTGATAGTCTTTAAAAAAAGTTTAACGTCGAGGGGCCCTTGTGGGATCGTAAGAGAGGTTAACCCTTAACTACGAAATCAAACATTGGGATAACGCCTCCTCCCGCATTTTGTTACGGGGGTTTATATTTGTGTTTCCTTGATATCTCCTCCCCAACAGTTCAGTTTATTGAGAAATTGCCTGGAACAATTTTGTAAGAAATAAAATTCCTCACATTTTTATTTGCTACAAAATTACTTTGAACACCTTTTTCAATAAACTGAATGATTGGGAAGATATCAAGGAAACAAAAATATTTACCAACGTGGAAAAAAATGCGGCAGGGGGCGATAGTCACAGTTGAAGGTTAATCCCTTTTACGTTCCCACAATTCTCATCGACGTTAAAACTATTTTTAAGCAAAACACCAACTTCGCTACACTAATATCCAATGTCACCAACATAAAAAATACCACTGTGAAAAAGCGGCAAATTCAAAATTATAATTTTAATTTTATCTCATAAATGAATTACAAATTTGTGAGATTCTAAGTACAGGTAAGACTTATTTCACACCAACCCGACAATCGTGTAAACGACACCGGGTTAACGACACAAGGGTTTTAAAAGTAATGAGATGTTTCACATTAGGCCGACATCATGTCGTTTAACCGATAGGCGACAGTTGGGAAGCCGCTAAGGGATCGGCCAACTCCCAGTAAGTCTACCCGGCCAGTGTAGTGTAGGTTTTAACAAACGGAGCGCTTCAAATCTACCCGACACCGGTAGGTTCGTACACTAGTCTGCACTTTGCCTTATTCCAGTGCAACATATGTTTAGGTGAGATACATTCCCTCTGAATGATGTGTTTTGGCGTTTTGGCAACACTCATACAAAATAATTTAAAAAATGTATCTTCTCAAAAAGAATGCCCCCCAGCTCATCTCTTTTCATAAGCATTGAATGAACCCATTGCTTCCTTTTTTTTTAACGTCTATCATACAAGATACAAGCTTGTAACTGATCTCGCTCTATGTTCGTAAGCGACTGAAAAAAAATTGAGAAAATGTGGAAATGGTCGGATCGGTCCGACATGCCGGGCTGCTAATCGGGTATATGTGAATAGATCAATTTAGTGTCGTGGTCGGCTAAATCGCGTTTATACGACTGTCGGGTTGGTGTGAAATAAGCCTAGAGGTATTTTGAATGGTGACTATATAGGTAGTTTTAGTGTCACGTACTTAAGTAATTAGGTATTGCACTATAGACCACAGATGTGTCCATTTTTCAAAATTTTATAATTGATTTTAAAATTGTGCCTTATTGATTCGCTTTTCGAAAGAATGCTTCGGATAAAAGTTGTTAATTATAAATATAGTAAAAACGTTTATTCGAATTAAATGTTTATTATTTTTTCGAAAACCGAACGAATAAGGCACAAATCTGTCTCTCTCTCAACGCATACGCCACAGACAAGCAATCATCACACACACATATATATATATATATATATATATATATATATATATATATATATATATATATATATATATATATATATATATATATATAATGTATATAATATAATATATAATGATTGTTTGTAATGTATGCGTTCCTATACCATTCATCCGATTACGATGAAACTTTGGGAAGTTATTCTGTGAGTGCCCGGGAAGGTTTCTTCAAAAAAGGAGAGGGGCGAAAATTTCTCTCTCTAAAAAGGTAAGATGTAAAAAAAAAGTTTCAAGACAAAAAATTTTACATTTCTAAAAAGAAGCTACTTTTGTTTGAAAAGCGTTACTTAAAGCTCGAGGCGTTGCAACGCATGCAGAATACAACTAATCAATTTAAAAAATCGACACGACTTCTGTGGTCTATAGTACAATACCTACTTACTTACAATACTGTATAATAGTATATTACTGTATAAGTAATAACGTCTTTCATTTGCAATATAAATATAACATTGAAAAAAAAATTTTATTTTTGTGTAGGTTCATGTAAGACAGCACACAGGTGAACGACCATACTCTTGTATCGATTGCAACCATCATTTTGCCAATTCATCCAATTATATCAAACATATGAAAGCTAAACACGGTGTTAGTAGCTTTAAGAATCTGACAACCGCACATACAAATAAAGTGAAATTTGAACCGATCTGTGAGCCTGATTTACAATATGTGGCAGCATTAGAAAAAAATATTTTATAAATTATTTATTTAATTATTTATTATTTTTATTTGTTTTGTTTTTGCATTTTATATAATAAATAAGTAATGAAAAATTGAAATTTGTGTTATTTGTTTTTAGTGTTCGTATGGTAGCAAAAGCTTGAGCGGGAAACTTCCAAAATGAACACTGTATAAGCGTTTGTTTATCTGTTATGTGCACCAGGGTTTTGTTTTTTTAATTTGTTGAATGTTTTAAAATATTTTTTTCTGAATAAAAAAAACCATGACATACAAAATCTTATTAGAAAAAAAACTTACATTACCGGCATATTTTATCAATATGTCAGTTTAGGAGGTTTTGTTTTGATTTTAGGGGCTTTTGAAATCACTCAAACAAACATTCTATTGCTTAGATAGATAGAATGTAGAGGTTGTCCCGGAAGGGACATACTTCGACCATAAGATCCATTGTGATGCCTAAGGATGTGAGTGGAGGACAAGGAATTTTGTGTGTAGACTAGGAATCGGTAGGATGTGCGGCTGTTGCCGACTTTGATAGGAACTATACCGATACTCATCTGGAGTTCGTGAAGGAAACTGCAGAAAAGCTTCACAAGCATAGCTGGTTACTTCGTTGTCGGGATTGTTCCGATGTCGGGATTCGAACCCATAACCTCCCAGTTCCAAGTACACACAACGCCTATTGCTTGCAAAACAGCTAATTTTTTTTTCATTCGCCATATTGAATATTGATTCAACTGACGCTCACACGAACTTATCATTCCAAAACAAACGGCATTTTCAAGAGTAGAGTGAGCGTCGAAAGTGTATAATCCCCCAAAAGAATACACCCTTAATATGTACAGAGATATTTAGGATATTAACTTTTAATCTTATATCGTAAATATTAGAGTTACATAAAAAATGATAAGAAACTAAATTGTAATCAAATTAATTTTCTATAACTTTACTTTTTATGTATTAATGTATTTTTCGATTAAAGATATACCAAATTTTGCGTTTCCCCCCTCTCTCTCTAAACTCCTCTAAACGAAATTTCAAGTAGCAAACTCGCCTTTAGAACCCGCCTTTCAAGTAGCAAAAGCACGTGACAAAATTTCATTCCGATCAATGCAAACTGTGACCCCTAGAGTGATTTCATATATATATATATATATATATATATATATATATATAAATAACGATGCGAATTTTTGACATCTATAGAAAGAATCGTTGGACATTGAAAAATTTATTGCGAAATTCCATCGGTGCAACATCAATAGCTCTATTTCCTTGTAGAGGAAATTCGCTGAAAGTTGATCATGAGTAAACTAGAAAATTTACTGCAATTATATGTAATAACAGTTAATATTACAACTTACATCTTTGTTGCTTAGTTTCTACGCGAAGAATTCTTTTTGTACGTTTTGACTGCATTAATTTGTTTATGGACATTTTGTATTTCCTTTGTTACCTATGATGAGTGGTTTCCATGAAAATTAAAATTCAATTAATTTTCTCAAATGTGTAAACAATATTTATGTAACAAAATTTAAATTCTAATTTATGGATTGAAATAATTCACTAACCAAATTTTCTAAAAATGAAACAGTATAAGCTATGTCGATTATGCGGCGAAAAAAGATTAAAAGACGATGTACTAAGTCTGGATAATATTCAAATTAAACATGAAATATTAAAGTCAAAAATTTCATATTGCCTTCAAATTCAAATTATAGGCGATGATAAATTGCCAACAACAGTTTGTACTTCGTGCGTTGATAAAGTTGAGGATTTTTATAATTTTTATTTAAATGCACAAAAATTACAAATCATGTCATTTGAATTTTTTTCTGATACTGGAAATGGTTTTCAAAGTGGTAAATCTATTAGTGATTCTGATTCTATCAAGAGTCTTCAATTTATTAAAAAGTTGCATAAATCTTCACAGATTGAAGGTATTTGAATTTATGTACGTTTACAGAACATGTATTAAGTTTTGCTGTATCTATTCCGCGTATTTAAACATATATTCCATGACGAATTTACCGGTTAGGTAAAGTAGACAGCTGCCCAGAACGGCAAATCTTCAGGGGCGGCAAGTTTTTGATCGCTTACACTAGATATACGCCTAATAATCTTGTTTATTCCTAATATACCTATACGTTAAACAAACTAGGTGAATAAAGATGTAGTTTCATGGGAGGGTTTTCGACGCCAACACCGAGCGCCGACGGAGTTACGTGATACGATTTGACGCCTGATACGAGTGTTAAATATACAGCGTCGAGCTAATTGGACAGTGATATTATTTCTTTATTATAAATTAATTCATCTTACATTGCGTGTGTTAGAGTTGCAGCTTTTACGTGGATGGCAATATAAGACGATAATAGAGAATTTATAATATCATTTCTAATTAATATCGATTGGCAACAAGTAACAAAGTTGGTTTCAACACAAAAATCACGTGGTCCATTTCGACGCGTCGAGTATCAGCATGAAAATGTACCTTAAAAGGAAGGGGCGGCCATTTTGCAGCTAACTATGACGGCGAATTGCCTTAATTCACACCCGAGTATATTGATATTAATATTCCGTTTTTGTTACGGTAAAATTTGAAATTTATAAATTAAAAATATTAAAAAAGGTAGTATACTATATTATACTACAGTTACTGATTACATTTCATTTCTTATTCTAATATATATTTAAATTTACCCTCGTATTGCCTTAAATTTACCCTCGTATTGCAAATTCTTGTTTACAAATTAATGAAATTTATCTTATAAATACCCCGCTAATCAGAAAGCAGCAAAAATTAATCTATGTGTCAATGAAATCCTCGTAAAAGCTACGAAGTCCTTATTTTATAATATATAAAAGTTTTAGTCCTTATTTATTTAATTGCTCCTTTCATAAATTTAAACAATTCTTTTTATAAGTTTTTTTTAAACAAAATTTTTAGTTAATCGTTTGTTCATGACAGAATACAGTCATAGTTTAAATTTTGTGTTTTAGAATGGAGACATTATCAATGGAAATGTTCAGATTGTCCTGGAGTTTTTGAAGCACTGGACGATTTACGAATTCATTACCATAATTATCATAAAAAACCAACAACATATACGTGTGATAATTGTTCCAAATCATTTAAAATATTCCGAAATTTGCATAAGCATACGATAGCATGCAATTATAAAAAAATAAAAATAAATAATTCATCTTAATTTTTACTCTCGAATGTTTTAGAGAATGAATAGGCAAGGAATAGATGTTGGATGTTCGTATATGTTGCAGTCAATACTCTATTTAGGTATACTCTCGATCAATAAGAAGAATGAATGATATCAACATTACATTCATCATTCGTATTATTATCTATATCAAATCAGGAATTAACTTAATGCTTACAGTGTTTTAGGCTATAACAAAATAAATCATTTCATTTTTTCATTGATTTATTTTTTTTTAAGTTGGTTTATTTAAAAATAATAATAACTTTGTTTAATTTTGCAAATTAAAGTAATTGTTTGCTCAAATTTCTACGGGTTGTAGTGAATCGGCTAACGAAAAGCATAGGTCTGTACATCTGTCTATTATAGTGGTTCGAGTTCTTTTCCAAAAAGTAAATTAGGTTAAATTATATTTGCGAATTAAATTTAATAAAATGATCAAGAAAAGAATTGATAAGTAACTGCCTTATAGTACGGCTAGTACTATCAGGCCTGCCCTTTAGTACGGGTAGTAAAACGAATGACGAATGTGTAGAATTGATTTCATTCATTCTTCTTATTGACTGTCAGTTTACCTAATTATTATATTTATGCCATCGTTAAGGGACCATCCATAAAATACATTACATCACGCAAAATTCAAGCATATTCAATCTCTTCCCTTCGGCCGTCACGCTGCATCACTATTTTTTGAAAGTGCTTTCATTTGTCGATTTGGCGGTTCGTTTTAGAATTTCCAATCGCTATGTAAAGAAATAGAAGAACCTAATATATTGCTGAAAACACAAGATTGCATAGACATGCAAACCGCAAACAGTGCTATAAAGCGACACTGTTAAGTGATGTGAGCACGAAAGCTCTCAAGACGAATGTACCTTGACTTAATTTTCTGAACTAATTTAGTCATAATAAAAAAATTCATAATATGAATGCCGAAACAATTCCAATCGAAAAAAAATAAAAGTGTTGACGATAGTGGTAAGTAAATAGTAAATAATGTTCTTACCCAAATAATTCAGAATTTACTCTCCCTCTCTCTCTCACTATTCGTAATTAAATGTGATAGACATTTTCTCGAGAAGGTTACCGTATGTGGCGCTTACGAAGAAATATAATAATGAAATAATTTATATAATAACAATAATTATAAAATTAAAATTATTATAAACTAGTTTACACTCGAGGTTTCGCTAGCGTTTTATTGTGCTATCTCCCTCTATCATTTTAATACTAAAAACCTCAGTGTAATTTCACCGCTACTACTGGCTCTGCTGGTTCAAATATTTACCGACACTTTCAACAAATTTCTATTTCAGCGAAAACTTTCGAGTTCTATCTCTCGTAGCGAGATGAAATGCATGCTCGTTTTTTTATACGGTATATGTAAATATACAAGGGTATAATAAGTTTAGTCCCGACTTTGTAACGCTTGAAAATATTGATCGCAGATATAAATGAACATGATTTCAATTTATCATGGAATGATAAATTATTAAAATTTTTTACATAAGAGAATAAAATTAATTGAATCTGAGTTATAACATTTCAATTAAACCTAACGCGCTGAAAGCATGTAGGCATCCAAGACGAATGCATCTTGTGTACTATGGACCACAAAAGTTTGTCCTTTTTTTAAATGTTATAATAGGGAATATGCATGAAAATTTTTTTTCACATTTATTTCCAGAATATGAAAATACTGTTAATACTGAAATAATATTTAAAAACGAAATTAAAATTCGACAAATATCAAGGAAGCTATAAGCTTTTAAAGATTATTATCTGTCTCCTTCTTGCAAAAATACTAAAACCGGAGTTTTACGTGTATTTTAAATGGTGAAAGTGTAATATAACGTCACATACCATATCAAGAGGGCTATCACCCTCTTTGTCTAATCGGGAATTTCAATCATTCATATCTCGCTTATTTTTAAAGTTATTTAAAAAGTAATTTTACCTTGATATTTGTCAAGTAAACATGCTTCAATTCAAGTGAAAAACAATTTTCATGCATATTCCCTATTGATTTGAGCCTTATTGATTCACTTTTCGAAAAAATGCTTCGGTTAAGTTGTTCATTAGAAATATAGTAACAACTTTTATTCGAAAATTATTTTCGAAAACCGAATGAATAAGGAACAAATCAACTAGAAAATTAAAAAAATGTCAACTTTTGTGGTCCATAGTACATGGAATACAATTAATAGTATTTTACGTAACAATATAGACCAGGCTTTACACAATGCGTCTTTGGCAAAATGAAATTTGTTTAAAAAAAATTGATTTTGAACGCAACCATTGTATTAAATAAAAAGCGGGACAAATAATTGACTAAGGTAAATTAATTGAAAAATTAATTACGTTTAGTTAAATAATTTGAATAAATAGCTATATTTTTATAAGATAATTATTACAAAATATGTATCCATTTCTTAACTTTTTGAACAACATATTACATGGGTAAAATTCACTCTAATTAGCATTATTTATATGGTCAAGTGTATACTGTTTACTGTCAAAATTTAATAAGCATAACAAAAATAAATAAAAATATTTTAGTTGATATATAATCATGTAAATCTAATTAATAAGTTATTATAAATGTTTTTTAATAAATTATTATTAAGTAAGTATACAAATTTTGTGTTCTTTTTTATATAATTTTATAACCAATAAATTTGTTTACAAATTTTAAAATTTATTACCGATTATAATTGCAAATTATTTCGTTTTCATAATTTTATTTATTAAATTTGAATAATAATTGTAAATTTTGAATTTTAAGCGTCAATAATAAATAAATCAATAGTATATTATAATGTAATTATAATGTTCAAAATTGCGAATAATTTTGCAGGGCCGTGCTATTCGGACACAGGCGGGTTTCCAGCGTGAGTTAAAGTTTAGATTAAACTTTAAACGTTCAGATATTGTGGCAAAAACTATTGAAATTAAATAAGGTAACTATTCCAACCTAGTACTTTTTGCCTCAGTATGTGAACTATATAGAACGCATTTTAGTGCGGGGGCCCAAAAACACGCAAACCCGACCAACTCGGGGTATGACCGATGAAAAATATATTATAATGGCTTTAAAGGCTTCACGCTGAAGACCCGCGTGTGTCCGAATCACCATATCGAATTTTGCAGTTAATAGTGCAGTATTGTCATATTGGACTTGAACTGTTCCGTAGAAAATTCAGAAGTAAAGTTTTATCATATATTATCGAAAAACATTAAACGTAGGATTACAAAACAATTATAAAAATTTTACGAGTACTCTCCAACTATCTAGTTAATATTTCATCCTTTTCATTGCGGATTTAATATTTTTTGTTTTAAAGCTATAAGAAATTATATTAATATCCTTAGAAACGGACAAATAAAATGTAAATGGATAAATAAGAATATTAGTTTAGCATAAAAACATGAATGGTTTAAAACTAACCACACATAATTTCATTTAGTAATTTTTAAAATGAATGGGAGTATGGGACACAGTTCCGTTAGTGTCGAATGGATTAGAATATTTCGAAAATGGTTCAAAATACGATTTGTTTATTTATGAAGCTTATTCTGTTTTTGGCCCAATAAATCTAAACAAAATAGAAAGACTCAAAAGAGCAAGAATGCGTTTTACACACGAAAAGTACAATATAAGCGGTTGAAGACTATTGTTTTCGCTTTTATTTTTTTCTAAAAATAAGTAGGTTGAAAGTTCCTTATGTAGTTTGCTACAAATTTTATTGAAACAAATTTCCCATGCTACCAATTGGCTCGCGTCTCAGAACACTCCAAAATTATATATATGTTAACAAAAATTTACGAGTTAGTTTAGCAACACATAAACGTGAGTTTGGCTATAGCGTAGTACAAAATTTATTATTACGCTTTTTAGTGAAATATACACTGTTCAATCGTAAACGAATGCTGTTGAATCTGCAGATAATCAACTTGACGATTACATCTCTCAAAAATTCCTAAAAGAATATTGTGTAAACTACCCCGGCGACCGGTTTGAAAGAGGGGGTAATCGGAATGTTACCTCCATCATCGAATATCCTTAAGTTTAAAAGAAATAAGGTTTCGATTAACTACTCTTTCAAACCGGTTGCCTGGGTAATTTGTACAAAATAGGGTAAGGGCGACCAATATATTATGAAACTACACATATTTCTCTATCATTCCATGTTAATTTAATTAGGATGTTTTATGAGGGAGTTTAGTTCCAATTTTTCGACTGTAATTATCTTAATTATAATAATTTGCACAAGATTGACTTAGAGGGACCGATTGTCCTCGAAAGGCGCTCATGGATACTTATTAAATTACTACTCATATTGATGATGTTCGATGAGGGAGGTAAATCTTACCATAGGCTCTTGGACTATTATATAAGCGGTGCACAAATTTGTATTCATTTTAATCTCCTAGAAAGAGAAATATCCCGAGAAACATGAAAAGCCGGGAGTTGATACGTTTGTATTTGTGCGCCGGACCCACGAATCACGACCTCTGGTATTCTAGGTCAATGATCTACCGCCGAGCTACCCGAGATGTTATGGTAGTGAAATGCATATGATCTTTCACTATCTTTGATGTCCATATTTTATTAATTTGTTTATTTTACTATTTACATGTTTTATTAGATAGATTGTAGAGGCTGCTCTGGACGGGCTACACTTCGACCATAAGATCCATTGTGATGCCTAAGGATGTGAGGTTGTAAGTGGAGGACAAGGAATATTGTGTGTAGACTAGGAATTGGTAGGATGTGCGGCTGCAGTCGACTTTGATAGGAACTATGCCGATACTCATCTGGATTTCGTAAAGGAAACTGCAGAAAACCTTCACAAGCATAGCTGGTTACTTCGTTCTTGTCCATACGCTGACAGTTTAGTCAATTAACCGCCTCGTTTTTTTTCTTAATAATTGACAAACTGCCGATGTCGGGATTCGAACCCATAACCTCCCAGTTTCCAAGTGTGCATAATGCGCAGACAACGCCCTAGACCGCTCGACTACTTGGACTGGTACATGTTTTATTAATTGTTTTTCTGTAAACTAGCATCTATTTATATCCATTGTTGGTCTAGAATGTCAGAGGTCATTGGTTCGATTCCCATTCTAGATGTGCATGATATTTCAAGCATTTGATGTCAAAGAATGTTATCAATGTTCAGACATATTACTTAAATGTAATAATATAACCGAAAGGCAACCATACTAACCAATGGATATAAATAGACGCTAGTTTACAAAAAACAATTAATAAAATTTGGTTGATTGCGTAAAATGAGCACCCTGTATTTACCGGGTTTAAAAATCATCTATATTTATCATGCCATATCCTGTATAATACCATAATCTTTTATAAACGGATGGAAATATAAATATCGAAAATGAAATATTTGCTTATTCATTTAAATTTTGTATGCATACTTGAAAGTTTTGTGATACGCGTTAGATAAACATCTACAAAATGCTGAATAAGTAAGCAAAGCAGTAGATAATAAGAAATTTCTATAATAATTGATATAATTATTGATATATTACAATTAATTACTTTACAATACAATTAATTATTGTTCAAAGAATAAATTCCTTTAATTTTATCTATTATTGGGAATTTAAATTTAATGTTAGTGGAATATTATGTTTGCATTTTCTTCTTGCCCTTCGATTTGTGTGTACAATAATTCTGAAGAAAGTGTAATAGGATTTATTTCTTATTAATTAAATACACGACTTTATTTTAAATATCATCTATCTATCAGTAATTATAAATGAAGGCAAACTATGTTTAGTTTATTTTTTATATTTATAACATTCCAAAGTTTCTTTTTAATCTTTTCTAATAAAATAATTTTATAATCCAGAGTTTCAACAAGCCTGTCAAGGCCTACGATTGCGGTGATATCATGTAGAACTAATATTAACGAACTAATACAAAAATTAAACAAGCCCTATGAAACATGTTTTTTTGAAAATATAGCCAACTAAATCCAATGAAATTTAAAGTAAACAATTATCAATTTTGATACTCTGTATATATAATATTCGCTCTGCGGCTTTCGGCCTTGACTTCGCGTCCTAGGAAGAAAATATATCCTGTGTAGTGAAAATTTGGTAAAGTTTGTGACTTCCTATTTTCGGGAGGATTTTTTCAGTAAGCTTGAAGTTATTTCGCGTCGAATGCGAAAAACAGTATCCATGGTAGGAGGATGCCATGGATTAAACATGGCATCATGGATCTAAACCACTTCCCCTAGAAGTGGTTTAGATTTTGTATAGATGAGCCAGTCAGTGAGTCAGTTTCACAAAGGGCTGTATATATTATAGCAGGGGTGTCAAACTCAATTTTGCAGAGGGCCATATATTAAATTTAGAATGTGTAGGCGGGCCAGATTCAAATAAAAAAAAATGTACTGAATTATTATAACATTTTATTTACTTAATTATATAGTATATAATATACGGTTGTTAAAAATCATATCAAAGTTATAGAAGAGGGTAATTATTTTGAGCTCGAGGATCCAGATACCTGACTTGTTTTTGACTCTTGTTTTTGACAAGCTCATTGATGTCAGGTATTATATTCGTTGTAATTATTTTAAGAATTGATTGGAGATGTTCATTCGTAAGTTTTGTGCGATGTTTGTTCTTATTTATTTTCATGACGGAAAACATCTGCTCATATAAATAGGTGCTACCAAACATGCACAGAATGCGTGCTGCATGCTTTTTTAATTGCGGGTAGTTATCCAAACTCTTGAAATATTGTGTATAAACTGTAAGAGCGTTAACCTCTTTAAATTTTTCTTTCAAAATACTGTCTGATTGAAGATCTATCAACTCCATTTGCAAATGAACTGGTGCCTGTGAAGCTTCAAAATTGAATGGATTGTTGAAAATTGGGAATTCCATTTCATTCATTTTGTGGAAGTCTTCAAAACGATTGTTGAATTCCGTGACCAGATTTTGCAGAAGTTGAGAATATTGATCCAATTTATTTTGGTTCACCGTGCCAAATGATTTTAAATGAGGGAAATGATCCAAAGTTTGATTTTTTACCTGATTTTCCCACAGCCTCAACTTTGTTTCAAAGGCTTGAATACATGAATACATTTGAGTGACAATCAGATTTTTACCCGGGAAGGAAGGTTCTAGTCTAGACTCGAAGCGCGTGGAAGATTCTAGCCTTCGTGGTATTTCTGCTTGTTGCTAAAAGATGGCGTTACTGTCTACCTCTCTCGCTTGTCTAGGCACGCGCTGCCCTTGAAATTACTTATAAATGTTGTAGTGTGCGCATTTTAAAACTTCCGTAGAGGAATCGAGTGAAGTCATGATTTTTCTGTCTGTCACACATTGCGATCGCGGGCCGTATCTTTGACATCCCTGTATTATAGGATGTATGTGATACAAAAAAATTCGTTACGCAGGAGCTACGTCACTGAAAAAATTTTCTCATAATAAATACATCACTTATCTTTTGAAAATAGATCTTAATTAACTTTAATCGAATTAATGTTCATGGCGATCTATGACGACTAGAGTGGCTACAGATTGCATATACCGTGTGTTCATTTGAAAAGTGAGACACGCACCAAATTAGCAACGAGTAACATATCTTTGACTAGCTTGACATATCTAGACCCCTTATCACCAAGAAGTGTATTTACATGGTGTCTAGTTGTCTGGAAAACCTGGAAATGTCAGGGAATTTTGAGTTTCTGGAAAAGTCATGGAATTTCGTAAAATTCAAAATAATTTAATGGAATTCAGGGAATTTTGCATAATCGTATTTAAAATAACTTATTTCTAAAAAATTATTACTAATAATTATCTGTTTTGAGGTTTTTGAAAAATTTTTATGTATGTTACTCATGGAAAGGAATTTATAGGTTTTATCATATTATCCATAAAAAATGAATATAAATGAACAAATGTATACTTTTCTTAATTTTCCTATCAATAACAAAATATTATATGAAAAAATGGTCTAGAGAAATTCGAATTCACGTCTGGAAAACCTGGAAAAGTCAGGGAATTTTTTGCCAAAATATTAATAGATACCCTGATTTAGTAAAATATGAAAAAATTGTAAACATTGAGAAATAGTTGTACATTGAACCAAAATTTTTAGAATATAAACATTATAACGCGATCAATTGTTATAAACAATTTAATTGCTATTAGTGCAGTGAAATTGGTTTTTTACAGTTTAAAACAAACGTAATGTTATCCGGGGTGCCCATTTAAAAAAAATGTTTGCTTAACACTTTTTTTTTTAAATATAAACTTTTTAGATCTTAATTAGAATCTTCGATGAATTGTTAAATTCCGAGAGCACACTAAGAGTTAAGTACATATATGTTAAGTACATATATGTTAACTACAAAATAATGTTTTTAAGGATGTTCCAGCATACCACCGTTTTTCGACAGATTTTGCTCATTTTTTTTTACAGGCTAAAAATAACGTTTTCTAATAAGTCCCGAAGATTCAGAATTTTTGACTAAGATATTGTTTAAAAGATTTTTATTCTCAATAGAACGAATTGGTTCAATGCATATTTTTTGGGCATATTGACTTCCACCCTGTATACAGGATACAACGTGATATGTAATATACGTTGTAACATACTACCACTTTTCGACAGATTTTGCTCATTTTTTTTACAGGCTAAAATAATCTTTTCTAGTAAATCCCGAAGTTTCAGAATTTTTGACCGTTTAGAACATAGGTGGGCAGGATTTGATTTTACAAGCTCTGAGTGAGAGGTAGGAACAGAGATAGAATAAATACAGGGTACCTACCAATTATTATTATTTTCTGTTTTTAATTAAAACATTATCTGAAAAAAATATAATAATAAAATTTAATAATATTAACCCTTTTTTATGGTCACTATCTTTATAATTATATAAACCATATTTTGACAAAATGGAAACCCGACTTCAAAAATAAAATATTCTATAACAAAAAATGCACTAAAAAGTAAAAAAATAATTGCATATTCTTGTGCCAATTTTAGTTCACCTAAGCAAAAATTTTTAAATATATATGTACAATTATTGTTATTTTTGGAGGCGGTGTCAGCATAGAGAAATTCACATAATTTTTGGACACCACCTCCAAAAATAACAATAATTGTACATATATATTTAAAAACTTTTGCTTAGGTGAACTAAAATTGGCACAAGAATATGCAATTATTTTTTTACTTTTTAGTTTTTTATTTTTTGTTATAGAATATTTAATTTATGAAGTCGGGTTTCCATTTTGTCAAAATAGGTTTTATTTCTCGCTTTTTAGTGACTTTGAAGTTCTATAACTAGTTTTATTTGTCTAAATATGGGTAGACCTACTAAACGACTTACTAATTTTTAGTGAATTTTTTTATAACACATTTTTTTTACCCGTTTTTTTTTTTTTTTTTAATTTTAAGAGCATTTTTTTATAACAGATTTTCAATTTTATTTACATACATTTTGTTTTTTTTTTGTAAAAATTTTTTTTTTTGGGGTGTAAAAAAATTTCGGTTTTTAAAAAGTTTTTCTGATTTTCCCATTATGAATGAGTATACCCTTTAAAAAAAAAAAAAAAAATTTCGCAGAAATCGGTTATCACATAAAAAAAAAAAAAAAATACAGACGAATTGAGAACCATCCTCCTTTTTTGAAGTCGGGTTAACAAAGTAAACACGATTGACTATACAACACATACAATAGTATTGTGTGTAAACAATACATTGAATACTCTGGAATTTTGGGCATAAAATGTACCATTTTAATATATTTGTGTATGAATAAAATATAAATCTTTTGATCTTTTACGTTTACCGCTTGACAATTGTAAACCGCTTGTAAATTTTTTGATGGTTTAGCTTTTGTTTAGATTTTAGAATTAGGTTTTTGGAAATTCCGAATAATTTGCCAAAAGTATTCATATCGGAGAACTAATAAACAATTATATACCTGATTTAATTATTTTTTCATAGTAGAGGGTATAGTGTTATGGGAATTTGATGACACTGGATACAATAAACATGCCAATGATAAAGCTGGGTGGGTGGGGATTAATTTGTTACTAATTTCTAAATGGTTAAATTTTACATAAACTGGGAATTTTATGAGAGCTTACTCAACCTGACTGAGTTGTTTAGATTTAGTCTACTTTGAATTAAAAAAGTGAAAAGTACTATTCGTGCTATTGAAAATTATTTTTCGCATAATTTCTTTTTTCAAAAAAAAATAAAAGTAGTGATTTTAATAATGGAGAATACATCACAAGAAGTCTTGGATAAGTTCAGCACTGGAGGTGCCGCGGTGTCTGCGAAGAAAAGGAGGATATTTTTTGGCATCAACGAGTGGGAGCATCGTTTTGGTATATTTAACAAAACTGATAAAGAGGTATTTTGCCTATTTTGTGGTAAAACGTTTATTTGTTTAAAAAGAAGTAATTTCCAACGTCATTATACCGCGAAACATTTTTCCGAGTTTGATAAATTCGGAATTGGGACAGAAGAACGCGATCGCGTAATTGCTGTTTTTAATAATAATTATTTTGAAACATCGTCCGCCAAAAAATTATATATTAATAATGATGCATTGGTAGGCAACCTGTATTGAAACATCATTCCGTCTTACTTCAAAACATACCTTGCGTACTTACTCTCACTTTCTTATGGGGAGCCCCGTGGCTCCGAAGAGCCGTCTACGCCCATTTTTTACCGTTTAGAACGCGAGATAATATCAAAGTTATCATTCTCTCTCACTCTCTCATTAGAAGCATGTAAAACTTCATGCCCGTCCAACTATTATCTGTTGTATTAGAAAAAATACTCGACAGAATTTAAAAAAAACTAGGAGAGTATTTCTTAATATTTCTTAAATTAAAAAAAAAAAATCGTATGTTACCGTTTTGTTTTCGAAATATAATAATTTAAAATATTATTTTTGTCCAATTTATAACACATTCCGTTTATGGTAAATAGTGGTCTGACAACGTTGTGCGCCAATCTTTCTCAAGTTGTATCAAGTAAAGAGTAGGAATTGTTACTGTTTACATAAGCAATAATAATATATAGGTATATGCACAGAGCAACGTTGCTAGATCACCGTACCGGAAATATTTGATAACAGGACACAAACAGCCATTAAATAAGGACAATAATTTTTCAAACATAAGAGAGAGTTATGTAATAAAAATTATTTTTTGTAAAAAAAAAGTCAGAGCATTTCAATAGTAGATATTACAAATCAATCAAATAAATGATGAAAATACATGTGTCGGAATTTTTATTTTTAGGAAAAAGTATTAAAAAGTATTCAAAAAATATTATATTATTATTATAAGTATTATAAAAAGTATTATTATTTAAGTATTATAAAAAAATTACAAAGGATATGAATTAGTAATTCTGATCCTATACAACCAAGAAACTAATAAAGCATAACTGAACGGGATCTATAAATAATGGTAGCTACATAGAAGTAATAAATTTCAACAATAATTTTGCTTTTTCACTTACCAGCAAAATACCATTTATCATTGCATGGAGAGACAAAATTTTCATTAGAAATGTTAACAGTTCCAATGACCACAAATACTATCCGTGGAAAACAGATTGGGTGTAATATACACAAGTACATGGGTTGTTGGGTTATTATTTAATTTAACTGAAAATATTTTTCTAATGGTTATGTTACTTGAAGATATTTTGAAATTTTCTCTGATATATTTTATCAAGGATATTTTGTCTGGGGAATAAAAATGAGTGGGGTTTATTGTTGGGAGTTGTGACTCTGTCTAAAACCTTATTTATTTATTCCCTAATTTTTCTATTCATTCGATCTTCCGATCAAATACTTGTTGGCGTAAACATACGAGTACTCTATTTGTCACTGACCTCTATATAACTGGACAGGTTATTCTTAAGGGTCTAAACGTACACAATTGAAGGCTAGACAGCGTCGCCTCAACTAGCTAAGAGGTACGAAACACTTTATCTGTGACTAAAAACCTTATGTGTGTAGTGGAAATAAATATGACAGCCACAAAAACATTAACACATATACTTCTTACACACAAACCCCGTGCAGGTGCACCGAAGTAAAATTTAGTACCTTGGCTTGTTGAGGAGCGCTTCAACTGTGTCTAATGTCGTAACATGGTATAATTTGTCCAGTTATGTAGAGGTCAGGGCTATTTGTACAAACAGGCTTTTAGTATTTGAATATTAGACTAGTAACCATGTGCCTTTTTATCGAATTCCACTTCGCCTTCCCAGAAAATTATAACCAAGGTGTCATTCGATTCGTAATTACATCTAGAAAGATTTTGAAAAAGTTGAAATCCCGCTTAAAAGTTATAAACAATTTAGTTAAAGAAAAGGGGGGTTTCGTTTTCTCAAAAACTATTGTAGATATCGGAAATTGGAAAAAAGATCCTTAAAGAGCAGGAAATTTCCTACAAAAAGTCTCACCTTTTGGGACTGTACCACGAATATTTATAATTTTATGTGAGAGATGAAAATAGGGCTTGGAAAACGGTGATGAAAATAGGGCTTGGTGATTCGGCTCCGCTTGATTTCGACACTTGAACAAAAAAATTATTTTAACCCATTATATATGAATATTAAGGAAAGAAAAAATGATGGTACTTACTGGATATTTAAACAAACAATAATCCGTCGGTAAAAAATTTTTACCCCAATTTTTCCATTAACTATGCTTTTGTTAATTAAAAAATTTTTCCAATCTGGATAACCCCGATAATTTTTAAAATTAAAGTTTGGATTTTTTTAATTCTGGGAGCTATTCTAAGAGTCCCCTTAACAAATATTGGTACTGGGCCGACTCA
The DNA here is from genome assembly GCA_963920215.1 of Nineta flava. Classification (NCBI taxonomy): domain Eukaryota; kingdom Metazoa; phylum Arthropoda; class Insecta; order Neuroptera; family Chrysopidae; genus Nineta; species Nineta flava. The sequence continues at coordinate 92,831,736 of OY986040.1, forward strand.
GAGCTTGGCTACGCCACTGCTAAAACTATTTCTAGTAAAATTTTATTGTAATTACTAAGCCTACATAATGCCTAATAAAAAAATTTTTGTCGACGGATTATTGTTTGTTTAAGCATCCAGTAAGTTTGCAATTTTTTTACGCGGGACTGCATCTTTTTCAAAAACTTTCTAGATGCAATTACGAATCGAATTACCATTGGTATTAATTTTCTGAGAAGGCGAAGTGGAATTCGAAAAAAGGCACATCTTTACTAGTCTATATATCAGCTTGTGGAATGAAATAAATACTCTTATGGAAATGGAACATTGTGTGTGTCGAAATGATTTATTATTTTTTAATGGCTTATACGACTAATATAATTATATGGAAATTTATTTTATTTAATTTTACAAACGTAATTTCTTACATAATTTTTTTTTTTGCAGGTATGTTAATTGCTCAGAAAAATTGCTTAATAGGGCAGATTATCTTTATGGCGGTGGATATTATTCTAAAAATAAATGTGTTATCAAGACAATAAATACAACGTTTTCTTCTAATCTTAATGTTTTGTAAGTTTTTTTTTGTTAAATTTTTAATAAGTATGTCAAATCTTATTTTTCTCTCACCAAATTGTATTTGGGAAAATTAATGTCAATAGGAGATTTATTTGAGATATAGTTCTGGAAGTTGGAATTTTTTCATGAAAATTTCTTCCTTAAAAACGTTTTTTTTTTAATTTTCTCTAACGCTTTTGGTTTTTGATATATTTGTAAGAAACTAGACACCTTTTTGGAATCTTTATTTGTTTAACTTTTGCAATTGTATATATCCGAATAAGAAACTTCGCACATTTTTTTTACATCTTTCTTTACACCGAGTCAAATGAACTCACGACCATATTTTAATTCACATTAACTCTAAAACCTGTGAACTAACCTAAAATGCTCCTTTTGAAATAAAGCAGCCGGAGATCGAACCAGCTTCCAATTTGTTGAGTTTATCACCGCTACTTCGTGTGAAATGACTTAATTGATTTAATTTCATTGGTGCTCGTTCTTTTCAAGTAACTTAGAGATGTGCAAAATTAAAAAGAAATCATCGGATTCATTTTCTAGATAGATATTTTCAGTTCGGTTATTTCGATCATAAGCTTATATTAGTGATATAAGGCAATAGGCATCAGGGAACTCCAAAATTATCAATTGCGTTGGGATTTGAGATAAATATTTCTGTAATTAGTTTGTATATATTAAGACAAATTCACGACCTTATAAATGTCTTTCACTGTATTAATTTAGAAGAGTTTAATTTGACCTTTTACACAATTCATCTTGTTTATCTGCATAATTGATAACATATAATTTTACAAAATAAATATTTATATATCTATAGTATACAGGGTGGAAACGAAATCATATGTCAACCTTCTTATATGTAAAATAATAATTGAAAATAACAAATGGGCACCTACCTAGCAATCCATAAAACCATGAAGAATAGATATATTAGGAGATTGAACGACATAGGCAATTCGTCTGTTTTTGTGTCCTCAAAAACGTGTAGAGATCATAGTTATTATTTTCGCCACTAGCGACAGTGCGAATCTGCCCGTACGGAATTATTATTATTATTACATATTAAAATCAACGGTTATCACATCTTACAAATAAAAATTGTAAGTATAAAAATTGTTTAATTTTATAAATGTGAAAAAATGGGACGATGTTGTACAGGGAAAGCATAGATATACTGTTATATATCTATGAGTGGAAGGTTGTTTAAGGTTAGGAATGCGTGTCTGCATTTACGAAAGGAATATGGTCTGTAATTACCGGTTGTCATCTTTCTTTATCTAATATAGGTTAGTATTGTAAACAGATATTTGTAATTATTAATTGCAATTATCACTATGATTCTTCATCTTTTAATTTATTGCAGATTATTAAGAATTATCTATTATTAATATTTATTTAATTATTACTTGATAATCGAAAACAATTTTTTATTATCTATAAAACTAAGACTTCTTATTAACTGAATGAAAGTGATTTCTTGGCGCCTACATTTAAACATTTAAATTCCGTACGGCACTGAGACCAGTGACCCCTACTGATAAAAGATAGTTACACCAATTCTTGACCGTTTTTTTAACATTACGTTCGCTAAATATATCTATCCTAATATATCTATTCTTCATGCATAAAACCTATCTAGTAATCCACTACTTTGGTGTCACTGATTCCCATTATATACTATGATTATTTAAATACCATCATTCGAAGAACTTAATAATTCAATATGTATCCAATAGATGGATGGTAGTGCAAGCTAATATATTTTAAAATAAGTGCAAGCTAATATTTGTAATAAACTATCTTTCAAAAAGGTTATTGCGATATGAATTTAAAGGCAAATGTGTGACTAAGATATTGTTTAAAAGATTTTTATTCTCAATAGAACGATTTGGTTCAATGCATATTTTTTGAGCATATTATTGGACTTCCACCCTGTATCCAGGATACAACGTGATATGTAATATAGAATAAAATTTTTAAGTTTTGAGATCCGTGATTAAGGATGTACCAGCATACTACCACTTTTCGACAGATTTTGCTCATTTTTTTTTTACAGGCTAAAAATAATGTACGAAGTTTCAGAATATTTGACCGTTTAGAACGCGAGGTAATTAATATCAAAGTTATCATTCTCTCTCACTGTCTCTCATTAGAAGCATGTAAAACTTCATGCCCGTCCAACTATTATCTGTTGTATTAGAAAAAATAATCGACAGAATTTAAAAAAAAAAAAACCTAGGAGAGTAAAGCTAAATATTTATTATATAAATTTAAAAAAAAATAATCGTGTGTCACCGTTTTGTTTTCGAAATATAAAATTTTAAATGTATTTATTTTCTTCAAATCAACATTATTTTGTATATGTGAGCTGTGTATTTGTCTATGTGTGTTTATATGTTTGTGCATCAAACCGGTTTGTTGTGCTGATTGCATAACACAGTGCTGGTACGTCCTTAAATGTATTATTATTCTGCAGTACTATAGCCCGAGGTTGGCCTTGGCCCCTCATACAATTAGGTTCTGTTAATTATTATGTCGGGTTATAAACGGTAAAAAGGGACGTTAAGGACTTCCATTATTGTGACGTCACAATTCAATTTTTCAAAATGAATTTTTTTTCTAATGTAGTTTATCGACATGATGTATTAAGATAGTTGTCTTTAATATTAAATTATATTTTGTATAAATGGCCATCACACACTTACTATTGTAATCTAGCAGTTGTGTTTTATATTTTGCTTTTGTACTAGTAATAATTAGTAGTTATAATAATATATTTGAAAAAAAAAAAATAAGTTTTTATTATTAGGAGAGGAAGTCCTTTATTATGTGACATAATACCTATAAGTATTATGGTTTGTTAATGTGTGACAAGCGGAAGGGGTGTCAAATATTGTCAAAAAGTTGTGACGTAACATGTGGACGGTCCCATATATATTTAATTCGTAAATATATTCAGTTACGGATTTACAGGTTTACACCAGATATACGCGAAAATTTTGAAGATGGTAGCGCCGCGTGATTAGTAAATCAACTAAATTTGGAGTTAATGTTTATAAATTTAACATTTGCCTTTATGTTTTTTTTAATATGTATTATTTTTTGTAAATTTTTGTACAAAAGTATTATATTGCAGCTACATATATACGAATTCGACATTTTAGGTTAGTTGGTAAATATTCTACTTTTATATGTTTGCGGGTGGATTTATAAATTTTCAATTTAAATTTCCACGCTTTGTGCCTATATTTTAGAGATTTACACCCTAACTTATTTAAAAAATATATTTTATCTTTACCTAGCTTTGGAAAATAATGAAACGAAATTTCTGCGATTCTTCTTTTTTTGAGAGAACATAAATGCATTGAACAAGATCGAGCCATTATTAAATTATAAAATTTGCCAAAAACAAAAAAAACGCTTACAGAATTAAATTTACTATATGCCATGTAAATTTATTTCTTGTTTTGGTCTTTTTTGGTAATTACTAACTAACCACCAACAGATGACCACCAGAGGCGTAACGCTTAGCAAGTTTCGCATACAATACGACTTGGGTGATCAAAAATATAATTTTTCATTGGAAAGCGTACATGTCTGATTCTTTCTTGATTTCACTGAAAATGAACTTTAATTGTTTTCTTATAATATTCTGTCAGTCAAAACTGGTCACGAGATCGATCGCGTGGCTCATTTGGACGCCCGGCGATAGTAGCGTCGAACGCAGTGTGGAAATTTACCTTAAAGGACAGGAGTGGCCATTTTGCAGTGCCTAAGGCGGTGAATTGTGTTAATCCGCCCCTGAATATATTATATATATATATTATTATATTATTAGATTATACAGATTACCTATTATATTAATCTACGAGTATAATCTATAGATTATCTTCTCCTTCTTTGTATATATAAACGATTGTGTGTTTGTTAGTACTCTCTAATATCGGAAGCCACAAAAGCTATCGAAACCATATTTACAACATAGGTTCGATTGGTGCTCCCATTGGTTTCCCATTGATTTCCCATTTCCCATTGTTTTGGCACAAGTGCCAAAACAATAAAAAAACGAAAATTCGTATTTATGGTCTAATTTATCTCATGTTCACAATATATTATTGTAAAGTAGAAAAAAACTGTTGTGCAAAAAAGGACCGGGTATGTGGCACCGGAGTCGATATATGCGAAAACCCGACAATTTTGACCGTTTAATAAAATTTTTAGCAGAAGTAGGATCGGTGGGGACTTTTGATATTTCATTTGTAATAATGAATTTAAGAACTGGACCAATTTTCAGCTCCATGCGAATTTTTCCTGACTGAGTTACTAACGAAAACTTTGTAGGTGCTGTGCTAGTATTGACTGAATTTTAAATTTAGGGTCGATCCACACTATAGTGCCGATCACGGTTCGTTCTCGGTCCGATCTCGATCTGGTAAAATATTATCAAGTTCATGTTCACATTATAATGCCGATCACGGTTCGTTCTCGGTCCGATCTCGGTCTGATAATATTAAGCAGTAACATACGCTTCAGTGGGAAATAGTTGCCTGAACCTGGAACAGAGAGCATTTACACTATCATTCACATGCCGTTACAAGTTCGATCTCACTCAAAAATATTTTTATTCTTCGTGACTGGAGTGGGATTAGACCGGAACTTGACTGTTACCGATAGTATGAATGCACACATTGTTTCTTACTTGATAATATTTAACCTGACCGAGATCGGACCGAGAACGAACCGTGATCGACACTCTAGTGTGGATAGACCTTTATGGTCCGATTTGGCTCATTCAGAATGTATGTTCGTTTGGACATACTAAATGTTTTAGTTGTGGTATGCAACTGGCGTTAGGATGTCGCTGTTAACCAAAATCTATATTTATGATCCGATTTGGCTTATATTAAAAATTTATGTTGGTTTGGATATGATGAAATTTTTGAGATCTGGTATGCACCCGACAGGGTGCTATGACATTTAAAAATTACTAAACACACAAATTGTCTTTTATTGCACTTAAAATAAATCTAATAAATATGTCATATAGATAAAATAAACAATAATTTCTTTCATTTCAACGCGTGCTAGCATAAAATTCCTTTCCGGACAAATCAACGTTTACAGTGTCAGCTAGTATATTTAATTAATCTATAATGTATACAGGATGCTCACTTTAAACAATGCACTTGAATATTTTATCAATGATAAAATAATGAAGTCTATTTTACTTAATAATTAACCATTTTATAGCAATTAAAAAAGCAATTTTATAGCAATTTTAAAGAGAAAAAAATAATGTCCTTAGAAAAAGTTTATCAAGAAGAAAAGGTTTGTTTTCTTTCAATAAATAGGAGACCATCTTGGTTTTTTTTATAAAATTTTTGTTTTGTTTAATCATTTTTTTCAAATTCGAAGGAAATGCAGCTATTGTTTTTGTATCAATGATGGAATTTCGTAAAAATTTCTTCAAATGTCCATCGATCCTATCTATTAGATGTTAAAAATGACCTTCGTTAAAATTTTTATATATGTAAAAATTTTTTTCATTTTTTTATTCAGTTTCTTATCATTTTTCTGTTACACTAATATTTACAAAAATATTTGTAGCAAACTTGATTTTCTACAACTTTACTCCTTATACATTTTTTGATTGTAATATTAAGAGAGATATTTTATATTTTGTGTTTTCTTCTTTCTCTATGCCCTCTTTCTCCTTCATTTCCTCGATATTTCATTTTGATTAGACTATAATTGTGGCCGCTAGAGAGTAACTGATGTATTCTAAGGAAATTCGCTAAGTTGGCCCAGCTCCTACTTAACGAATTTTTTAAATTAATTGAAAAGTTAATTTTTACCAAAAAAAAAAACACGATCAGTTTCTATCTACAAAAATAAAGATTTTCTCTTCTTGATAAATTTTTTCTTAAGAACTAATTTTTCTTAAAAAATGCAATCTTATTTCTTTCAAAACGGCTATAAAATGGTTAATTATTAACCAATTAAGGATACACTTACTCAGTTTTATGTTCGTTTTCCCTCAACTATCCGATTCTGTCAAAAAAATTGGGTTTCTAATTTTAAATACATAAATTGACCTTCAAATTACCCGAAGGTCAAAATGAAAATCAAGATCACCAAATGATGCCCCCCTCCAAACAAAACATTATCCGAATTTTTTTAGGATTTTAGGGGAGACAATCGGAAGCAAAAGTACTTTAAATAAGAAATAACAAATAATATGAAAAACTTTTGGCAGTGAATGTATCGTTAATTTAAATCAACAAAAACATTGATCATTATATTATCGAATGATAATTAGTGAGAACTACTTCACAAACATACATAGGCCAAAGCCGTAGGCAAATAGGAACCCGATTCAAAGAACATATGGCTCATACGACGAAATACGGCAGATTAGAAAAATCCTGTGTAGCTGCACACATTATAGACAATGACCATAAAATCGACAAATCTAATTTAAAACTTGTTAAGGCTGTACAAAATCCCTCAGAGCTGGATGCATACGAAAGCATATACATTCAGAAATTCAAAAGAAATATTATGAATCTAGACAATGGACCGGTACCAAATTCAGATTTAATCAAAATCTTATGGTAAAATCAAGTGCCAATATATCCATCTCTCTCTAAAGATGTCAAAATACAAAAACGTGTTCACTGCGCAAGACATAACTCAGCCCAAACAGGTGCGGTCTTAGAAATAGCATCTAAAGTCGGCCGAACATATATAAGTAGCGTAAACCCAAGATAGTTTGTGAAAATGTCACCAAATTAGTAACAAGTAACATATCCTGCGACAATATAAGAGTAATTTTAATAAGAGTAAAATTAACAGGAACAAATGTGAATGAAGGAAATTTTGACAAGAGCAATTTCAATATAATTTAAAATTTATTATATTTTAAATCTAGTATATTTTAATCTAGTTAATTTTCTATTTATTTTTATTTTATTTTATTTTTTTGTCTGTTGATCTCAACTTTATATCTATCTCTAATTGTCAAAGAGTAAAGTACGACTAGCTAATTTATGCTAATGATGACTACATTGTAGTCGAAATACGTATTTATAATACGAAAAACTGATCTAGGTAAAGGGGACGAATTTGAAATTTTATTTAAAACATTGATCATTTATTTTTCTATACCATATACAACAGAAGTGACAAAGTCAGATTTTTTTCTCTTTATAATGTTTTCTTAACAACTGTTTAGCGAATGTTAATAAAGTTGTGCAAAATTTTTTCTATAATTTTAAAGTTCAAGTTATATAATTTGAAAATTTGGGACGCTTCGTAGCTTTTTTAATAGTAACTGAAATGAATTTAATCCATTGAGTGAACAAATCTCCGTAATAAAAAATTTTACAGTTTTTTTTAAATTGCAATAACTTTTAAACGGCTTAGCAAATAGTTTTGATATTTTTACAGTAGCTTTACCATTAAGGGAGTTGGGGCGTAATTTATTTACGATTAGAAAATTACGAAAAAAATATATGAGAGAAATAAATAGTAATGCACATGCAGAGTTTAAATACAATTGTGTATAATGTTATCGCTAAAAAAATTAATTATTCTTTATTATTGATACAGCGATCAGAAAATTACAGAATTTTAAATTAATAATTATTTCAATTTATGAATATGCACAATCATATTTTGGCCGCGGCCATTTTAGGTTGCAAACATACAACATTGTTTTTAAAATGTGCCCTGCACATGACATTCATGACATTAAAATGAGCGCGAACATACTGGTCTAAGATCCGACAGTGAAAACCTTCCCTCATCCGTTAATTGATTGAAATATTATTGAAAACGCTTATTGCAATATAAACAATTTGGCAATGTAATGTCTGCCAGGGTAGTTCTGCTGCAATTAACATTAATTAATTAATTAAAAATTGATTTTTTCATAATTAAATCCCTCACGTGTTAATTGAATTTTGCTTGTTAAATAACATAGTATACGATACGACAAATCTTGTAATAGCAGGCAGCGCTGCTTATTACTGCTACGGTTACCTGCAGCCAGGTGTTCAAACTTAAAGTAAACTTAGGTTACTTCCCTCATATGTTAATTGAAAATTTTTTAGCTAATTTAAAAGTTCAGAATAATTAGAATACATCCATAACTGGCAGCCGTCTTACAATCCATTACAATCAAGTGCAGCCTATATAAGAAAAATTAAAAAAAATAGAAATTATAAAAAAATACCTTGTAGAGAGAGAGAGACTATTGCATTATTCCACGAAATAAACAAGGAAAGTATATGATCATGCATTTGTAAAGCCTACTCCATTTCTAAGTGTATTTATACTAATAGGACCCACTACTATATTTTATCTATGACTAATAGTGGATTGTGTAGAGTTCATGATAAACGGAATACATAATTCACATTCATGATTCACATTCGCATGATCATATACTTTCCTTGTTTATTACGTTGAATAATGCAATAGTCTCTCTCTCTCTACAAGGTATTTTTTTATAATTTCTATTTTTTTTAATTTTTCTTATATAGGCTGCACTTGATTGTAATGGATTTTAAGACGGCTGCCAGTTATGGATGTATTCTAATTATTCTGAATTTTTAAATTAGCTAAAAAATTTTCAATTAACATATGAGGGAAGTAACCTAAGTTTACTTTAAGTTTGAACACCTGGCTGCAGGTAACCGTAGCAGTAATAAGCAGCGCTGCCTGCTATTACAAGATTTGTCGTATCGTATACTATGTTATTTAACAAGCAAAATTCAATTAACACGTGAGGGATTTAATTATGAAAAAATCAATTTTTAATTAATTAATTAATGTTAATTGCAGCAGAACTACCCTGGCAGACATTACATTGCCAAATTGTTTATATTGCAATAAGCGTTTTCAATAATATTTCAATCAATTAACAGATGAGGGAAGGTTTTCACTAATGCCGGATCTTAGACCATACTTTTCAGCTTGCCACTCAGTTGTTGTACCAACTACAAATTCGGTATGTTGATATTACAACATTGCCAGGCTTCAACCATGAAAATGATATTAGTTAAATCAAATAAAATATAATCGAACGACATTTATTTATTATTATTTTTATTTCCAATGTCTTTGACTCTTTATTAGTAATAAATATGAAATTTTGTTTGTATAAAGTTATAAACTTTGTTTCTCTTCGCACTTCAGGCGTGTCTATAAATCCGAACTTCCTTAAATCAACAAAACATATCCTTTATCTTTCTATACCATATACATTTTTTCTTTCTATATATAAATTTCAACCGTTTAGTGAATGTTAATAAAATTGTGCAAAATTGTTTCTATAGAGTGCAAGTAATATAATTTGAAAATTTAGGACGCTTAGTAGCCTTTTTAATGGTAATTGAAATGAATTTAATCTATTGAGTGGATAAATCTCCATAAGAATACATGCAAAATTACAGTTTTTTTGAATTGCAATAACTTTTAAATGGCTTAGTAAATCGTTTTTAAATTTTCACAGAAGCTTTAGCATTCAGTCTGGAACATTTAACTTAATTCGTTTTTTTTCGTGGCATTTTCGATATACCTTCCTAACATCTTTAAATAAATATTCAAGTGAATTGTTTAAAACGAGAGACACCCTGTATATTACAGATTGATGTCATTTTGTACCCATGTGTACTAATATTTTGGTATACGGAAACTTTTAAATCACATTGTACAATGATTTTAAATATTATTACGCCATTGTTATCACTTTGGTATTATAATTATCACCATAAATTCAAAATGCTGTATATGAATTACAAATTTTTTCACAGCATTAAACAAACGTTGCGACAAAAATATTATAATTTATTCATTGATATTCACAAATATATGAATTTAATAAACTTTATTAAAAGTATATCATCAATACAAGTGTTTTTCTGTGTATTTTAAGTAATGTTTTTTTTTTTACACAAGTGTTTTATTAATTGTGTTTATTGCTTGATGTAATTCTAATTCAGTCAGTGTGCTTTTCATTTAAATTAATGTAATTTGTACAATTTTGTTCAGTTAAAATTTTGTTTAATTCAATAAAAATTTTTGTGTGTGTGGTAATAATTAAATTTCGAAAAATTCGCAAAGAGCAGAAAGTTGGTACAGGTCTTAAATACGCTATTACAAATGAAATATCAAAAGTATCTAAACTATTTTTGTAGACAATTGCATGATCTTCAACTTTTTCTTTACCTATTTTTACGATAACCCTTATCCTAAAAATCCTCATCTTACCCCTGTTGGAATAGCGATATTTCAGGAATGGTAATGCGCAAGGAAAAAAGTATCTGAACAATTTTTGTAGACTATTGCATGATCTATAACTTTTGTCTGACCTATTTTTACGATAACACTTACCGTTTAAGAAAAATATGCGAAAACCCGATATTTTTGACCGTTTAATAAAATTTTTAGCAATAAAGTAGGATCGTTGGGAACATTTGATATTTCATTTTTAATAGTGAATTTAAGAACTGGACCAATTTTCAGTTCTATGCGAATTTTCCCTGACTTAAATATTATTTTGACTGGGTCATTAGCTTACAACGTATTTTAATCAGAGATAAATATAATGTGTCTGGATCAAAATTTTGATTCGATTAATAGTGCGGTTGGTTCCATACAGAAGAAATCCTGAAGCATGTGTGCAAAAAAATTTTTCCCGACTGCATTTCAAAAATGTTTCAGTTAATAATTGTTCGTTATTAAAATACTAACAACTTTTGGGCTAAACAACTTTTTTGAAAACAGAATAGACTCTACTGTAAAACAACACAAATCAACTGTAAAATTTTGAAAATAGAACGCCACTTTTGCTGTCAATATTACTGTTATACCAACAGCCTATGGTGAGTTTTACCTACCTCATCGAACATCATCAATATGAGTAGTAACTTAATAAGTATACATAATCTCCTTTCGAGGACAATCGCCCGCCCTGTCAATCCTGTGCAAATTATTGTAATTAAGTTAATTACAGTCGAAAAAATGGAACATTAACTCATTAAACATCCTAATGAAATTAACATGGAATGATAAAGAAATATGTGTAGTTTCTTAATATATTGGTCGCCCTTACTCTATCTTGTACAAACAACCCCGGCGGCCGCGACCAATATATTATGAAACATCTATTATATTACACCTATCGGGTATCGAGAGACTTCTAATGCGGCGTTACAGATTGAATGTATACGTTGAAACTAGATTTAAATATTCTATGGTTATTTGGTAAATAATCATACTCGTGAGTCGTGACTCGTAATGTTTCTTTTATTAACCCGACTTCAAAAAGGAGGATGGTTCTCAATTAGTCTGTATTTATTTTTTGTTTTTTTTTATATTTTATTTTATTTTTTTATGTTTGTTACCTCAGAACTCCGTCATTCATGAATCGATTTTGAATTATTTTGTTTGTTTTAAAGGGTGTTATTTCCGATTGGTCCCATTGTCACCAAATCGCATTCTGATGAGTGGATCCCCTGCAAATCGAGGAAAATCCTCATTTTGTATGTGATAATCGATTTCTGCGAAAATTTTTTGTTTGTTTGAAAGGGTATACTCATTCATAATGGAAAAATAAGAAACTGTTGTTAAAAACCGACTTCAAATAAAAAAGTTTTTTACAAAAAAAAACTACTCCAAAAAAAAAAACAAAATGCATGTAAAAAAACTGAAAATCTGCTATGAAAAACTGCACTAAAAATTAAAAAAAAAAATGTGTTTTAAAAAAATGCACTAAAAATTAGTAGGTCTACCCATATTCAGACAAATAAAATCTTAGTTATAGAACTTTAAAGTCACTAAAAAGCGAGAAATAAAAAAAAATTTTGACAAAATGGAAAACCGACTTCTAAAATCAAATATTCTAAAACCAAAAATGCACTGAAAAGTAAAAAAATAATTGCGTATTCTTGTGTCAATTTTAGTTCACCTAAGAAAAATTTTTAAATATATGTGTTGACTGCTTAAAAGACAATCATATTATTAGGATAATATAATGTACAATTATTGTTATTTTTGGAGTCGGTGTCCAAATTTTATGTGAAGGATAAATTTCATGTGAAACATTAAAATTTAAATAAATACAATATTTTTTCGAAAATACTGTTGCTGACACCGACTCCAAAAATAACAATAATTGTACATTATATTATCCTAATAATTTGATTGTCTTTTAAGCAGTCAACACATATATTTAAAAATTTTTGCTTAGGTGAACTAAAATTAACACAGGAATACGCAATTATTTTTTTACTTTTTAGTGCATTTTTGGTTTTAGAATATTTGATTTTTGAAGTCGGTTTTCCATTTTGTCAAAAGTTTTTTATATTTTAAATAAAAAAGTAAAATCTTGTGTTTTGCTTCTCTAAAATGATAAAATTACTTGTATAATTCATTATTACTTTCCAAAATGCATATGAACATACCTTTATCTTTGGCTCAAATAAATCCTTGTTTATTCAACAACAATTTACTTAGTTTTATAAAAACTTCTCTGCATTTTAAACTATGTTTTATTCGATTATAAATATTAAATTTGTAGTTTCTCTATAAGACCCAATGTTAAAAGTATGATTTTCAGTATTGAAAAAAAAACGAAAAAATGCATTTGAACTAACATTTTGAAGCATACCAATGAATTCGTATTGACTTTTTGTATAACATATTTAATTTACAGGAACTCTGCATTGGTTTTTTTCTTTTGAACGTCCTTAAAATTTCATTAGGATGTTTATTAAGGGAGTTAAAGTTACATTTTTTCGACTGTAATTATCTTAATTACAGCAATTTTCAGAGGATTGACTTAAGACGACTTATTAATATACTACTCATATTGATGATTTTCGATGAGAGAGGAAATCTTATCATGGGCTTTTGGACTATATGGGCCACAAAATTTGCACTCATTATTATACTTCAATCGGTTTTTGAGAAAATGTTTCGAATGAAAATTGTTAGTATATTTATAGAAATCATTTTTTATCTGGAGCATTTTTTCGAAAACAGAATGAATGAGACACAGATCAATTGTAAAATTTTGAAAATGAGGGCTATTCTTGTGGTCTTGTGTACAAATGGCGTCATAAGTAGAGCTATCTTTTCAAAACGTTATAATTTATTTGTACCTTATTTATTCGGTTTCCGAGCAGATGCGGATAAAAGTTGTTCTTTATAAATATATTGACAACTTTTATTCGAAACATTTTCCCAAAAATCCGATTGAATACGGCACAAATTAATTATTAAATTTTAAAATGATAGCTCGACTTTTGACGCCATTTGTACATATTTCAATATTAATGTGTCGTGAAATAATATAATATTTTCTTTACAAATCCTATAAAAAGAAATTTCTTCTTTATTAATTAAATTAAATACTGATATGAAAAAATTAACTCGTCAACCAGGAATCGAACCTCGGGCCTCTGGATATCTAGTCCAGTGTGCTATCCATTACACCAAAGACGATTGTGTGTAACGGCTATATATATATATATAAAATATATATATTAAAAAAATTGGAATAATATGAAGAAATTGGCCGTTACACACAATCGTCTTTGGTGTAATGGATAGCACACTGGACTAGATATCCAGAGGCCCGAGGTTCGATTCCTGGTTGACGAGTTAATTTTTTCATATCAGTATTTAATTTAATTAATAAATTCAATGACAATGAAATGTGTCGGGTATACGCTATAGTCTCCTACAGTTTGTCATACGTAACCGAAAGGAATTTGGACAAACACTTGTATGTTGACACGAAAGTATACACAAATAAACAAATATTAAATAAAAATTTCACTTCAACAGAAGTTCAGTACTGTCTAATAAATATATAAAAAATATATATATTAAAAAAATTGGAATAATATGAAGAAATTGGCCGTTACACACAATCGTCTTTGGTGTAATGGATAGCACACTGGACTAGATATCCAGAGGCCCGAGGTTCGATTCCTGGTTGACGAGTTAATTTTTTCATATCAGTATTTAATTAAATTAATAAATTCAATGACAATGAAATGTGTCGGGTATACGCTATAGTCTCCTACAGTTTGTCATACGTAACCGAAAGGAATTTCGACAAACACTTGTATGTTGACACGAAAGTATACACAAATAAACAAATATTAAATAAAAATTTCACTTCAACAGAAGTTCAGTACTGTCTAATAAATATATAAAAAATATATATATTAAAAAAATTGGAATAATATGAAGAAATTGGCCGTTACACACAATCGTCTTTGGTGTAATGGATAGCACACTGGACTAGATATCCAGAGGCCCGAGGTTCGATTCCTGGTTGACGAGTTAATTTTTTCATATCAGTATTTAATTTAATTAATAAATTCAATGACAATGAAATGTGTCGGGTATACGCTATAGTCTCCTACAGTTTGTCATACGTAACTGAAAGGAATTTGGACAAACACTTGTATGTTGACACGAAAGTATACACAAATAAACAAATATTAAATAAAAATTTCACTTCAACAGAGGTTCAGTACTGTCTAATAAATATATAAAAAATATATATATTAAAAAAATTGGAATAATATGAAGAAATTGGCCGTTACACACAATCGTCTTTGGTGTAATGGATAGCACACTGGACTAGATATCCAGAGGCCCGAGGTTCGATTCCTGGTTGACGAGTTAATTTTTTCATATCAGTATTTAATTTAATTAATAAATTCAATGACAATGAAATGTGTCGGGTATACGCTATAGTCTCCTACAGTTTGTCATACGTAACCGAAAGGAATTTGGACAAACACTTGTATGTTGACACGAAAGTATACACAAATAAACAAATATTAAATAAAAATTTCTTCTTGTTTTCTATGTAGTGTCAAAAATTGTTATACGGTAAACTTGCGATCAATACGAATCTGATTTCCATTTTCTGATTTCTTTAGATTGGTGAAAATGGAATTCTAAATCATGCTAGTTTTTCCATATGGTAGAGTTAAATTAGCATTTTTCAGGCAGGTTGCTTGGAACCGGAATTTTTTTTAAATCGTTTCATTTTGACGTCCTGAATATGACCCTAAGTTTTTACGTTCGTGACGGCACAGGGTCAAAATTGAATTTGTTTATAACAAAAAAGCGTTTTTTCTTAATATCTTTTTTAAAACTAAATATTTTAAAAATTACATAGATATTTTTCAATTCTATAAAAACAAGAAAATTCAATTCCCAAAAAAACCATTTTTTGTGCGATGACCTTTTGAACCAGATATCTTGCTTGGTATCACTTTTGGTATAATTTAAAATAAAAATTTCACCTTACTCTCGGGACCAAAAATATTTTGAAAGCTCCATATTACTGTTTTGTTATCAGAATTAATAAAATATGTCAGCAAAGTTTTATGAGAATCGGTTAAGTAGAAGAAAAGTCGGTTGAAAGAATTGAAGCAAATAAATCAATACACTGAATGTGTAGCTGTAATATAATAAAACCGTTTAAAAAAAAATCAAATTTGATAATAGTTGTTTAATAATTTTAAGTTGATGGAGTTTATTCAAGTCAAAATAGTTGAAAGTAAAATTAAAAAATGTACGTAATTATAAAAATAAATGAAATTCTAAAATAATTAAAAATAATGTGATTTTAACATGAATAAAAATTTTAAAATGAACACGTTCACAATTTTTTTAAAAGTATTCTATTAACTTTAAACACGTTCTATTTATGTAAATAAGTGTTATTTAAAAAGAAAACAAAACTAAAAATATATAAAATCAATAAAATTTAATTATTTTCAATATATAGATTAATTTTTATTATAATTATATTTATTTTTAATGAAAATTTGTTATTATTCATCATGATTCACGTATACAAGCCACTTGTAGAAAGTAAGTATTTTGTTTCTTTGTACAGTAGGTTATGCTGGAATTAGACAAAGTCTAGCTCCAATATGATCATAGCGACATCCACATATAATGTCAAACGTTCGCGAAAGGGAGAGGTTTGAACATCACAATTACCTGCACATGGCATACACAAGGGTTTATTTTATGTATCAATCTCAATCCTTTCGTATCCTTGCATCTGCTTAATAAATTTCAACTAGGTTAGGTTAAGTAGAAGCGACTCCCTTGGATGGGTCACACTTTGACCGTGAGGTCCATTGTGATATCGAAATGAGGATGTTGATCGAAGCTAACCTTGATATTCGGGTATTTAATATCATTCTTGTTAGTTTTAGTATAAATGGAAAGATTATAATGTCCCACTGGAGCTTGAACTATAAGTCTACGACTATGCGGGTCAACTCTCGAAATCATTACATACAGTGTTTATTTTACATATTTGTTCGGGGAATCCCACACTATAAAATTCTAGAAATATGATTTGATACCATTTTTATTAAACATTTATTTACCTGATATAATTAAAAACAATTCTGGAAATTTTCAGATTTTCACAGTTTTTAGTGAAATTTGCTTTCACAGGGTCACAAAATATTGTGTGATTTTCTTGGAAAATTACTAATTTTAGTAGTGTTAAAAAAGGGTTTGGCTTGATGTAGAATAATTTGTTATCATAATGGTTAATAAATAATTATTTACTTTTCAAAATGAATTTCAAAACTGGTATCAGTTGACAAATATTATTATTGGTATTAGTTTAGAAAAAAAACTTTATCAAATGAGTGAACAAACTTTTTAATCATTAGTTAAAAAAAAATCTTTATCGTATCAATGCAAATGGTAATTTTTTATATAATTATTTTAACTGAATTTAGTTAAAGATTATGAAGAATGATAATTATAACAAATTACAAATATCCGTAGATTTTCCTTAAAAAAGTATTTTCTAACGATATTTTTCAGAGATTATTTATTCTTGAAAATTTTTTGAATAGAATGATATAATGATAGATTGATCCAACGTCTACATTTATAAATGACGTAAAAGATACCATCAACATATGTCCAAAGTTAATTTCAAAACAACTGAAATTTCAATTACAAATGTTCAAATCCTACAATACCGCAATTATATTGCCTACCAAAAATTCACAAAAAAGATATATCAATGCGACCAATAGTATCAGGCATAAATTCTCCAACCTACAAAATATCAAAATGGCTAGTGACGACATTTCAATCAAACCAATTATTCAATTCATTCTCAGTCAAAAATAGTATCGAATTAATCGAAAAAATCAAAGATATTAATTTACAATCGAATTCAGTTTTAATGTCTTTTGATGTAAAAGCATTTTGAAAAGTAAATAAATATCTGACCAAAAACATAAAGTTTTCGGGAAAATCCTTAATGTAATAGTTTCTTCTTAAAAAGTGATGATATGAGAGAAAGGATCGAGCTATTTACAAAGTAAATAGCTCTAGACTTTACATACTAGTTCCTTCTTAAAAAGTGATGATATGGAAGAAAGGACCGAGCTATTTACAAAGTAAATAGCTCTAGACTTCATATAATAATAGTTGTTTCTCAAAAAGTGATGATATGGGAGAAAGGACCGAGCTATTTACAAAGTAAATAGCTCGGTAAACTATTTACCAAAAAAATTAAATGTAAGAAAAAATTTAGTTTTTTTTCCCTTAGTATGTTTTTAAAATTTTATATAACGCGGCAAGTTATTTTTTCTGATGATTTCAAATATTTTAAAACTTACCGCGTTATAAAATTTTAAAAACATACTAAGGGAAAACTTACGAAATAAATTTCAACCAAATTTTTTCTTACATTTAATCAATTTACCCCTCATTAATTTTGTTAGTTAATAGTTTACCGAGCTATTTACTTTGTAAATAGCTCGGCTCTTTAATGGGATATCATCACTTTTTAAAGAGCAACTATTATATGAAGTCTGGAGCTATTTACTTTGTAAATAGCTCGGTCCTTTCTCCCATATCATCACTTTTTAAGAAACAACTATTATTATATGAAGTCTAGAGCTATTTACTTTGTAAATAGCTCGGTCCTTTCTTCCATATCATCACTTTTTAAGAAAGAACTATTATGTAAAGTCTAGAGCTATTTACTTTGTAAATAGCTCGATCCTTTCTCTCATATCATCACTTTTTAAGAAGGAACTATTACATTAAGGATTTTCCCGAAAACTCGGACCTTTCTTACATTTATGTTTTTGGTCGGATATCAATCGTTTTTGTGAGGCTTAAATATACGAAGCCCAAGGCTTCGCACAAAACGCTACGCGTTTTGTTACTCTTCACGTATGCTTTGCTTTTTTTACGCTTCGCGATACTTTACTCTTTTTAGATTCACATATACAAAGGAGACCGCTTCGCGTTATATAACGTCAACTGTCTCTGCTCGCTTTTTGAAAGGCTTAAACATCAATATAGTATGGTTGTTATATAATAATGGTGACAATGAGAAATCAAACCCTTTAAAACAAAAAATTCTAAATCGGTTCATAAATGACGGAGTTCTGAGATAAAACAATTAAATGTGTAACGCTTGTATGTTTATTGTATAGAATCTCATATATGTTAGGTATTGACCAATAGTATAATAGAAATGTCTTAGAAATTATCCACCAAATGCAAAAAACCCCATGAATGGAACTTTCTACCATAAATGGAACTTTAGGGGTTGTTTTCCCATCTTTTTAGGGAGTGGTGAGGAAAAGTTTTAAGTTTTTCTAATTACCTTCTTAATTTGTAGCTATTAAGCGTCGAATGCAAGAAACCACATCTTTCTAGCATGTATAGAAGAAAAAGGGTGCTTTTAGGGGTGTTTTTTCCATTTGTGAATGGTTGCGATTGGAAATTTACTCTAATAAAATAATCCTGTTAATTTAATCCAGTTCCACGTTGAATAAAAAAAACCCGTTCCTTCTAACATGAAAAGAAGTGAAAAGGGCAGTTTTAGAGGTGTTTTTCCTCTTTTTGGAGATTGCGATGTAGGTTATAAAATTTTCGTGGTATTCTGTTAATTTGACTTTATTTTGAGTCGATTGGTGAAAATCCCATCTTTCTGCCATGAATAGAAGTTGAAAGGTTAGCTTCGGGGGTGCTTTTCAGATTTTTTTTGGAAAGAAGCGATGTAAGTTTTTAAGTTTTTTGAATAACCTTCTTAATTTGTAGCTGTTTAGCGTCGAATATAAAAAACTGCATATTCCTAGCATGTATACAAGAAAAAGGGTAGTTTTATGGGTGTTTATCCCATTTTCGAAGGGTAACGATAGAAAAATTTACGTTTTTTAAATAGTCCTACTATTTTAAACCCGGTCCACGTCGAATGAAAAAAACCTGATCTTTCTAACATGAATAGAAGTGAAAAAGGCAGTTTAAGGGGTGTTTTCCCATTTTCGGAGGTTTCCGATGTAGATAATGAAATTTTTTAAAGTAATCTATTAATTTGACTTTAAAAAGAAATCCCATTTACCTAACTAGAATTGAAGTGAAATGGCAATTTTACGGTTGTTTTCTTTATTTTCGGGAGGGGGAGGGGGTTGCGATGTAGGAAATGAAATTTTTTAAAGTATTCTGTTAACTTGACTTTATTTCGGGTCAATTGGTGAAAATTCCATCATTTCAGTATGTAAAGAACTGAAAAACGTAATTTTGGGAGGTGTTTTTCGATTTTCCGGGAGGTTGTAATGAAAAATTTTTAATTTTTCGAATAAACTTACTAATTTGTAACTATTTAGTGTCAAATGCAAAAAACCTCATCTTTCTAGCATGAATAGAAGGAAAGGGGTTGTTTTACGGGTGTTTTTCCCGATTGCGAAGGGTTGTGATGGAAAAATTTACTTTTTTCAAATAATTCTGTTAGCTTGAACCTGTTCCACGTCGAATGGAAAAAACCCGATCTTTCTATCATGAATAGAAGTGAAAAGGTCAGTTTTAGGGATGTTTTCCCCATTTTCGGGAGGGTTGCGATGTAGGGGGTGGAATGCGATGTAGGTAATGAAATTTT
The DNA here is from genome assembly GCA_963920215.1 of Nineta flava. NCBI lineage: Eukaryota > Metazoa > Arthropoda > Insecta > Neuroptera > Chrysopidae > Nineta > Nineta flava. Next base: position 92,852,269 of record OY986040.1, read on the forward strand.
TCAAAGTGTTCTGTTAACTTGACTTTATTTTGGGTCGATTGGTGAAAATTCCATCATTTCAGTATATATAGAACTGAAAAACGAAATTTTGGGGCTTGTTTTTTCGATTTTTCGAGAGGTAGCAATAAAAAATATTAAGTTTTTCAAAATAACTTCCTAATTTGTAGCTATTAAACGTCGATTGCAAAAAACTGCATCTTGTAGCATGTATAGAACAAAAAGGTTGGTTTTGGGGATGTTTTTCCCAAGTTCGAAGGGTTGTGTTGGAAAAATTTTCTTCCTTCAAATAATTCTGTTATTTTGAACCTGTTCCACGTCGAATGGAAAAAAACCGATCTTTCTATCATGAATAGAAGTGAAAAGGTCAGTTTTAGGGATGTTTTTCCCATTTTCGGTGTGGTTGCGATGTAGGTAATGAAATTTTTCAAAATATTCTGTTAATTTGACGTTATTCCGGGTCGATTAGTGAAAATTTCATCTTTATAGCATTTATAGAACAGAAAAACGTAATTTTGGAGGATGCTTTTCCTATTTTTCGGAGGGTTGCACTGCAAAAATTGAAGTTTACCGATTTTTCTCGTCAGTTTGAAGCAATTTCACGTCGAATGCAAAAAACCGCATCATTCTAGCATAAGGGCTTGGTTATAAGGGCTTTAAAAAATTTTTGCGGGCAAAGCTGTAACGGGTAATGCTAGTAATAAATAATAATTGATCAATGCAAAATATAATAATAAAAAAGTTAAAATAAAATGAGAATATAAGTTAATATTTACAAAATTACAATAAAAAACGTATAAAAAAAAAACTTCACACAGTGTTGGGTCACCCATCCAAAAACTAATTGTAATCATATGTGCTTAACTTTTAATAATAAACGCAAACTTCTGTATTCAAATTGCTATGACTATATCTATATGGTAAATAAATTAATAAATATATATCATATTGTTCTTTTTATGTTTTCTACATGGATGTTTAGTATTGATGCAGTCTTAAGTTTAATTAAAACAAACAAATGTTAAATTTTCCACTTTTCCGAAACAAATTTCCAGTTTTCGCAATTTTCCCGTTGGTTTGGGTACTATATCTACCTACATGCGAAATATCAACTTTACAGGATATCTGGAAGTAGCTCATAATTATAATATCTAATACTTAAGTTTTTAAGACGTTCCCGCGAATTTTGCGTTTTTGAAGTGAAATAACTTTTTAACGGTTAATTCGTTAACGTTGATTGAAAAAACTGTTTCTTATAATTCCGTAAAGTATCTATATTCGAAATATCAACACTGTAGCTCTTTTCGTTCAAAAGATACAGCACCTAAAAAATGAGTCTAAATTAAGGTGTAGTAATAGCACTGTAGTGAGAAGTCCAATGTGTCCCTTAAATCTCGGCCTTACGCACTACCGTGCTCTAGATTTATTAACCATTATGACAAAAAATTATTCTACAATCTACATCGTGCCAAACCCTTTTTTTAACACTACTAAAATTAGTAATTTTCCAAGAAAATCACACATGATTTTGTGACCATGTGAAAGCAAATTTCACTGAAAACTGAAAATTTCCCGGGTTATTTTTAATTATATCAGGTAAATAAATATTATATTATCGAATGATAATTAGTGAGAACTCTAGGTTTTTGAAATAAAATTTCAAATTCGCCCCCTTTACCAAGATCAGTTTTTTGTATTATAAATACGTATTTCGACTACAATGTAGTCATCATCAGTATAAATTAGCTAGTCGTACTTTACTCTTTGACAATTAGAAATAGATATAAAGTCGAGATCAACAGACAAAAATAAAAAGAAAATTAACTAGATTAAAATATACTAGATTTAAAATATAATAAATTTTAAATTATATTGAAATTGCTCTTGTTAAAATTTCCTCCATTCACGTTTATTCCTGTTAATTTTACTCTTATTAAAATTACTCTTATATTGTCGCAGGATATGTTACTTGTTGCTAATTTGGTGACAGTTTCAGCAAAGTGTTAAAAATAATGTGACCCATTTTAGCCCTTAAAAAAAATTAGGTCCCCGACAATTAATAAAATACCATGTCACCTATTTTTATAAATAAAAAGGGTGCATTTGATCCCAGACAAATAAATCTTTATTTAAATGAAAGGTCTTCAAAATATCTATAAAATGCAAAAGAAAATTATTTTTTTAACTGAATTTTTACCCATTATTTTTCAATTTCTTTATAACGCGCTGTAAAAAAAAACAGTTAAGAAATTATTTAAATAAACTTTTTTTCTTTTAACTTATAGATTTTTTATATACCTTTAATTTTAAAAAAAATATTCCGATACGTTAACTTTTTAGAGTTATCATGTTTTATCTTTTGCTAATTTACTTATAAACAATTGAATATTAGGTTTTATAAGGCTTAATCGAAAGCTTAAACACTTTCTTATCTAACAATAGACTCAAAAAAATTGTCCAACCAATATGGTTTATTTCAGAAAAGCAGTTTAGAATCCGTCGGTATTTGATTAAAAAATAATATTTTTTTAATTAAAATACAGCTTGATTAAATTTATCAAAAGAAACGCAATATTTCTGTAGCTATAAAAGTCTATATGATTATCTCATACATCCAATGTTTGAATCATTGGACAAGCATAAAATATACAATTTGTAAAAGCTTGTTTCAGAGGAAATGCTTGTCCAATCATTCAAACATTGGATGTATGCGATAACCATATAGACTTGTGATGACCATATAGATTTTAAATGACCATATAGACAAACCGACTCAGATATTTCGGTATACCACCATACATATAGTTTATTTTCACCAAATCTTTACTTTCTGGGATTGTTCCATGATGTCAAATAATATTATTAAGCGTTGATCGGTGAAGAAGAATATTTGTAAATGACATAGTCATTTTTTTGGTTGTTTTAAATTTTCTTGAAAATGGGCTCGTGGATTTTTTATAAAATCGTCTCACTAATTTTGTTCTGTCACACAATCTATACATATATAAGCGAAATACCACTCACTCACTCATCACCAAGTCAAAACTATTGAAGTTAGAAACATGAAATTTGGAAGAGGTGTTCCTTAGACAGTGTAGGGGTGCACTAAGAAGTTTTCGGCGATTTTTAGAAAACCATCTCTTAAATGGGTCAAATAGGCCTATTATTATTTTCCAAATTTTGACAGTTAAAACGTCAATTTTTATGTTTTAAATTTTTTGACAAATAATTTATTTTTAAAATTTTGTAAATATATTTCTATAGAAACTATAAACTATATTACACTACTAGCACTGCCCATCGCAGCTTCGTCCGCAAAAATTTTAATTGTAAATCAGTAAAAATTTTACTGAACTTGCATTGCCAGTTGCAGTTTTGCCAGCGAAAAATATAATTGTCAAAACCTTTTATTACTTTGTATATAAATAAATATACTGAATAACATGATATTTCTTACCGTCATACACGTATTTATTTATAATTAATAAGCTAGCTAAGTACCAATTTTTATGTATCTACGATATTGTACAAATTAATCCAAATGTACAATATATGCATTTGTTCGGTTAAAACTAATAGTCTAAATACGAAATTTCGAAAATTGGCATTTAGGCTTTTAATAATAAATATGTTGAGCGTTTTCGACAATCAACTCCGAAGGGGGTGAAATAGCCAGTGACTATTTGTATTGCATTCCTGATTTTAAGTTAGGGACATTCAAATTTATATCCAAGATATTAAAAATTAAAAATAAAAGTTAGAGACATGAAACTTGCTGGGCAAAGGCCTCATTCAACTGCATTCAGTTATTCCTATCGTACGCAAGACGTCTCCAACGACCATATGTAAACTTCACTATATCGTCTTGCCATCTTCTTCGTGGTCGACTTCTTCTTATTCAATTATATGGCGTCCATAATGCCCACCTTCGTTTCTTGGTACAAAATACAATATCTTTAATTTTCGTTTTATTTCTTATGTGTTTCTTATTTTTTGTATAAGTTTTATACAAAAAAAAGTTTTAGTATATGAATTATAAATAAAGAAATACGTATATTAGAGTTTTTAGAGAAAATTAATCTATGACGGGGAGAACTATCATATTATTCCGTATAAAGCTGCGACGGGCAATGCTAGTCTCTGTATAAAGACTGTATAGACTAGTAAACATGTGCCTTTTTTTTGAATTCCACTTCGCCTTCTCAGAAAATTATGACCAAGATGTCATTCGATTCGTAATTGCATCTAGAAAGTTTTTGAAAAAGTTGAAGTCCCGCATAAATTGCAAAAGTTATAAACAATTTAGTAAATAAAAGGGGGGTTTCGTTTTTTGAAAATATTTCAAAAGCTATTGTAGATATCGGGGAAATCGAAAAAAAAGATTCTTAAAGAGCAGGCAGTTTCCTAAAAAAATTTCACCTCCCGGAACTGTACCACTCATATTTATAATTTTAATTGAGAGATGAAAACAGGTCTTGAAAACGAGTGATTCGGCTCAGTTTGATTCCGACACTGAACAAAAAAATTTTTTTAACCCATTAAATATGAATATTAAGGAAAGAAAAAATGCAGGTACTTACTGGATACTTAAACAAACAATAATCCGTCGGCAAAAAATTTGTACTCCAATTTTTCCATTAACTATGCTTTTGTTAATTAAAAAACTTTCCAATCTGGATAACCCCGATAATTTTTAAAATAAAAATGTGGAATTTTTTTACTTCTGGGAGCTATTTTTTGAAGGATTTAAAAAAGATCCTCGTTGAAAAATTTAAAAAATTTCGATTTCCATTTTTTTATTAACAAAGATACGGAAAAAATTTAAAACATAAATAAAGTATTGCGACTTTAAAATTTAAATATCTTTTAAACTATGAAAGATACGACAAGACCACTTCAAGTTCTTTTGTTTAATATTAACCAATGAACAAATTGAGCTTTTAAACAAAGCTCTAACTCAAGTTTTTAATAAATTACGAATGAAAATAATGGATCATTACTTTATTTATTTTTTGAATTTTCTCGTATCTTTATTTGTTAATAAAAAAATGGAAAATCAAAATTTTTTTAATTTTCTAACGAGGATCTTTTTTAAATCCTTCAAAGAATAGTCTCCCAGAAGTAAAAAAAAAGATTCTTAAAAAAAATGTGGATTTCGAAAAAAAGACACATGTTTACTAGTCTAATACGTATGAATGACATAACATATATATATATATATATATATATATATATATATATATATATATATATATATATATATATATATATATATATATATCTAGTTTTTACGTCGCGGCTTTGCCACGTTTTATTCTTATATCTCCGGCTATCGCCATTTTAAGTCTAAAAACCTCAATGTAATTTTCCACAGCTTCCATTACTTCAAATAATTATTGACACTTCCACCAAATTTCTATTTCAGCAAATATTTTCGAATTTTATCACTTGTAGCGATAGTATACACTCCCGTTCATAAAAATTAAATCAGATGAAACATTCTAAGTGTTATTGTATGTAATATACATATATTTATTACTACACGCTTAGAAAGTGACTTACTGGTGGTTCAAATTTTATGAACGGGAGTTACATACCGATAAAATAAATATCAGTTTTTAAGTTTAATCATAAGCTTTTATGCAAAAAAGGTTTCATCAAAATCGGCCCAGTAGTTTTTGAGTGATGTTTGAACAAACAAATAAATAAACATTTGCAATATAAAGATCACTAAGATAATCAAAGAGAACTCTAGGTTTTTTGAAATTAAATCTCAAATTTTGCCCCAATTTCTAGAACAATTATTTGTATTTTTTAACCCGACTTCAAAAAGGAGGATGGTTCTCAATTCGTCTGTTTTTTTTTTTTTTTTTAATGTTTGTTACCTCAGAACTCCGTCATTTATTAACCGATTTTGAATTTTTGTTTTAAAGAGTTTGATTTCCGTTTGGTCCCATTTTCACCAAATCGCATTCTGATGAAAGGATCCCTTGGAAATCGAGGAAAACCCTCATTTTATATGTGATAACCGATTTTTGCGAAATTTTTTTTTTTTTTTGATAGGATATACTCATTCATAATGGGAAAATAAGAAAATTTTTTTCAAAACCGACTTCAAAAAAATTTTTTACAAAAAAAAACCGACCCCAAAAAAAAATTTGTACAAAAAAAAAAACAAAATGCTTGTAAAAAAAATTGAAAATCTGTTATAAAAAATGCACTAAAAATTAAAAAAAAAAAAAAAAAAAAACGGATAAAAAACGGATAAAAAAAATGTGTTATAAAAAAATGCACTAAAAATTAGTTGGTCATTTAGTAGATCTATCCATATTTAGACAAATAAAATAAGTTATAGAACTTCAAAGTCACTAAAAAGCGAGAAATAAAACCTATTTTGACAAAATGGAAACCCGACTTCATAAATTAAATATTCTATAACAAAAAATGCACTAAAAAGTAAAAAAATAATTTCATATTCTTGTGCCAATTTTAGTTCACCTAAGCAAGAATTTTTAAATATATATGTACAATTATTGTTATTTTTGGAGTCGGTGTCCAAAAGTTATGTGAATTTCTCTATACTGACACCGACTCCAAAAATAACAATAATTGTACATATATATTTAAAAATTCTTGCTTAGGTGAACTAAAATTGGCACAAGAATTTGCAATTGTTTTTTTACTTTTTAGTGCATTTTTTGTTATAGAATATTTTATTTTTGAAGTCGGGTTTCCATTTTGTCAAAATAGGTTTTATATAAATACGTATTACGACTACAATGTAGTTATCATCAGTATAAATTAGCTAATCGTAACTATCTCCGGGATATGCAATCAAAGATATGTTATCCGTTGCTAATTTGATGTTGACTACCTAGTAGTAGAAATAGGTATTTATAAAATACAAATAATTGTTCTAGGAATTGGGGCAAAGTTTGAGACATTTACAATTTTATAATAGTGGAGATAGAATAACATTTTAGTTTATACATAGAGGTTGTCTGGCGTTTACATCATATGTTTTACTACCAACCATTTCCATGCCATCAATATAAACAAAAATTTACCATGTAAATAATTTATGAAATCTAGGACATGGCGTAAAAATATAAGTAAATAAAGTTGCAATATTTAAAAAAATATTGAAGTCATTTCCCTTTCCGTTGTGGTATACTCAAACATAATTTTGAAATCAGGACTGTATGTATACAAACAATTCATCATATGACAATAAATTATTATTATGCCTTCTATGATAGATATGAAATTATAACAACAAAAGGCTATTGGAGTTCCGATTAGGTCGCCCTCCAATAGACATACAGTCAGTTGCACAGACCCTCGTTATCGTTAACTATTGTTAACTAATCAATGGTCAAGGAATATTCTGTCGCACTAACTTTGGTTAACGTTAACTGTTGGTTATTTTAATGTGGTTAATTCAACCTGCTTTGGCGGTGGGTTAAAATTTGAGTTAAATACCATACGAAGTAAATTGCATGTAAGTAAAAATTCAATAGTGAAGTGATAAAAGTCTTACATCCCAGGTTGTATTTATTGAAAGTAAATTTTTTTTATCATTGATCGATATTTTAACATCTCTCTTATATTTAGTACTTTAGGAATAATAAAAGAAAAATATTAAAGAAGCTCCTAAATGTGAATGTTGTTGAATTGAATTTAATGTTATTCTATTCCAACAATGGTTCTTGGATTTTATACTAAAGCCATCACTTTTTTTGCTTTCTATTATAGAAAAATTTTCTTCTATTACTTTTTGTTGAGTTTCTTACTTTAACTCGATGAAATTACGGTTTCACCCACGTTTTTCCATTATTATTATTTTTTAAATTATCCGTCACTGTTTTTTCTAACTTTAATAAGCTACCAACTGTAGTATGAAGTACTCTTCATATTAGTGATTTTAACTAATCAAGTATGGTTGTCATGTCTTTTCTTTAATTAGTCAACTTTCTTGTATATAGAGTTGGTGCAACGAATTGAAACTTAACTACTGGTTGGTATTTAATTGAGAGTAAACTTATTTTAGTTATCTCTGTTAAACGCAGCATGTTCATGCAACTGGCTGTTTGTATATAATCTCTCGATTACTCCAATTGAAATTTTCTAAAAAGATTTTATCTGTATTTAATGAACCGTTTTGAGCTTTTGCATTTCGAAATTAATAAATCGATCAAGTACAAGCTATATTTACACAATAGGGAATATGCATGAAAATTTTTTTTCACTTGAATTGAAGCATGTTTACTTGACAAATATCAACGTAAAATTACTTTTTAAATGACTTTAAAAATAAGCGAGATATGAATGATTGAAATTCCCGATTAGACAAAGAGAGTGATAGCCCTCTTGATATGTTATGTGACGTCATATTACACTTTCACCATTTAAAATACACGTAAAACTCCGTTTTTAGTATTTTTGCAAGAAAGAGACAGATTATAATCTTTAAAAGCTTATAGGTTCCTTGATATTTGTCGGATTTTAATTTCGTTTTTAAATATTATTACAGTTTAGCAATATTAATAAGAGAGTGATAGCCCTCTTGATATGTTATGTGACGTCATATTACACTTTCACCATTTAAAATACACGTAAAACTCCGTTTTTAGTATTTTTGCAAGAAAGAGACAGATAATAATCTTTAAAAGCTTATAGCTTCCTTGATATTTGTCGGATTTTAATTTCGTTTTTAAATATTATTACAGTTTAACAATATTTTCATATTCTGAAAATAAATGTGAAAAAAAATTTTCATGCATATTCTCTGTTAGTGAAAAATTATTAATGTTAAGTATATTATGATTTTTTATCTTTTGGTGAAATAGGCAACCCACAATACACGTTGTTTTGTTTTGTGGTATGAGTGTAAAAACTTAGAAATGTGTACTAAAAACAATTCAGTTAAAAAAAAATAATGATGTATTAGATACCCATTTTTAAACGTTTTTCCAAAAAAATGTTGAAAAAAATAGTCATATATAAGAATTCTAGTATTTGGATATGCTCTCTGGTGGGTAAATTTAAACTAGAGCTAGTAGGTCGATGTTTTCTACGCCAACCTCCCTGACATTCTGCAAACTAGTTTCGTGATCGCACTCTTATGAACTTAATAACTGCTGGTAGGTTGAAACATTAAGCTCCGCCCCCTGCCAGAGATCTCAATATTGTTAAATTCGCATTTCAATAAGCTGATATTTGACACCCTACATAAAATTTTATTTCCCAAGTCCCACTTTAACTGAAAGTAAAACTCAGAATTAAAATACAGCTTTGTATATTTGTATGTCTACAATTGGCCATCACACTCTTTCTTAGTGCTAAATCATCATTGCATCAAATAGTTCTTCTTGATCAAAAATCATCTTGATCAGTCGGGCGGGCGGACATCCGTTTTGCCAATTTCGGCATGGAACACTAAAAACAAAATCGTTTTTCATTCACTCCAGTATAATCTTGTTTGTATAATCTGATTGTGTGAAATCTGGTGGATAGCATCTATGTTTTTGTAAAAAACTCGTCCAAAGAATTTTAGTTATTATTATTGAACGGATTTTCTTCTAGTTTTCACCAATGAATAGACTAATCATAACTCTGGTGAGTAGTATACTCAAGTGACGAGTTAGAAAGTACAGTTCGCAAGGAGTAAAACCAGCCTTACGTGTTTTTGACTGAGGCGGTTTTCTTTTCTGATGTCTGAAAAAGAGTAACTCTCGATAGTAAAATTTTAATATTTTACCCTTGTTTATTGAAAAAGCAATATTTTTTTTAGGGTTTAGAGATTGATGTTTAAGACTCGAGTGTTACTACCTGAATCTGTAAATTACTCCTGAGTTGAGTTGAATGTGCAAAATTCATTTTACTGTTTCTCTGAGATATAATTCACGAGTGAGTTCAGTCGGATCATTTCTAGTATTACTTACTTAAGGAGTAAAACTCAAGTGGACTTAAAGTCCGAATCAGCCGATATATTTTTTGGTCTATAATGGTTTTTAAAAGTAATTATGGTTCTAGCTTCCAAGGTCATAGTTTGTGAGGTATAAAAAACTACTACTCAATTCATCAAGTAAAACAAACAAAATACCAAATACGGAATTCAATGTCTGAATGGGAGTATCCAAAATTCCTTTTGCATGTAGGCTTCTAGACATATACATAGAATATTTTCACAATATTTCAGCTCGATGAGCTATTTAAGACAACGTTTGGACAATTTTTGCAACTTTAAAAGCAAATGCTACTCTCCAAACTGCACTGCACTGCTTAGAATTAACAATCTAAAGATTTTTTAAATTTCAAAGTGCGAATCTCAAAATGGCGTGAAAAATTTTGTTAGGTTTACTATCTAACAACATATATATTGCAAATGTAAAATTTAAGACCTATTAAAGCGAGGTCTTTTTCGGAACTCCAGTCCAAAAATTATAGGAAAATTTTATATGTTTATATATTTATAAATTAAATATAATTATTTGAGTTAATTTGTTATGTTTACAATAATCCAATGAAGTTTAATTTTTAATGTTTATTTAATGTACATTTATTTTCGTAAAACATTTATCATAATAATATGTAGAATGCAATATAATATACAGAACGATTTCGAAATTGCTTTATGTAACTAAGTAATATTAAAACTGTTGCCTGCGACTTAATACACGTGGATTTTTGATTATGACATTTTTATCATACTGCCTATAATCAAGAGAAATAAAAATAATTTTCAAAAAATGTCAAATTTTGATTGTACTCTGGCGTCCAACATCCAGTAAGTAAGTCACGTGGTGCAATTTGTGAATTTAAACATTGTTTGGTTATTTTTAATTGGCCGCTCGTTTTTCTTAAAAATCGTCTAGCGTCAAAACAAAAAAACTAAACAATGTTTAGTTATTTAGTTAGTGTTTGACGCTGAAAAAATTATCCTTTATTCAATTTTATTTATTCGTATTTAAATTATTATCGTATGTAATTATAATTTAAAATAAAATAATATATACATTACATATATATTTATAAATATATAATATATATTAATTATATCAAAAACACAAATTTTCAAAGATGTGAAGCTTGAATTATCTACATTTTATGTCCTTATGTCATTTTCGGTATATGATTTCTACAATAGTTATTACTCAAAATAGGCTCCAGTGAAGAGGTTGAAATACACTTTGCACCATTTTCCTCGAAAAAAAAGTGCCATATTTAATTGTGAAAGTTGTTCCAAATGTAATTTTCAAAAAATTTGGTTTAGGTGACTTTGTCGTGCGATAAACCATGGAATACGACCAATGCTAGGCTACTCTTTTCCCTAAAATCAAGCGGTGGCACAAATTTTCTGGATAATTCGTTTGAATACATACTCAGAGATGCTGAATTTTCAAAATTATTCAAACTCATCTCCGTGTGGTAATTAATACCATGATTTATAAAAAGTAGGTTATGTACATAAATCGATATGTAAATTTTCTATATTGTCGCTGGAAATTGGAATTTCAAGCATGCATACCGCGCAGACATAACGCCTTAGACCACTCGGCTACTTGGACTGGTACCACGTGACTTAGTTGGACGCTGGCGTCCAGCTTTTTTTAAGTGAGACTTCATGAACCAGTTTGAATCTACATTTTAGTCGTATGTTACACCCAAAAATTTTGGACCTGATATCTTGTTTCGATTTTTAAATAAATCAATTAAAAATTCATACTCTTTCATATCCTCACAACCATTGACTTTATCCAAAAAAAATACAGGAGACCATTTTTATTCAAAATTCTAATGTACTATTTAAAACACCAATCTAATTTTCTTTGGTCAAAGAATATTACAAATCTACTCTATATACACTTCCGTTCATAAAACTTGAACCAGTTTAAACATTCTTAGTGTTACTGTATGTAATACATATATTTAGTAATATAATATACGCTTAGAATGTGACTTACTTTTTCAATTTTTATGAACGGGAGTGTAAGATTTAATATTATTTGGTGAAGATTAGCATCATAACACATGCAAACCACATACAACTCCGTAAATAAAGTTTTGTAAGTTTATTCACATTCAAACAGTGTCGCATTTACCGGGTGGCAAGTAAGGCAGCTGCCTAGGCCGGCAAATATTGATCGTTTACACTAGTTATAATGTTACTTGGCTGATCAAAAATAGAATTTTTTATTTGTACAATTCTGATATCAAGTCTTGAATCACTGAAAATGATCATTATTTTTTTTCTTAAATAATTATTAATTTCTTTCTTTGAATAAATTTTTTTTTTAATATATAAAGATAGATATTAATATATTACAAACAGTAGCACTTAGTTATCTTTACCGAGTTAAATTTAATATACTCTCCCAGAGTGTATATTATATTTTAATCGGTATATTATATAATTCTCGTTATATTGTATATACAATAATGGAAGAGAAAAGAAACGATGCCAAAAAGGATAACAGAACTAATGAAGGATATTACGAATAGTATTATTGATCACTAATGTACTATGGCCCACAAAAGTTGTGTCCTTTTTTCAATATTGTATAGCTATTTTGTGCCTTATTCATTTGGTTTTTTGGGAAAATGTTTCGAATAAAAGTTGTTAGTACATTTATAATGAACAACTTTTATTGAAACATTTTCCCAAAAACCGAATGGTTAAAAGGCACGAAATGACTATACAATTTTAAAAAAGGACACAACTTCTTTGGCCCATAGTACCTTAAAAGGGGGGCGGCAATTTTGCAGCTATCTAGGGCCGCGAATTATCATAATCCGCCCATGCATGCAAAATGCATTAACCCCCGGTATTTGTTCATAACAGTCGCACTTATGGCCGTTTCCATTCATGACTCATTCGCGTTTTCCCAAATTATTTTAATAAATCAAATTTTATCAAATTCGAGGTTATTAATATATTTATATTAATCTTTAATTAATACTAATAATTAATTAAAGAATTGAAGAATTGAAGAGGGTAGTATTCTAGCCATGTTTTTATGGACAACAATGAATTAGACATAAATTTCGTTGGGGTTATAGCTGAAGGCTTATCTCAGCCTGACTTACGAATTCAGTAGAGAGCTGCGAAAAGTAGAACTTTTATCTCTCACTAGATTTCTCAAATTATTTAAAAAAATGAAATGCGATAGATGATCGGATTTCAAAAGTGATAATTAAAATGGCGTCCGATAAGTAATTATACAATTTATATGCCATTCAGGCGAAAATAATAAAACGATCACTGATCGAATGCGTCGGCTGAATCAGCCAGTGTTTTAACTATTTGATTTCCAATAGTTTCCTATATGCCTCTTTGTTTTTAAATCTAGATTTTTATGGGTGTGTTTTATCGTTTTGAAAAAATAACTGATGCCAAATTTCGAGAAAATTTACTTTTATTTGTTATCTCAAGTTACATATATTTTTCTCAGTATAAATAATTTCGTTTAGGCATTGAAAAATCATCATTTTTCATTACGGTAAAGTGACTTAGTTCACTTTCAATATAAATAGTTTTGAAAAATTACTAAGTAATTGTTAATTATTATAATAATAATATATGACATATGTTACATATGAAGGTTTATTCAAAAATTTGTTTTCTTAATATTCATAAAATACAAAAATAATTTGTACATTTTATTATAATTATATTGTGGAAGAGAAGGTTCCAAGTAATCCTAAAACCTACTCCTAAAAAGATTTAATTAAAAAGGCAATTTATGGAATTGAAACCAAACCAATTGATAGTTACCGAAGTAACAAACGTAATATATAGTGTGTTTGCAAGGTATCTAAATATGAAAGTGAATTGAAATTTAGTAGCGAGTAAATTGAGATTTGAGTAATTTGAGATTGTTTGCGTTAGATTGCCTGTTTATTGAGGAAGGCTGTATGATATAAAGTTTGCACTTCATGTATTTGTGCCTTGTGGCAGTTACGATAAACTCTAACTTTTAAACGGTGTGAGATAGAGAAAATCTTTATGTATAAAAAATGTGTAGCTAATAAAAACAAACAACTTTTGTATGAAACATTTTTTATAAAACAAATAGTTTAGGTTCAATTTCAGTGCAAAGCAGTGCCGGCAATTAGTTTCATATATATAACCATATTTTGACAAAATGGAAACCCGACTTCAAAAATCAAATATTCTGTAACAAAAAATGCACTAAAAAGTAAAAAAATAATTGCATATTCTTGTGCCAATTTTAGTTCACCTAAGCAAAAATTTTTAAATATATATGTACAATTATTGGTATTTTTGGAGGCGGTGTCAGCATAGAGAAATTCACATAACTTTTGGACACCGCCTCCAAAAATAACAATAATTGAACATATATATTTAAAAATTTCTGCTTAGGTGAACTAAAATTGGCACAAGAATATGCAATTATTTTTTTACTTTTTAGTGCATTTTTTGTTATAGAATATTTGATTTTTGAAGTCGGGTTTCCATTTTGTCAAAATATGGTTTATTTCTCGCTTTTTAGTGACTTTGAAGTTCTATAACTTATTTTATTTGTCTAAATATGGGTAGACCTACTAATTTTTAGTGCATTGTTTTATAACACATTTTTTTTTTTTTTAATTTTTAGTGTATTTTTTTATAACAGATTTTCAGTTTTTTTCACATACATTTTGTTTTTTTTTTGTAAAAATTTTTTTTTTGGGGTCGGTTTTTTTTGTAAAAAATTTTTTTGAAGTCGGTTTTTAAAAAAATTTTCTTATTTTCCCATTATGAGTATACCCTTTCAAAAAAAAAAAAAAATTTCGCAGAAATCGGTTATCACATATAAAATGAGGATTTTCCTTCAATTCAAAATCGGTTCATAAATGACGGAGTTCTGAGGTAACACACATAAAAAAAAAAAAATATATAGACGAATTGAGAACCATCCTACTTTTTGAAGTCGGGTTAAAAAGTAAGAAGTACTATCTCATCTTCTAAACCCAGTAATTAATTTCACGAGTACAGTGACTTACGCCACTTTCCAAATAAACATGTTCGTTATACCTTTAATTAGAAAAACTTGTCTTGAACAAATTTTCAATAGTTCTCAACATTTTTTTTATACACAGTGATACCGTATCATTAACTTGAAAATGTGACTTATGCCACTTTCAAAATATACAGGTCAAGCAAGTTATAATAGTTTAATAGCTGGGTTACTTTTAGGTACTCGACCTTCTGTTATGGGCCGGCGTTTTATTTTTGCTCTGGTTTCTGGTATGGTTTTGGGATTCACATTATCATTTCTTGCTATCTATGCTACCAATCAGGAACAACCGTTTCCCTTCAAGTAAGAATCAAATTCGTTTGCTAAATTTTCACATAAACATTTTTATGGCTAAATTTTGTATTTTTAGACTCTCATTAAGTGATCCACATTATCATTCCGATATGGAATCAGCTTCTGGTCCTGAAATAGATGTTGGTAGTCATCATCACGATGAAATTTTCCATCGTCTCGAAGATTCATCTGTTGCTGATCAATTATTTAAGGAAGTTCGAGTATTATGTTGGGTTATGACATCCCCACAAAATCATGTAAAAAAAGCAAGGCATGTCAAAGCAACATGGGGTAAACGTTGCTCCATTTTATTGTTTATGAGTTCTGAAGAAGGTGAGAAAATTTTTAATAAAATACAAGTAAAAAATAAAAATCAATTTTTTTTAAATTTTATTATAGACAGTACTTTACCAGCTGTTAAGTTGCCAGTTAAAGAAGGTCGTAATTATCTCTGGGCCAAAACCAAAGAATCTTTCAAATACGTATATGAACATTATAGAGATAAAGCTGATTGGTTTCTAAAAGCTGATGACGATACGTAAGATATAATATTTTCCCTTATATGATTGATTATTGCCTTGTTTATTTTAATTTTATATGAACATCCAGAAGTAATAAAATATTAATTCTTTATAAGTATTATTTTTGTTGAAAATAAGTTTAAGAGGTCCGGGTTTTTGCAAAATTTATTTGATTGAGAAAATCGATTTGATAATATCGGAATGTCAAATTGGTCCGATTATATTGATGCAAACACCTGGAAAAGAAGGATAGATTTATACGAATCGAACAAATTATACTTATGGAAATTTAATTAATTAAAACGGGTTATTTTCGCAAATCTGGGTAACTGTGTGGTGAATTTAGGTTAGATGCCGCCCATTCCGATATGAAACCTCTCATCCCCTTTTTTTATAATTATATTTAATATATTAGAAATTAAAAAAATATTTTCGGATATTTCTTTAATAAAATATCCATTTTCGCTGAATATTTTGCTCTTTTTTTTAACGAAATTCAGCACCACTAAGTTAATAATTAGCGTAAATCGTGATGTTATGATTAGGGTTATTGGAGCTGAATTAAACTTTTCTGTATTAACTGAAGCTCTAAATTCTTTCAATTGAACATTGGT
Source organism: Nineta flava (assembly GCA_963920215.1). NCBI lineage: Eukaryota > Metazoa > Arthropoda > Insecta > Neuroptera > Chrysopidae > Nineta > Nineta flava. The sequence continues at coordinate 92,868,718 of OY986040.1, forward strand.
ATATAACATCGTATTTGTAACTAAATCCTACCAATTTTAGTAGCCTCTCAAATTTGGGCGCCCCTAGGCTCGGGTTACGCGTGCCTAAGTTTGAATCCAGCACTGATTGATGTCAGATTAATGTTATATTTTGTCTAGAATCTAGATAGATATTGATTAAAGAAATTATGATACAAAATAATACATTTATTTTAAAACAATATTTTAGATACGTAATATTAGAAAATTTAAGATATATGTTATATTCATATAAATGGACGGAACCCATATATTTTGGGTGTCGGTTTAAACCGTTTGTGAAGCAAGGTTACATGAGCGGCGGGGCCGGTTATGTGTTAAGTAGAGAAGCACTACGAAGATTTGTCGAAGACGGATTACCTGATAAAAATAAATGTCGGCAGGATCATGATGGTTCGGAAGATGTAGAAATGGGTAAGCTGAATCATCAAAAATGTTTTTAAAGATTCAATTCAAAATTATAATTGCATTTACAGGTAAATGTTTAGAAAAAGTTGATGTGGTGGCGGGTGATACACGAGATCCACATGGACGTGGAAGATTTTTCCCATTTGTACCTGAACACCACTTAATACCTGTTCCAAAAGATCCAAAATTTTGGTTTTGGAAATACATTTACTACGACAGCAATCAGGTATGCATAAATTAAACAGAAACTTATTACTCTATGCTTTTAATGTTTTTTGACCTGTCTAAGTAACTTAAAATCAATTCCTGTTTTTACTATTCTAGCTGGCTTTATGTAGCACATTTAATATATAGGGTCGGTCCATATAATATATACGATCCTTTCCAAAAACTCTGGAAAGGATCAAATAACTAGTGAAAAATACTTTGGAATAAAAAACGAAAAACTACGTGTTCAATATTTTTAAATAAGCTATCCAATCATAACAAAGTTGGACCTCCAACCCCGCACCCTAGGGTGGAGTGAAAGTAAGGTGACCAACTATACTCATTTACTGAGTTTTGTACTCTTTTTTCGCAAACCGTACTCTTTTCAAATCCTGTACTCTGAAAGTACTCATTTGTATAATTTTATACACATTTGTATTTCTAAAACATTTTTTTAGATTATTTTATTTCAATTTTTAATTAAATATTTAAAATTATTTTGACAGTGATTTGAATTTCGCGCGCACGTATGGCTGCCGTTTCCGGCACAATTGAGAGGCCGTATTATGTAGCTGGAGAGATAGATACTACAGACCTCTTTTTCTAACAACGTCAAAATTACATTTGTGAAAACAGATGGATATATCTATCTCTCCAATATTTGTGTACGTAATCCCCAGGCTGATGGCTTGATGTGCGTTTTTTCTTCTTTTTTTTTTCACGTATGAAATACTTGCAAAGTGTACTCTTTATGAACAAAAAATAGTTGCTCACCTTAGTGAAAGTCAACTTTGAAATCTTAAATGGGACCTTCGGGAAGAAATCAGGATTCTGCTATCTTCTTCGGGAATCTGCTATTCCCAGTAGATGACGCAGTAATCGCAAATTTTTTTCGTAATTTTTGAAGAAATTCTACAAAGGAATGAAAAATAATAAAAATGGGAACCCTCATTTCTTATTTGCGAAAATTTTTTTGGAATAATGTTTTTCGAATACTAGTGGAAACAACTGAAAATAACAACTAACTGAGTTAATTGCTTAAATATCCGGTATATACTGAATTTATGTATTTTGCCCAAACATGGTCCGAAATTGCCCATTCACGAACTAGGCTTTACTTTTTAGCTCTAGAACACACATACAAAATTTCAACTCTTTTCGTTTTTGAGTTATCGTGTTTACGGACGGACAGCTTTGCGGAAATGAACTAATTAAGTCATTTTATGAACACCTACAAAGTCGGGACTAAAATTAATATACCCTGGTATATATTATATACCGAGTATAAAATAATAATTACTTATTAACAAAAAATTGCAGAAAAATTTTAATGCTAAAATGGGGAGGTGACTGTGAAACAAGCACCCAGATAGGATCAGAAAACTACTAAGTGTTCATGTTGTTGTTATGCTGAATGACTTTTTTTGTAAGGTTAACATGTCTCACTGCATTTTACGCAATATCTCTACAATTTATTTGTTACGATTACACTGCCATCTATCGCGAATCGAAAAAAATGTTTCGAACGTATTTATGTATGGAAAATCTGAATCTGCAATAAAAAATTGGAGTTCTCATTTAAGATTTCAAAGTTGACCCCTGTCCCACCCCAGAAAATTTTTTGCGGGGTTGGGGGCCGACATTGGTATCATTGGCTTATTTAAAAGTATTGAACACATATTTTCTCGCTTTTCATGCCAAAGTGTCAAATCGAGTTACTCGACTGTTTCCAGACTTTTTGGAAACCCTGCATATGAATTTTCTTAAATTTTTTAATAATCATAATTTTCTTGAAATGGAAATTTGTAAATCATAATGTACCAAAACCCCTATAATAGTCGATTCGCCTCAAATATAGTTTTTATTTACTTATTATTTATTATATCCGATCAAAAACATCAATGTAAAAAAGGGCCGAGTTATCGTGGTAATCCTTAATGTAATAGTTGCTCCTTAAAAAGTGAAGATATGGGATAATGGACCGAGCTATTTACCAAGTGTCAGTGAAATGAATATAAATTTATTATGTAAATTTTTCTTTAGAATATTAATGAGGGTAAATTGATTAAATGTAAGAAAAAATTTTTTTAACGCGGCAAGTTTTAAAATATTTGAATCAAAAGAAAAAAAAATTACTAGCCGCGTTATAAAATTTTAAAAACATACTAAGAGAAAACTTACAAAATAAGTTTCAACCAAATGTTTTCTTACATATGATCAATTTACCCCTCATTAATTTTCTAAGGAAAAATTTGCATAATAAATTGATATTCTCTTCACGCACGCTTTGTAAATAGCTCGGCCCATTTTCCCATATCATCACTTTTTAAGGAGCAACTATTACATGAAGGAATTCCCCGAAAACTCGACCCTTTTTTACATTTATGTTTTTGATCGAATATCACTGCTTTCTGAAATGCTTAAATATACAAAGCCGAATGTCATGCTTTGCATTACATTACGCTTCGCGTTACATAACTCTTTTTCTTTCTAAGTAGATTCTCATTTACTAACTCGCTTTGCGGGCTAGGGGGTTCCACCCCCTTGAACCCCAAGGCGGCCTTCGGTTTTGGCTTTGCGTCTTAGAAAGATTACAAAAAACCACAACCTTCTAGCACATGAATTGAAGTAAAATATGTAATTTATGGTGTTTTTTCTCATTTTCAGAGAAATTGCCTTGGGAAAATTAAAGTTTTCCGATTTTTCTTATGAGTTTCAAGTTATTCAACGCAAAATGCAAAAAACCGAATCCTTCTAGCATAGAAGTAAAAATGAATTTTTGGTAGTTTTTCCTAATTTCGGGATGGTTGCGTTGGGAAAATGAAAGTTTTTCGATATTCGTCGTAAATTTCAAATTTCTATTTTCTTAAATTTAATCATAAATGCCCATATGTAACTAAACTACCATGTAGAAAACATTAAGAGTTAAATAATATCATCCTAAACTATTGTCATGTAAAATGATATGAAACATGAATATTTTTTCATTTTCTCTACAATATATAATGAAAATTTATTTATATAATAAAATTATTTATTTAATTTATTAAATTATAATAATTAATTCGTAGGAAATAGGATTAAAAGAATAAATTTATTTATTTATGACTTCTCATTTATTTATGACTTCTTCAGCAACTTATTTTTATAATTCAAATGTCTAGCATAAACAAACTATGGAGACAGACCTTGTATATTAATTTTATTGCCATAATCTGACTTATCATTATTTTAATGGTTTGACTTTAAAATAATTTCTGTAATAATACCACGGATACGTACACAAGCAAAAAAACCGTTAAACTCGGCCTGTCGCACGACCGCTTTAGACACGCTTTAATCGGCGAATTTTTATTTTCATCGTAATGAAATTTAGTGTGGGCAAAATTTGTTAAGGAGGGAGGAAGCTTATACTTAGTAATACTTTTAATGAGTAAAGTTGTAGAAAACAAAATTTCACTACGATTTATACCATCTGACCATATTTTCTTTAAATATATTTACAGAAATATTTACTTAATTGTATTATGATTCCTTCATCATAATTAAATTAGCTTAATCTTCATAGCTCCTACGTGAAAACATTTTTTATTTGGATATTTTAAGGACGTTCTAGCACTGTGTTATATAATCAGGACAAAAAACCGGTTTGATTTTATTATAGCAAAAATACATAAACACACATATACAACACATAGACAAATACACTGTTCACATATAGAAAATAATGTTATTTTGAAGAAAAATAATAATTTTAAACTTTTAAATTTCGAAAACAAAACGGTAACACACGATTTAAAAAAAAAATTTATATAATAAATATTTAGCTTTACTCTCCTAGTTTTTTTTTAAATTCTGTCGAGAATTTTTTCTAATACAACAGATAACAGTTGGGTGGGCATGAAGTTTAACATGCTTCTAATGAGAGAGAGAGTGTGAGAGAGAATGATTACTTTGATATTAATTATCTCGCGTTCTAAACGGTCACAATTTATTAGAAAACGTTATTTTTAGCCTGTGAACGTTACGTTTATGCTGGAACATCCTTAAAATCTGATAACCTAATTGAATTAAAATGGGTGTCCATATATATTTCAAATGATAAATTTTTAAAACAACATTTATTAAATTTTTAGGGTATGGATTGTTGTTCAGATAATGCAATATCATTTCATTATGTGTCTCCAAATCAAATGTATGTATTAGAATATTTAATATATCATTTACGACCCTACGGAATTGCATATAAAGTGGAAACATTGGATAGTAATAATGTTGATCTTAAAACACAAGAAAATTTACAAAATAACAACCGTTTTATAACTCCAAGTACATTACAACAACAACAGCAAGAATCAACAAAATTGTAGCCAAACTACAATTTATAAAAAAGGATATTATTTTACTTTTACTGATTAACAAAAATAAGAAACTATTTAAAATTATTTAAAAATAGTTACTCAAATAACAAAATTTAAACCACTGTACTCGAAAAAATCATTTTTGAGAATCGGAGCCTCGTTTACGGACTTAAAGAATTGGCTGAAATATGCATACAAAATTATTTAAAAAAAATTTTTATTATTAGTCTGCCCATATTTATTTGTTTATTTATAATTTATAGGCTAAGTATCAATTTTCATGTCTCTAATTTTAAAATACCGAACTTCCATACAAACGCTCACTCAGTGTCTCACCTTCTTTAAGATCCATTTTCTAAAAACTCGGAAGCATGTATTTTATGTTGTATAAGTGAAATTTTCATGTCTCTAACTTAAAAAAAAAATCGAAACTCTGACCCTTTTTACCCCTTTAAGGGTTAAAAATTACGTGAGACGCATTTTTCTTGATTTTCGGAATTTGTTTTAACAAATACACCTGACGCGACTTTATCGGACAAATGATAACATTTGCATAGATTTAAGAGGCCAGCTGTTACGCTATATTATTTTGGTGGGACAACAGACAGTTTAAAAGCCCTCATGTTGATGACATAATAGGTACATTAACGCAATAAACCACTGTACATATAAATTAAATTTTCTCAAATCATATGTCTTTAAACATAACTGCCATTCGCGATACGTAGATACATATAAGGTACAATGGGCGTCAAAAGTTGATTATATTTTTTAAACTTTGATAATTGATTTGTGCCTTATTCATTCGGTTTTCGAAAAAAAATTCCGAATAAAAGTTGTTACTATATTTATAATGAACAACTTTTATCCGAAGCATTTTTCAAAACCGAATCAATAAGGCACAGGTCAATTATAATATTTTAAAAACTAACATCTACTTTTGACGCTCATTGTACAACATATCGTCTGTGTAACCTAAAAGACGAAGTTTTTAAATTTCGAACGCTAATATGGTCATAATTGAACTAGTAAGAGAGGTCAATTTAAGACAGGGTTGCCACTTAGTGGAAAACCAGGAAATGTCAGGGAAAACCTGGAAATGAAATTTTGTTCATGGTTATGGAAAATCTAATTTAAACAATAATATTTAAATTATATTTCAAATTTTACCCCTATTCCTAGAACATTTGTTTGTATTTTATGAATACGTATTTCGACTACAATGTAGTCATCATCAGTATGAATTAGCTAATCGTAACTATCTCTGGGATATGGATTCAGAGATATTTTGCTTGTTGCTAATTTGGTGCCTGTGTCACATTGATATTAAAAAAAGACAGGTGACACAGGCACCAAATTAGCAACAAGCAACATATCTCTGAATCCATATCCCAGAGATAGTTACGATTAGCTAATTCATACTGATGATGACTACATTGTAGTCGAAATAAGTATTTATAAAATACAAACAAATGTTCTAGGAATAGGGGCAAAATTTGAAATATAATTTCAAAAAAACCTAGAGTTCTCGTTGATTATTTTAATAATCTTTAATCATATTTAATCTACTTTATTTCAATCTTGTACAATATACACAGGTATGCAGTTATACGCAAAGTGTCTAACGTAATATTGAGATCTCTGGCAGGGGACGGAGCTTAATATGTCACCCTACTAGCAGTAGTTGCAAATTTGTTCATCAGAGCGCGCGTATGTCACGGGGATTGGGTTAAGAAACATCGACCTACTAGCTCTAGTTTATAATTTACCCACCAGATAGCATATCTAAGTGCTAGAGTTCCCAATACACTTAGGTTAGTTTAACTTCCCCACAAAAAAGTGGCTTATTTTGAAAAATTCATAAAAATTATTTTTTATTTACAGTAAATCTTTATAAATTTGTGTATTTCTTTTTGTTATGGGGGTAAAAACAAAATTATGCATAAATTTGTTATTTAAAAAAGCATTTTATTTCTAGGTTTTCAAAAGTAAAAAAATTTTAATAGTGGCATTCTCTAACAAATGCCTCAAGCCTTAGGCATTTGCCTAAGGTATATTTTAACAACAAATGCCTCAAGGTATATTTTAAATAGAGTTCGCTGCAACACCTTGCGTGTTTTCCTCCCTTACCTGCACTTGAGTTATTCTGAGCTCCTGTAAGTTATCAGGAGGGTTGATTCATCATCTTCTGCTAAGTTCAGATATGTTTTATTGGATTTCACTGTGGGCTACGTGTTGGCTATTGCAAAATCTTAATTTCGATTGTTTTATTTCAATACTCACCCTACGAAATTGTTTTTCTACTACTTCTGAAACTATTGCTTCTGAGACTCTTCTTCTTATGAATCATTTTTCTACTGCTTATGAATCGTAATATTGTAATTAGTGCAGAAACTACTAAAGAAGACTTTCTGAAATAAACTTACGAACCAAAACTTCAGCCGTAGTACCAGAATTCACTGTAAATCATCGAAAATCACTCTTCCAGTAATGTTTCAATCAGAGTAGTGCTCACCTGACATTCGGTAGTCTCTTGCACGTCCATCCTAGTACATTCGGTTCATATCGAGACCCATTTGAAAAGAGGACATTCTTCCATTTATTTTCATTTCACATTATGTGTTTTAGGCGGGCTCTTGAATAATTTACAGTGTGTAACGGAGCTACGGCTGGCCTTCTGGAGCCTTTGGGCAGTCTCAGAAGCAATAAACGATTTCGAAGGATATGCATTAATATAAAATGGTAGAAATTAGGACTTTGAGAGTGCCAGCACGTAGCCCAAGGATCTCTGGGATTAATTTGCTAGTTGTAAGAAGATTCGTATAAGAATTTATAAAAATGTAGTTGTAGTCAGTTTTTTGTGGAGCAGTGTATTAACGTAGGATCCTTATATATATGACCACTCTTGAGATAATCGTATCGCTTATCTGATTTCACATATATGCGATAATGTAGAATATTTGGAAATTAGTATAAATGAATTTCAAAAAATAAAATTTAAGACAAAAAGTATTTTAAGATGTGTTTTATGTAAATAATGATGCCTATTTTTGTGCACAGGTTTGTTTTAATTTTAATTTTAAGTTTTGTTATTTGAATAATTTTGTCTTATTTCGAAGTGAACTAAAATTGCTATTCTTAATTTCAATCTTATCAATGGCTTTGTTTAGTGTATACGACAAGCATTGCCACACGTCGAATAAATTGTGTGGAACTGTTATTTTGATATAACAAAAATGTATAAAAAATACTTAAAATGAGAGTGCGTCATCGTGCGTATAAATTCGTGTCGTATCTGCTAAAAAAGGCCAGAAATTCCCAAAGTGATTGGTGATTCATTATTTTTATTATTTGTTTTTATGTGATAACAAGAAGAATCTTGTAGTTTTTTAAGTTATTTAATTGAATGTAGAGGCCAGTATAAAATATTGTGTGCCATTTTTGGAAAATATAGATTTTGTAACTGTAATTTAAATCCTTTTCACCGAACAAGGCAATTAACTTTTTCGAAATTAATCTCACAAATGACAAAAATACTCTGAAAATGTGTAAAATTTAATAAGTTTATTTCTGTATTATTGACAAAGCTTGATTACACTCTCAATAGATTTTCAAGATTCTTTTTCTGTTGAATTTCTTTTATATCATAAACGCTAAAGAGTTTTCTCATTTAAAAATCATCACCAAATTAAAATAATCCCACATTCAAAATATACTTTGATTTACATTCATGCTCATTTCCATTCAAAATATAATTGTAATATTCTTTGTCCTACAGGATCTCCATTAGAAATAATAGTCTAATCTTTGGTCGTTATTTTACTATAAATGGTAGATTAAATAAATATAACAAAAGTTTCGACACTCCATATGTGAATATCGATATTAATCGGGGCCTGGATAATTGTTAACCACCGATTTGACAAGACAACCAATTATTTTTATCAAGTGGAAGATCTCAGCTTCAATTTGGAACTAAGCTAAAAAAAGTCTTAATAAGTCCGGTAACCTTTTTTTTTATTAAAGATAATTTTAAAACTTTTATTTGAACATATTTTTTAATTTGAGTTCGGTGGGGGAAGTATAAAGTTTGTTCCGATTAAAAAAATTGGTACGCGGAGAGTTAATCGCGGTCTGAATAATACTTAACCAACGATTTCATGAGGCAACCAATTTTTTTTGTAAAGAGGAAGATTTTAGCTTGAATTTGAAGTTAAGATCAAGTATGAGTTCGATGAGTAATCCATAAAATAATTAACCCTTGAACAAAGTCTGGCCACCAAACTTTTAAGTACAAGGGCCATGGGCCACAAAAATAGCGCTCAATTTTTCAAAAATTTTTAGTTGATATGTATCTTATTCATTGTATCTTATTTTATCATTTAATATTCGCCGTGACTATTCGCCCGATCCACGGGAAGCTATATATAAATATTAAAAATTATCCAAATTATAATCATTTCCATAATTAAATATTATAAGAAAAATAGTGTTACTAATTAATTATAATTTGTGAAACAATAATTTTATAATAAGATAATTATATTAAATAAAGAAAAAATATATATTAGTTCAATATAATTATAACTATTGAAAATTTTATAAGTATGAAAAGTATTAATGGTACTTGTTATAATGATATTTTTTTATTTTAATACTTAATTGATTGTATTCTAAAGGTGAATAAATATAGTATCGTACTAATACACCGTACGCAATGTGATTCGCTCGATCCCGTGGATTGGGCGAATAGTCACGGCGATCAAAATTTAATTACTCATACGGTTTTTTGGGGAAATGATTCGAATAAAAGTTGTTAGCAAATTAATAATGAACAAGTTTTATTTGATGCACTTTTTTCGAAAATCGAATGAATAAGGCACAAATCAATTATAAAATTTTGAAAGATGACTTGTACTTTTAATGTAATGTGTAGAACATCTTATTATATTAATTCAGATTTTTAGGTACGTTAGTTAACTGAAAAATTGAACGGAATTGATGACAATTTTTGCACTTCGTCACTACTTCCATCAATTTCTGTTTCATTTTTACATGTGAATCTGCATATATGTTTACCACTATCGCGGGACTCATGAGTTAAGTAAAATATGATCCAATGCTTAGACTATGAATAGATTCACAAAAATTAGGTATACATAGTTTTTTCCAGAGAAACCATTTTAATTAAAATTCACATGGGTCTTTTTGACTTAAGATGAGTGTTTGTATATTATTCGTAAACAAATGAAGTGTTTTTCAAGATCGTTGTTATTTAAAAAAATGGCAAGTTCAAAATCTATGTTTATATCCACAATAAAATGATTTTAACAAATATTTTGAAGTAGGTGGGTAACATTTCCATAGATAAAATAAAATCGATCAGAAATTTACCCAAAATATCCATAGAACTTATTACATTTAAAAAAATGATTGTACATAGGAAAAAACAATGAAGACTGTTTTATGTAAATTGATCTTTATACGTTGATGAAAAAATAAATTAAAATTCCTTGCCTGTAATAAATAACATGTACATGTATTAAACTATTTTTGTAACGAGTTTATTCACATACAATTGTATGGGATGTCTAGTCGACAGAATTAGTGTCGTTCTTTTATCAAAATTTCATAGTCAGATAGATGATAGATAAATCTTGGGGTATGAAAGGTATTGCACTTCGACCTTATGGCACATTGTGCTTCCCTTCTTCTTCAGACTGATGTTCGCTTCTCTCATATCTCGGCAATAGCCAGGAACTCATCAGGTTTTCCAGAAGGTTCATATATTCGGGGTGAGATGTACCGAATATCTTGTATCTGCTGTATATGAGAGATTCCCAGTTAAAGATGATGTAACTGGATGTTTCCTCCTCCTCGCTGCACAGTCTGCACATAATGGATCCATTGTGGAGTCCTATTGTATGCAGATGCTTTCGTAGGTGATAATGCCCGGTGGTGAATCCGGTAACCTTTCGAAGTTGTACAATGTTCAGATATCGAGAGGCATTCGAAAAAATGTTTAGAACCAAAGTGGTTAGAATTTTTATCATGAACAACTTCTATTCGAGACATTTTCGAAACCCAAACGAATTCAGCACAATTCTGGTTTAGAGCTGATAGTACATTTTAATATTATCTGATAAAAAATATGCGGTAACGCCACTTTACAAGTTAATTTTTTGTTTATTTGTCGACTTTTAATAAATTACACAAAGTATATCATATCATGAGTTTAAATCACATTGATTTTTAAGAATTTAAGTTTCGGTATCCCGAAAACTAAACGAGATTTTTTATTTTTCGTTTTCGTCGATCTTAACATAATCCATCATCAAAGTTTTTCGTTCAAGAAAAAATAACACCTGTTTTGTAGGTCTCGCAACAATATAAAGTTACTTTAGTTTCCATACTTCATGCGAACTAACCTCTTAAAAAAATACTATTTTTGTCGATTTTGTTATCCATTAAATGTACTTAAAAATTCCTTTACACAAATTTAACTTTTAAATGACACTGGGTGCCATTTTGACCCCAAACATTTTTCAATCGAATTTTTTCAAATGTTCTCCCGTGTTGACCCAGATTATTTTTTAAAATATTCGTTTCAAAATATCATAAAAGGTGCTGTTTCATGCTGACGCTTGACGCTGGTTTCTAGCCAATGAGTCGCGTGATGAGAATTTAACATGCGCGCCATCTAGAAAAAATGTAGCGATAAAGCTAAATTTAGTTTAGCTTTTCTGCCGGGTTATATTAGCGTCAATGTAATGCCTCGAACAATCGCATCGATAATAATCGATCTTTTCAAAACAATAATCAATTTTATAAATATAGCGAGTGCAAAATAAGTACTAATAAATATTAAAAAATATCAAGATAGTTTTGTTTTACTCCAAATTACATACGTAACCTATAAAGTCCAGTAGTAACATCGATACATCGACTTTTGATACTGATGTCTAATTTGACGCTAAACGCTGTAATTTTTCGCTAATATTATTTCTAGATCACGTGGCGTAATTTGACGCTAGAAACCAGCGTCAAGCGTCAGCATGAAAATGCACCTTAATGTTTTATCAAAAACATGATGATATGCGTATCTCACTCCGTGTCATTTTTGAAAAATTCACCATTCATTCCTCAGAATAAAAATCATTTTTGGAAAACTCGCTTACGGGGCCAAAACTATCTTGAAGTGGCCTATCTTTTAAGAAAAACCCTAAATTTTTTCTTAAAAATATTGAAAATTATAAAATTGCGTGTAATTGAGTCAAAATGATAAACAATTTTATTATGTTTTATTTCCTGATTGGATTTTTTAAATGAAATTCTAAAAATGCGGTAAAGGTGAGAAATATGTTCCAAAAATTTTTTATTGAGAAATTTTGAAAAGTCTTAGTATTGCTCATTTTTTTACTCTTGGGTCAAAATGTCACCATGTGGCATATACGTCATTTCAAACACGTCTGGGTCATATAAGGGTTAACAATATTTAAATTAATTGAAGTTCATTTCGTTACATACAGAACGCACACTAATTTTTCGAAGGTTAACTCCAAGAATAAATATCTTTGTATAATTAACCTGAAGCAAAATTTTGTAGCTACTTTGAATTATAGACCTATTCATATCCTAAACATTACATATTAATTTTGGGACATTTTATGTTTGTACAAATGGGAACCTTTTTTATTCATCCATTTCATATTTATATGATTAATACAGAGGACTAGAATGTGTGTGAATAATCTCAAAATTAGATAATATAATTATTTATATAACTTAAAATACACTACATAATTTTTAGCCCTACAACATTTAAATTTTATTGGGTATATTCAAATTTTTGAAATACAATTTTTTTCTACATGATTTGAAAATGATAGATTGTTATGGTCGTGACGTTTATAATAGATAAAGAAGAAGGATAATATAGTCATTAAAACAAATGATAGGGTAACAGTCGTAATAGTCCTTGGGCCCACTGACAAAATTTTGCATATTATTATAATACACATGTAGCAAGCGATATTTTTATTTTATTTATATATTCAGGAGATTATAGAGTTGGCATACCAATATTGATTTTTGGTCCTTAGCAGTACGGCATCTGGTGACAAGAATTAGACACTAAATGCTATTAAAATAAACAAAAAAAATTTTTGTTAATAAAACTCATCTTTTTTAATGAAAAAAGAAAAATGATAATAATGGTATAAGGTTTTCACCAGGAAAAACTAAAGATATTGTCAGGCATATTGTAGTGTGGTGCAAATAACAACTTCACTGTTCGAGTCTATAAATTACCTATATGTGACCAACATGATTTGAATTTAATAATTTTTACATGTCATGAAACTACAGGAACATAATGTCGAATCCGCCAAATGACAGTTTCAACCAAACTTAAAAACTCCAAAGCAACTTTTTACTATTCAAAATTTTTATTTATAGTATTATAGGAATATGACATCATTAGCAATTATACCAATAGTTGATCAGTTTTTTAAACTTTTTTGATGATACTTCTAGAGTGGGTTGTCTTATTCGCCGTAAGTGGTCATTTTTCGAGTTTGCTAACATTTTAGTATCCGAGCGGTCGTTAGTAATACTACTAATTTTCAACAATAATTATACGAATATAATATTGACATCGCGTTTTAGTGAATGGTATGTTCGCTAATAAAATTTTATACGATCATAGTTTAGAGTGACGCATTACGACTATTTTTGAAATGATGTAGAGAAAATACCATTCACCTAACGGCTGTTTAAATTCTAAAAAGTGTGAGGCACACTTTCTAAAATTCCGGTCAGTATGCCGACCCATTCCAACCATTATAGAGGTATGCCAATTAACTTTCGATTGATTTTTTTTTCTTCATCTTCTAACAGTTAATAATTACACCGTGACTATTCGCCCGGTCTACGAGATACTTAAAACTTTGATAATTATGGGAATATTTATGTCAATTTTTAACCAGCATTGCCATCAATTCTCAGAAGCTATTCAAGCAATAAAATTCTGTTTAGTACGATTTATTACGTATTTTTAGCCTGAATTAATTACACTATATTTATATAGTATAAAATGACCCGTGGATATTTATATAGTGTAATTAATTCAGGCTAAAAATATGTAATAAAACGTACTAAACAGAATTATATTGCTTGAATAGCTTTTGAGAATTGGTGGCAATGGTGGATTGGTTACAAATTGACATAAATATTCCCATAATTATAAATTATAATTATTATTAGTATCCCGTGGATCGGGCGAATAGTCACGGCGTAATAATAATCTATGTTAATATGTAATATTACACTTACACTTTTTATCACATTTTCAAAAACTGGCCATGCATTATATTGGTATGTCAATGGGGATCCGTTTTGTCAAACTCTCCCGCTTGGGAGCAGCATAATAGCAAGTTCTTTTGAGCGCAAATTTTTAAATATTACATTTTCGAAATTATAAATTAAAATGATATAACATTTAGCCTTAAATCTATTTAAGAATAAAAACAAAAGAAAAATATTTTAAATATAAAATCAAGTAGTTAGTATTTTTTGATATATAATGTGAATGTCAGATCATTATAAATATAAAGTATATATACCACTGACCTCCACTATTTCAAAGACGGATGGAGGTCAGTGATATATACATATATTACGCTTGTGTTTTGGAGAGATTACTGTGTCGTATTATTGTTTAGTATTTATTTTGATCACAAAATATTAACCTATCAATAAGTAATACCAAAGAGTACAATATACATAGAAGCGTATAAGTACGATTTTTGTGTCTCCTAAAATTTTTAGTACGTATGCTGACCACTAGACTATTTAGTGCCATTACCAGCACAACCAACTGTATTGTTTGGCAGAACTTAGTACCAGTTGGCCGGATCACATCGAAGCGGGGATGTACTTCAAATTTATATTAAAAGGGAATACATCAATATTAATGAAATTTTTATGAATTTTTAGAATTAATTAGTCAACATTTTTTAATTTTTTTTTACAAAGCTGTATAAAATATTAATGTTTGTTTTTGTAGTTCCAGTTGCTATTTTAAAAGAATACACTTTAAATATAAGTTTTTTAAATATAACAAATATTAATATTTTATACAGCTTGTAAAAAAAAATTAAAAAATTTTGACTAATTAATTCTAAAAATTCATAAAAATTTCATCAATATTGGTGGATTCCCTTTTAATATAAATTTGAAGTACATCCCCGCTTCGATGTGGTCCGGGCAACTGGTACTGAGTTCTGCCAAAGTACAGATGGTTGTGCTGATAATGGCACTAAATACCGAAATCGAACAGCTATCGTCATCTAGTGGTCAGCATATATACTAAAAAATTTATATTGTATTCTTTGGTAATACTTATTTTTTCGAATAATTATTTAAATTAACGAAACGTTGTCTTCATTAAATATGTCTTGTAACTAAATGTAGTAATAGTGAGGTTAATGATGTTAATTTATTTAATACCCACCGTTATTGCAAAATCTTCTTTTTACCTAAAGTACGAAGTCCACGCCTTTTTTTCTTGTATTAATTGCTCAACGTTCCATGTAAAATATTTATTATTATTTGTGTCCATTTTATCAGTTGCATCCAAATACTAATGCTAATATCTAATATTTATATACGGATCCCCATTAACTTTATTATATGGTGTATACATAAATAAACTAAAAATATTGTTTACTAAATGTGTATATCGTATGAAAAATTTCATAGGTGGACGCACGGACAATAATTTTTCCTATTTACGATGTAAATTTAAGTATTTTTAGATATAATTTTTCAAACATACCATAAATTAAGTTTGTTAACAATTTTTTTTCAATTTGATTCACTTTTTTATTATTATTAAGCATGTCTAGTCCTTTTTTAATATTTTTAAATAAAAGCAAATTCAGCTATATTTTGAATTCGAATAAGAAATTTTTTTTTTGTCAGAAAAATATCAAAATGTTTTTTGACTGTTTAAGGTTCGGGAATTAACAATTTTTAGTTTATTATATTGTGGTTATATATATATATATATATATATATATATATATATGTCTGTAATCTATCTAGCGGTCACAATTTTAATCCTATTGGAATAAAATTGGGTATATGAGGTACTTTTGGTATTTGAACGGTCGTGTTCGTTACTGGTCAAAATCGGACGAGGGGAAAGGGGTTTAGAGGAAGAGGGAAACACAAAAGTTGGCATATCTCCCTTAATATTCGTAAATCTAAAAAGTAAAATTGTAGAAAATTAGTTTTACTATAAGTTTGTTTCTTATCATTTTTTCTGTTACACTAATATTTACAGAAATATTTACAAGTTAAGATTGAAAGTTAAAATTCTAAATATCTCTGTATACATTAGAGTTTGAGAAAAATGATCGGGAAGTAAATTGTAACAAGCATGATTTTCTACAACTTTACTCCTTATACATTTTTCGATTGTTCTAATATTAAGAGACATATTTAATATTTTGTGTTTTCGTCTGTCTCTACATCCCCCTTTCCCTTTGACCTATTACGTCTTAACACAACATAGATTTGCAAATACAAAAAGCATGTTAGATACGCGACGTTTCATCAGACTAAAATTGTGACTGCTAGAGAGTGATTTATGTATTCTAAGGAAATTCGCTAAGTTGACGCAGCTCCAGCGTAACGAATTTTTTTCTAATTAAATATATATATTATGCAATAGAATGTATAATTGAACCTACGAGTGGCTAAGTTCCGAATTTTCCTCTGATGGCCAAGTGGGGATCGATTTAAAAATAAAATCAAGATCCGTGACATTTCCCTTTTGAGAAACCAAACCTTAAATTACTAAAAAGGTATTTTTTTATTAGGTACGCACTTCCCATACAAATGTTCGCCGCCTTCTATTCAAACCCCTTAGGGTAGGAATTTTCAAAATTATACAATGAACTCCGCAAAATTGCATACTTCTAGACTTACCGGTTTAGGGTGTGCATTATCTGCCAGTCAGTAAGTGTTTGAGTTTTATTTATAAGTGTTTGAGGTTGATATATAAAATAAAATGAACTCTTGTGTCTTTTGAAGATTTTTTAAAACTAAAATATACCCATTATATAAACCATTTAAATAAAAATAATAATTTTTCGTTTATCTTTAAACATTTTATTTTAAGTTTTAACAAAACTTCTTAAAGAAAATTCAACTTTTGGCGCAGTATGAATATATTAGGCATTAGGCAAACTGACGGTCAATTAGAAGAATGAATGATATCAATGTTCAACGCATTCATCATTTGTCTTCAACCAGGCATTAAGTTAATGCCTACAGTGCTTCAAGCAATAATAAAATAAATCATTTCATTTATTCAAAGGTTTAATTTTGGAAATTCTTTTAAAAAGTATAACTTATAAAAATGCAAGTAATGATTTTATAGGCACAAGTAGTAGCTACGGCATTAAGTTTCTTTCCAAAAATGTTTCATTAATTCATTTTATAATTATTTCAATAATTAATATTTATATTGGCACGGCAAAAATTTGTCCATAAAATACGTACTCAGAAAGAGGGAAAGGGACCAATCGCCTCAAGTGACAAAGAAGGTTTTATCAATGTTATTCCTAAGTTTTTAAAAAAACATAAAAATAATAATTCATTTAAAGGGGGGTGGTAGTCTGGTTTTGTGATGTAATATTAGATAGTTGGTTGACAAAACTGTGATCCAGTGTGACAAATGTAGCGGGTGGGGTAAAAAAATGCGTGAATTTTGGATGACGTATTTTATGGATAATCATTTAAAACACCATTACATCAACAAAACGATATATTTTCTCCTAAGTACATAAATATAATTTTACTTTTTGCATTTTTAATTTTAATATTTTTTACCTAATAAAAAAATTTTAACGTTGGCCTGGTAGAAAAATCTTCATTTTCTTGGATTTTCTTCGTTTTTCTTGGTTTTTTAATCCTATTAACTCCCTTACCGACAAAACTAATGGAGTTACTAAAAAATATTACAAGACATTTTTGATGGAAAAAAAACATTTCCTACAACTCTTGTTTGAAAATGTTTATACCCGATATATATATAATATATACCAAGTATATTGAGTTTTGTTCCGCATGGTCGTCTGCCTGTTTGTCTGTAAACATGACAACTCAAAAAAGAATAGATAACGAGCTGAAATTGTGTGTGTGTTCTAGAGCTAAAAAGTGAGATCAAGTTTGTGAGTGGACAAAATCGGATTGAATGAATGTAATTTATGTACATAAATTCATTTCAGAATATAAATTATGTACATTAATTTAATTAGATTTTTTTATTATTAAAAAGTAAATGGCTTGAATTAAAATTATGTAAGTATATGATTTTAAAGGGCTTGGGAAATAATATAAGCGAAAATCTGGTGTATAAAAGACATAGTATTATGGTGGAGGAAATGGGAACATACTATTTAAAAGTTAAAAAATAAAATTATGCACATATAGCCTGATCATTTGATAGTTTTACCTGAAAAGTTTTCCGGGAGTTTTGAAAATTGGCGATTTTATAGATTTTGACGTACTCTTTTCAAATTTCTACTTTGCCACCTCGTATCTTTGCCGCTCGCGCCGCCATATTGGATAAATGGCGACTAAAAACAGTTTTTGACAATATCTGCTTTCCTACTCATTTTACGATGAAAATAGTTATGTAATAAATTAAACTAGAAAAAATGTCCTATAGTTTTTGCGTACGTGTGCTGCAAAGTCGACTAAACAGGCGTTTTGTCCAAAAAACTCATTTCTACACCATTATGAAGGTAGAGTAAGTGTCGCTTTTTTTTTATCGTGGTATCCCCAATAGACCTAATCCACATGCAATGCACTATTACAATATTTAGCGCATTCTCCTTTGCTTCGTTATTCTTTATGGACCAAGTGTAGCGGGTTCATCGTATTCAGTACCGATCGAAACGTCGACGATAGGAATTTCTTCCACATCATCTGCGATGGGATTATCAGCTTCGTTTTAATCCTCTTCTTCCTCGGTTTCATCATATGTTTGCTCGAAAGCAGTCTCCTTTTCTTCCTCTTCATCGCTATCTTGTGATGGAACTTGCGAATTATCACAGGTGCCATTGTAATTCGTGCATATAACGGAAAACTTTTATCCAGCCTTTCTGCATCCACAGGCTCTCTCACATCCCTTTTTGCATTTGCAAGAAATAAGTTTTAACAAACTTATTACTTAAATTATAGGAAATTTTCTCTAAAACTATTCATTTTACAAAAAAAGGTAATTACATAGATTATAGAAAATTTTCTCTAGTTTAATTTATTACCATTTTTCAAATATGGCGGCGCGAGCGGCAAAGATACGAGGTGGAAAAGTAGAACTTCAGAAAGAGCACGTCGAAATCTACTACTAATAATATTAATTTAATTTTTTTGATTACTAATAAAAATTATGTATATAATTTTAATTCAAACCATTTTACTTCTTATTAGTAACAAGCGACTACACTCAACGTATACACGGTATACATAAATATTCAGACTTGAGTTTGTAACGGCAGGAAATAATGATTACAAAGCAAAAATGAACAGAACAGTTTCAGATGGTTCTAGATAACTAATTTCCTACAACTAATGTCTAATAAACTAATAAAATTTAAATTTTTGTTAAATATTTTGTACAGGTCGATATAGAGTTGCAGATTTACAAATATTAAATAAATGTTTGTGAATCGAAACTATAATTAATTATTTCTATTCATGGCATTTGGAAATGCAATCAATGTAATTAGCTGCTCCTGCGATCATATTCGTTAACTGTTGTAGACTTTTATAACAAATATTGTCTCTAATATCATATTTGAATGATTTTTTTCTTTTACCTAAAATTGTATCACACACTCTGTTATCCTTGTAAATTGTTGAAATTATTTCACATAATGTTCGTTGTTTACATGCTTGATTGCTACAATCTTCTAATAAAGCGAAGTTGGCGTCTTTTACTTCGTATCTGAAACCATATTTAATTTATTACTTTTTAAAACAGAAAATTATAATCATCAATGGCTATTGAACATATCAATATATATATATTTTGCTAAAACCCTAAAATAGTAAAATATTCTTAGGTTTTTTCTTGTCCTTTTATCTTAAACTTTTCTTTAAAGATTTTCGTTATCCTTTCTTGCCACCTGTATAGTGTCTAGAGCAGGGGTGGCCAATCCGCGGGCCGCATGCCTTGAACATTTTACTGGCTCCCCGAGATTTTTATATTTCATTTTTAGTGTTATATATTTCTTTACAATGTGCGTTTAGTATCATTATAATTATATTATCTATGTTTATATGTAAGAATAATAGTAAACACAATAATAATAACTCATTATGTTTCAATTTTTTACTCCAAAAAAAATGTCTATAGTGGGTCTAAATCTAATATGGGGATATATAATTTTATATGCGGCTTGCGGAGTTTGTTGGTCACCCCTGGTCTAAAGTATAAAAGGTAGACAAAAAATTAAAATTAATATTCTACAGTTTGTATGTATACCCGATATATGTAAATATACAAGGTATATTAAGTTTAGTCCCGACTTTGTAACACTTGAAAATATTGATCGTAGACATAAATGTTTGACATAGGTGTTTATAAAATGGCCCAATTCGGCCATTTCTACATACCCACACGTCTGTCCGTGAACACGATAACTCAAAAACGAAAAGAAATAACGAGCTGAAATTTTGTATGTGTGTTCTAGAGTTAAAAAGTCAAGTCAAATTCGTGTGCAATATCAGACCATGTTTGGCTAAAATGGGCAGAACTGCCTATCTTTGAAACCGTAAGAGATAGAACAAAAACTTAAAGACAAAAATTGTTTCTTTTTTTTAAATAAACAACTTTTGTAAGAAACTTTATTTCATAAATTCAGTATATACCGGGCATTTAAGAAACTAATTCAGTTAGTTGTTTTTACTTGTTTTTCTTTAAAACTATTTATAAAGCATGTAACATTATTTTGACATCAATGTTTGATATGAAGAATCATACACATTTTGGCTGAGGAACGAGCCCAAAATCTGGCTTTCCAGACCAGTGCTTTAACAACTAAGCTACCCAGATGTTATGTTAGGATGCGTTTAATTTCTCACTATCTGATCTACGTTTTAATTACTTGTTTTTGACTATTTACATATATTTAATTCTTTTTGTGTCTATCAATCCATTGATAGTATGATTGCCTTTCGGTTATGATATACTAATGGATGTAACTAACGTTTAAGTAATATGTCTGAACATTAGTAATATTGTTTTCACATCTTGTTTATGACAATAATGCGATATATCTTTTCCTCCCATTTCAATCTAATAATAATAAGAAAGAAGGGTACCGCAAATGGGTCCCTAGCATCTAGGCCAAGAGATCCTCTGTGCCCTCCTTGAGAACAACCTGTCACCCGAAGGCGAGACGTCTCCGGGTAAGAGGTGCTATTACAAGCAGATGAGGCTATAGGATTCTGTTGAGGTCAGACGCCGCACAGAAGGCCCACAACTTCTCCGCCGGGATTTCTCCCAGGATTGATGGATCCTATGATTCGGACCCAAACATTCTATACCTGACACCCTGCAGGTTTCTACAAGTGGGATCATCAGATATTTCAATTTAAATAAAGATCGTAAAATTGTAATTTAATTCTACTATTAGGTGATGTACTTAGCAAAACAATTAAAAAATATAATCTTTTTAAGAAGCGTTTAGAGAATACTAGTAAATTTGTTCTAATTGTGCCTCCGAAAAACCATAGCCATTATTTTTGACCCCTTAGATACTTGTAACTAAGAGATGGTAAATCTACATATACTCGTATAAAGGACCAAGTTTATTTGAATATTTTTTCCCATATTTAATGATTTCTTACCTTTTGTATTGATGGAATAATGTTTGATTGGTCTTCAAATTGTCTACAAATTGGTTTAATTTTGATGGATTTGCTGACTCTAGATTGTATGCTTCTTTAAATATATACAATAGATACCAATCGGGTTCACTTTGATTCTCATTTGCTTTTGTTAAGTTAAATACCCATTGTTCATAATTTATAATTTCCTAAAATAATATATTCGTTTTCTTATAACCCAAAACTTAGTGTGCAATACAGGGTAGTAAGTCTGCCATGTCTATCTTATCAAGCACGGGTAACATTTCAAGTGAATTGGATTAGGATAGCTACTAAGTATTTACAATATACCTTGGGTACCCCCTTAAAGTAATATTTATATGTATATAAAATATTAGCTTAGTAAAAATGACTGAAATAGCAAGCAATTCTAATTAGTAATACACTATCGAATCCTATTGATAACTGACCACTTTGGTCACGACGTCTAGTGGCAAAAGAAAACCAAGTTTAGCATGCAGTATAATCTTCTATATATAAAAAGGAAATATGCTGTGTGATTGTCCGAATTTTTTGGAGAAAACTATAGGAGATAGCGAAATAATGAAGAGAGAAAACCCTAGGTTTATTTTCCATATGACTCCAGAAAACTATCAGAAATTCAAAATTCCAAACTGTTCCAAAGTTATAGCTGTTTTCTAACCGTTCTAATGTTATAGCCGACCAAGATCTGTAATATATTTTACACTTTCTATAGAAATACCTACATTAACAAAATTTTGGAAATAAATTATTTGCCGATAATTTTAAAATAAAAAAAATTGACGTTTGCAACTGTCAAAATTTCGAAAAAAATAATTATTTTACATAAATTAATTAAAATAAATATGATTACTGAACGTAAACAAATGGATTACGCTTTCCTTGCAGACAATAGTCAGCCAATTCCCCCTCAGTTCAGTTCTAAATACTATTAAACGAGCAATATTATATTTATATATATATATATATATATATTTATATATATATATATATATATATATATATATATATATATATATATATATATATATATATATATACATATACATATATATATATATATATATATATATATACATATACATATATATATATATATATATATATATATATATATATATATATATATATACATATACATATATATATATATATATATATATACATAGATATATATCAAACACGAATATCTTCGAGATACAGAGGTCAAATAAAATTTTTTGAGTTATGTAGGAAAAAAATGTACTGAACTACTACCTTGTAGGGAAGTAAAGTATTATATCTCGAGGGATGGAGGTTTTGGGGCTTGAAGGAAAGGAAATGAGGTTTTTTTTAAAGATTTCGACTTATCGAGGATCTACTGTATATAGGTATTAATTTGGTAACAGGCAGATGCTTTATTTACACGCTTTTTTTTTAAAGTATTTGAACGTTTAACATTTATCCTGAGTATAGCTCGGTCGCCCAGGTACTTCCCGGATTTTTGATAAAGAAAAATTGAGACCATGCGATACATAAAAATTATTCGTTACGCAGGAGTCTTAGCGAATTTCTATCGAAACTTTCATAGAATACACAAATAACTCTCTAGCGGTCACAGTTTTATTAATAAATGGCATAGGTCAAGGGGGGAAGGGGGCATAGAGAAAGAAGAATTTAAAAAAAATTTCATTCCGATCGAAGTAAAGCTGTGACCGCTAGAGTAGCTACAGGCATATGAGTATATAAATATATATACATATATATGTGTATATATATATATACATATACTAAATAGACATCTACTAAATAGGATCGATGAACATTTGAAGAAATTTTGCCATCGGTACAACACCAATAGCTCTATATCCTTGAAGAGGAAATTTATTAAAAAGCGATGAAGGGTATCTTGAACTTAATTCTCATCTAAAATATACCTACGTATGTATTTGGATCAGCGTAGTAAACTCGATAATTGGGATTTACAAATTCAAAAGGTGTCACACTACCACCATTAAACACCACTCCAACAGGATCGGTTACATTGTCATATTCATAAACAAGCCTCAATTGATCCAGATGAGTATGTCCAGCAAATTCTCCTTTAATTATATGCGAAAATCTAAAAAATTAATAAAATTATATGACATAGAATAGGATGGTATATAACTAGATCATTGTATATAGATAGATAGATAGATAGATACATCTTGGGGTCTAAAAAGTATAGCACTTCGACTTTATGGTTCATTGTGCTCCCCTTCTACTTCAGTCCGACGAGATTCGCTTCTCCCATATGTTGGCAATAGCCAGGAGCTTGCTTGTCAGGTCTTCCTGAAGGTTCATATATTCGGGGTGAAAAGCACCGAATATCCTGTATCTGCTGTAATCGCAACAAATAATTTTTACGGATATTGCGCAAAATGCAGTCAGACATGTTAATTTGAATTAGTGTTATCTCTAAATTTGCTCACGTTAAATCACGAGAGGCATTTTTTTGCAAATATGCTATTTTATTTTTTATCCTAAAATTTAATATCTAAAATAAACAAAGGACCTCTTGTTCACATTTGCTACGGGCCCCGCGCTGTCTTAATCCGGCACTGATAAAAATCCATTAGTATACATAAAATACTTACGCAATTTTTCTCACGTTAGCTAACTAACTATATTATGGTAATCACGAATTATTAGTTTTTAACTTACCGAACTTTAATATTTTGATATTCTTTTTGCCATTTAATATAAGAATCTGCTTGTCCAGGTGGTATATGACTTAAAATGTATACAAATTGTCCTTGCATTTCAGATTCTATCAATTCTATAACCAACCATTCTAATTGTCCAAAGAAATATTCATCATCATAAAGAAGCCACCTTTAATTAAAGATAGTGGTTTAAAAGGATTTTAATGCAGGAAGTCACATTTGGCTTGGTAGTTAAGAACCTAATGAATTCAGAGAAATTGACACCGCAATTCATTTGAAGGGGCTTTATAAAGAAATATAAAGAATCTATTCAGTTTTTCTAAAAACTGTTTAAAATAAATGCTGTTGTAGTTCGGGAGCCGCCAATCCTGAAAGCTCTGTGATCGCAGCTTTGAAAATTTATAATGAAAATGAACAGTTTACACTTAGACGAATAAGATAAGCTTGGTCGGCGTTGATTTTTTTGGCCGAAAATATGTTTCAATAAATTATGTATTATTAAATGGTCATAATGTTTTACCATCATGATTATTAATAAATAAACTTGAATTGAACATAAGTTCTGTATTAACCTTAATTAATTTTATGATTAATTATAATTAAAATTTTCCCATAATTTCTTTTTCCATACTCATCCACATACAACTTAAAATCTAAGGAAGAAACCAGAGTAGTTTGACCAAATTCATTTACTCCGAAATAAATATCATTAACAAAGTACAATGTGTGATAGTAAAAATCGAGACCACGCAATAAAAACTGGTATGCGCAATACTTCCGGCAGTTTCTAAGTCCGCATACCAAGATATTTTTGAATTTGGCATTAAAATGCGTAATATGAAAAAAAACAACCTTTCCGTGATCACAGAGAAATTGTACCCCCTATCATACCTTTCAAATAGGTATGCCAGACCTTTTCGGCTAAAAAAAATTTATCGGCCTAATTTTTTTTCTGAATGTTTGTGAAATTGACACAGGGCTTTCAGGATTGGCGGCTCCTCGCCTATTAATATTTTTGTAATGAATCCTTTTTTATTTTTATCATTTTTTTGAAAACTGAATGGTTCAGCTGATTTTTTGGCTTACTTGATTGTATTATTATGGAACGTCTAAAACTCATCGTAATTATTTAAAAATAATAGTAATAATAAAATTAATTGATATTAAAAGATTAATAAAATACCAAGTAACTAGATAAAACTACTAGTATGCTAATGCAGAGTATACGTTTAATTATAATTATTTATTGAATAATTTCGATGGCTTTTAGACATCAGAACATATTACCCATGCAAATTATCGTATTGATGAAAATCATAACAAACAACAAATATCTTTATCAATCTCTAGCTATTCAATATTTTAAATTTAATTGATTTTTAATTACTATAACTTTTAAATAATTTTGGTGGATTTTAAATGTCGGATTACAAATTATCTATGCAATTGAACAAGTTCACAAGCAATATATTTTTAAAATTATACTTTTTTTTGAAGTCAAGTTAAAAAACTGGCCATTTAACGCACTTTTTCCAACAAAATTGTTAGAATAACATTGTTTTGATTGCCAATACAGATGTTTATGTACTATATTGCTACAACATCTAGTACAGAGTAATAATACGTGTAGCGGTTGTCCTGGACGGGACACACTTCGACCATAAGGTCCATTGTGATGCCTAAGGATGTGAGGTTGTAAGTGGAGGACAAGGAATTTTGTGTGTAGACTAGGAATTGGTAGGATGTGCGGCTGCAGCCGACTTTGATAGGATACTCATCTGGAATTCGTGAAGGAAACTGCAGAAAACCTTCACAAGCATAGCCGGTTACTTCGTTCTTGTCCATACGCCGACA
Organism: Nineta flava; assembly: GCA_963920215.1. Taxonomy (NCBI): domain Eukaryota; kingdom Metazoa; phylum Arthropoda; class Insecta; order Neuroptera; family Chrysopidae; genus Nineta; species Nineta flava. The sequence goes on from OY986040.1 coordinate 92,895,203, forward strand.
GTTTAGTCATTTAACCGCTTTTCTTTCTTTTTTTTAATAATTGACAAACTGCCGATGTCGGGATTCGTACCCATAACCTCTCAGTTCAAAGTACACACAACGCCTTTACAAGCGTAGCTACTTGGCTGGTCAAATGTAACTCAATCAGAAAATTTTCTTGTACTGTATTTGTAAACAATTTTCATAAATATTTTCTTATTAGAAATTCTAGATTTCTTCGAAACTACTCACCAGTTGAATGTATAAGCAACATTTGAATTCAGTGAAATTATTTTTAATTTTGAAGAATGATGTACAGAATAAAAACCATACTGTTTTAGAGTATTTGACGCAGACTCTGGTAGAAATTGTTTCCAATCTCTTGCTATATATTCATATAACCATGACGAATTAAGTGGGCCGGTCACCTCACTAGGTGCAAATCTAGTAGAAAATCAAAAATCATATATTACATTAATAATTTCATAAAGAGTTATTCTAAAAATAATGTGCTTTCGTTTTATAATAAATCTTTATTGTTTTAATGATTTGGTAGTGCGTAGGGGCAAGACTAAGTCTTCCGGCTCCAAATGTATATATCCAAGAAAGAAACATATGTTACTATTTAAATTTTCAAAGTTATTACCTGCCCGAGGATAGTGCAAACTTTCGCGTCGGGATATAGACTGTACATATGATTGACAATACGTTCATGTTTCAAGAAAATATATCTTCAACTACCTGAATAAAACTTGGCGCAATTTCAGGTCAAACGCCTGTAATTATTTTTAGAAGGGAGAAGGATGCATACATTCATAAAATTACAAGTAAAGGCCATTACACAATGAAAAAAATAAGGTATAAGAGATAAGGAATAAGAAATAGCGGAATCCAGCAGATGGCAGAACCGTTGATCATTTCACAATTCAAAAATAAGGAATAAGAAATAGCAACAGAATTTCCGTCGCGTCGGATATCTGTTCCTTATTTCTTATTCCCAGCCAATCACAGGTTCGGCTAGCAATGTTATGCGCAGGATGTTATGCGTAGTCAATTCTCCTATCCGATATGTCAATGCCACAGAGAACACCTGATCTCCAGTTGCCAAATATCTGTAAAATTAAATTATTAATAATATATCTGTAAAATAAATTAGGTATATAACAATTAGATTATGTTTTTGACATTCGTGCACACATCAGCAGCAGACATTCAACCGTTGTGATTGGTTGAATATTGTAGCTTATCGCCCATTGTGTTTTGGTCGCTGTGCTATTTCTTATTCCTTATTTCTTATTCCTTATATCTTATACCTTATTTTTTTCATTGTGTAATGGCCTTAAAATAATGTAAAATAGTTCCTTATCTATGTATATAAAATGAAACCGTGACTGACTGACTGACCTATCAACACGTAGCTCAAACCAATGAACGGATTGGACTGAAATTTAGCGCACAGATAGTTATTATGAAATAGGCATCCGCTAAGAACGGATTTTTGAAAATTCAACCCATAAAGGGGTGTAACGGAAGTTTAAAATTTGTATGCAGAAATCATATAAGGTAGATGTATCAATTAGAAAATTAGCAGGAATACTCCTGTCAACAAATAAATAAACACGTGTTTTGTGCTTTTTCAAAAACAACCCCTTCAAGGGGTGAAAAGAGGTGAATAGTCTAAAAATCAACATGGGTGTCATTTTCAAGATTTGCCGGGACGTTGAACACGTAAATGCCATCAATTTTGAAATTTATTACACTTGAACAACAAAAAAATTCTAAAAAGTCCTAATTTATTATTATTTTGTATTTGATCTAAATAAAAAATTTAAAAAAATTTTGAGTTTGAAACAATGAGTAATTGGCTCCAAGATGCTAGCACCCCATCCATGGAATTTCGAAAAAAAAATTATACCATCTAATTGGTCATAAATGGTCAGGTAGTCCCATTATTTGGTCAGCGATAGAAAACTTTTTATCAATGTTTTAAATTTTTTTCAAGGTCAAAAAAATTTTTAGCACCCCAGATTCCACAAAGAGAAAAAATAAAGGCACTAATCGATTAAGAATAATCCATTGATAATTGGTCAGTTAAAATAAATAATTGATCAGACCTATTTCCTGGGAGAAATCGATTTCCTGGGATGAACTTTAAAAAAATTTAAAACATCGATAAAAAGTTTTCTATCGCTGACCAAATAATGGGACTACCTTGACCAAATAATGGGACTACCTGACCATTTATGACCAATTAGATGGTATAATTTGTTTTTCGAAATTTTATGGATGGGGTACTAACATTTATGTATGACTTTGAAAAAATTAAAAGATCAATAAAAAGTTTTCTATCGCTGACCAAATAATGGGACTACCTGACCATTTATGACCAATTAGTAACCAATTAGATGGTATAATTTTTTTTTCGAAATTCCATGGATGGGGGCTACCATTTTGGAGCCGAGTAATTGTTCCTTCAGTATTATAGGTAGTTAGGTCGTAAATAAATTTGGAAATAATATTTTTTTGAAAATATATCAATCTATATAGGGCTTATTCCGTAATGGTAACATCAATAAGTTTTAAGTTGGCATTACTTAAAAAGGAGAGGTAGAGATGGATGGTTCTGTGTTCCACCATCATAAACATCATCAAAAGTCGTATGACGTATGCTATTGTAATGATAGAGGAATCATTTTTATTATTTATTTATAATTTATACTTAGTTAATCGTATCTAGAGCACGGTAGTGCGCAAGGCCGAGTCTGTTATTAAACAAAATAAAATATAATTTTTTGTTTTTATTCAATTTTATTTAATTTTTTGTTTCTCAGTCATTGCATGATTCTTACAGCAGAAGATTTATGATTGATGATGTTATGATGGTGGAACACAGTTCCATCCATCCCTACCCCTCCTTTTTAAGTGATGCCAACTTACAATTTATTGATGTTACCATTACGGAATAAGCCCATACAATGCATGTGAGAGAAGTTATTATGACAATAGACATATATCGATGAGGAGCATAGTATATGAATAAAAAATAAAAACATACAAGCAATGAAAAATATGGCATATACGTTAAAGGTTCTATCACATAAGAGATCTCAGGTTAACATCCTCAAGTTCTCGAAAAATAAGACGGTACACTTGGGAGGGGAAGAGTCTGCTAGTAGATTTGCAAATCTCCTACTTGAAATTGGCAACGGTGACTACCCGACAATTGACGGAGTGATAACCATCCCGGGAAATTTGGGCACAGTTGTAAATACGGTTCAGGAATTAATATCAAAAATTTATCCAAATATGCTCATATTCACGATAAGTCTATGGAATGGTTTCGTTAACATGCCATATCTCGAACGGGGAAGAAGTGGTATACACTTCGATAGACACGGTGGTCAACACAAATGACTAATTTCTAAATTCATTGAAACCGCCAGGTCTTTCATATCATAGGCTTATTATGCGCGTGGGCACTCTTGTTATGTTGTTGCGAAATTTGAAACCCCCTAAACTGTGAAGAATGTGAAGAATATTGTCTATAAAGAAGTTTTGTAGATAGGTAATATTTTTTTTATTAGTATGAATATATTCTTTGAACCTAAAATTAAAACGCTAAAACTAAAACTTATCAATCAAAATCAAACTAAGCGCGAGCGAAGCCGCAGACTAAAGCTAGTAATGTATAAACAAAATAGATAGTAAAACACATTAATAAAGAGCTCATTATATACACAGTATTTAAACAATTAATTGCATTAGTTGTTACAGTTCTTGTTAAATAAGTTACTTACTGATTTAATGGTTGTGTATCATGATTCCCCAATATAGGAAAAATAGGTATATCTGGAAAATATAGTTTCAAGTCTGCACTAATATCTTCTACAGTTGTTTTCACTTGTTCAAAAGTAGTACTCCATACATTATGCGATACGGAATCGCCAGTGTAAAATATCATTGCTGCGTCCTTTTTCGTAACGAAATAGAAAATATTAATATACAAACTTAATATTACAATTTTTTTTATTTTGCAATTTTTACTTGTATAAAATTCCATTGGCACAATGTGCGGCTATATTCGGTAAAAAATATTCCATTTCCAAAAAATGAACGGATGTGAATTCAATATTTTAAATAGTTATTTATTAACATTTGTTTAAAAAGCTTACTGAACATTAAAATTAATCAATGGTAATTATAAGTATTTAAAATAAAAATTTGACCCAGTTCCTAAATCAATTATTCAATAAAATACGTATGTCGACGAGAGTCTACGTTAAGCGGATCGAACTCGAAGTTTGTAAAAAACATTTTGTTTAAATATGAATACAAAAATTTATTTTTATAAAATTTATTTATATAAAATACTACAGGGTGTATCACAATTTAATGCCACAAACTACCAAAAACCTTAGGACCTCCACAAGTAATACGTAACAACTCGATCCGTGGAACTATTATCATTATAATCCATACGGATCGAGTTGGTGGAGGTTCTGAGGTATTTGGTAATTGGTGGCATTAAATTGGTTTTCGAAAAAATACTTCAAATAAAGTTGTTTGTTATAAATATCCTAACAACTTTTATTTGAAACATTTGCTAAAAACCGAATGAACAAGGTTCAAATCAACTAAAAAATTTTGATAAATGAGCGCTAGTCCTTGTTATTTGCATAAAATATATACCTACAAATTTCATTTTATCTCCATCAGGAATAAAGGTAGTCGGAACAATACATCTATGGTAGCTCAGTTGGTAGAGCATTGGTCTAGAATGCCAGAGGTCGTGGGTTCGATCCCCATCCCTAGATGTGTATGATTTTTCATATCAAGCATTTGATGTCAAAAAATGGTATCAATGTTCAGACATATTACTTAAATGTCAAATAAAGTAAACGCTAGTCGCTTCCGTTGGTATAATATAACCGAAAAGCAACCATACTAACAATGGAAATAAATAGACGTTAGTTTACAAAAAAACAATTAGAAAAATATGTTAATAGTAAATAAACAAAATTAATACTACAATGGCACAAAAATGATAGTGAAAGATCATATGCATAGCACTACCATAACATCTATGGTAGCTCAGTTGGTAGAGCATTGGTCTAGAATGCCAGAGGTCGTGGGTTCGATCCCCATCCCTAGATGTGTATGCTTTTTCATATCAAGCATTTGATGTCAAAAAATGGTATCAATGTTCAGACATATTACTTAAATGTCAAATAAAGTAAACGCTAGTCGCTTCCGTTGGTATAATATAACCGAAAGGCAACCATACTAACAATGGAAATAAATAGACGTTAGTTTACAAAAAAACAATTTGAAAAATATGTTTATTTCTCACCAAGATGCCTCAACCTTAACCATATCGAATTTTTCAGATTTTCATTTTTTTTAATCAGGAGAAGAAACATGAAAAAGATTGGTTTCCACTCAATCACGTGCCAGTTTCTAAACTTTCGATATTTTTAAGAAAACATTTAGGGTTTGACTCCAAAGATAGGCCACTTCAGGCCAGATACTCTTGGTCCCATAAACATGTTTAAAAACAAATTTATTCTGTGAAATGAATGGTGATTTTTTCAAGGAAAAACTGACACGGAGTGAGATAGGAATATCATCATGTGTGTGATAAAACATTATGATCTTATAAAAATATATCTGGATCAACACGGAAGAACAATTGAAAAAATTCGATTGAAAAATGGTTGGAGACAAAATGGCACCCAGTGTCATTTAAGGGTTAAAAATGTTGGTTTTCTATAAATAACGAATTTATTTTTACCTTCTTCGCTTGTAATTTTTATTTCTAGGAAAGTGATCAAACCTTAAATCTCCCAAAATATGTATGCGAAAATTCTCGATAATAGTGACTAACGAAGCGCGTAAGAGAGTAACTTGTTGGATTGACGAGAGCAAAAATTTTATCAGTAACATTTAATTTATTAGTTAAATTGAGAGATAATGTAATAAAGACTTCAAAAAAACTTGTGTCCTACAAAATGGATGGTGTGACAAGCAGGTCCTCCACCCCCAACATTTTAACATGTTTAAATAACGGGGTATACATAAGTTATTAGTAACAAGTTGATTTGTATGCTGTTAATAATGGTATGTATAATTTTATGGCCACCTTGTCCTACAAATTCAGTGGTGCAGTTTCCCAACCCTACGCTCTGAACATGTCAATGTTATGATAACATTTTCATCATTAGTAACAAACTCATTTTTTTTCTGTAGGGGATTAAATATGGAACACCTGCCTTTTCACCTGTCCTACAAAACATGTAGTGCATATTGATAAAAAATCAATACAATGTATTTTAAAATTTTTAACGCAATCAAAGTATAACGCAATTAGTATAATATACGTAATGCACACACATACGTAGCATACACAAATGTGAGAGTTTCTACATACACACATGTATGTATATGTCGTAGCCAAGTAGAGATTTGGGTTAAGTAGCTATTCGCCGGCGAGTAGAACCAACAGTGGGGGAGGTAAAAATATTGCTCTACTTGACTGAATAAAACAGTCAAGTAGATTCATGCACCGCCGAAATTCTTCTTGACTGGTGCGCTTTGACCAAATAGAATCATCGTATGCGTTTATGCTTCTACGAACTAGTTTTATTTATTTTGTTTTGATAATCATAATGCTGGGTTTTCGTCACACATAAGATTTTGAACGGCTATACTTTTATGAGTCCATGTAAACAGAGTTCGTTAATATTTACGTTTCGGGCTGTGCAGCAGTTTGTCTGTTTTGTCAAGTTTTCAAAAATGGCTGAAAATACTGATGAAATTGTTAATCGAGCGGAGTTCAACGCAAAATTGCTTCCAAAATCATTCTAAGAGTAATAACTGTATGTGGAATACCGAGCATGAAAAACTTGTTAACCAAGTTTTAACCGAAATTGAAAATGGTGAAGTGCAAAAAACATCGCAACATCGAAACTTTGCCAAAAACTATGAACTTGTTAGCATTGGTGGTCTCACGTACCTACGTTATTTTAAAGCGAAAAAACAAGCAAGATCCCCTGAGACAATATAAGAGTAATTTTAATAAGAGTGATGTTAACAAGAGTAAATTGAATGAAAATAATTTTAAGAAGAGTAATAAATAATAAGTTCAATATAATTTATTTTATTTTAGTTTATTTTTTTTGTCTCATTTCTTCAACCTTTAGTTCATAAAAGAATACTAATATTGTTTTTATCGTGAATACATTCAATCGCGCCAAGCGATAGTTGCGTTCATTCAGTGACATGTCAGTGACTTGTCGGACTCGCAATATTCACCAATATTTTTGTAGGACAGTGTTCTATTTGGATTGAAAAACATAAATCTATTAATTTTATGTTTTGTCCTACAGTTACTAATGATAAAAATGTTATCATAACATTGACATGTTCAGAGCGTAGAACTCGTAAACTGCACCACTGAATTTGTAGGACTTTGTTACTAATAACTTATGTATACCCCGTTATTTAAACATGTTAACATGTTGGGGGTAGAGGACCTGCTTGTCACACCATCCATTTTGTAGGACACAAGTTTTTTTGAAGTCTTTATTACATTATCTCTCAATTTAACTAACAAATTAACTGTTACTGAAAAAATGTTTACTCTCGTCAATCCAACAAGTTACTCTCTTACGCGCTTCGTTAGTCATTATTATCGAGAATTTTCGCGAGTGAAAAGTTAGGCGTCTCGTCGAAAGGAAACTTCTGTCAAAAATTTAGCCTGTTACTAATCATTAAAAAAAACCGTGGTGTACTGTGGACTATACGTATTTTTGGAGTAACAAATCTCCCAAAATACGTATTTATATATTACATATACTAGAAATTGGAGCAAATTTTTGTAATTTTAACTTACTGGATGTTGTTTCTTAATATGTGCAAATGTATTTTGTATTAATATTTTAGGTATATCACAAGATCTATAATCTCCCCAATGTCCAGCTGCTGATGAAATATTTTTAGGATTTCCGCTACTTTCCCTGCAACATAACGGATCATCGCAATCAGCATTACTGTTTTCTTTGTATTCTGGATCGAGATGAATGTCACTTATTTGAATTATTTTCAGTGGCATTAATGATTCTTTTTTCTGTAAAAGATATAATGAAATGTTATTAATAGCCCAATATATAGGTACATCCCAGCGTGAATTAATTGGTGGCAAAATATTTTTTTTTTTGATTGTTTGGTATGGTAAGGGTCTGAATCTAAGTTTGCGACCTCGAAAGCCCTGCTAAAACTTTTGGTAGGCGACAAACCTCGAAATTTTGGCACTTATTACAGTTTTTGGTTATATCCCAAAAACAACATGTCCTATAGAATAAATTATAAATTAAAATAGACAAAATTCCCTACAAAATACACTGGTTAAACTTAATTTTATATCATCTTAAACCATTACCTACAGGTCTTTGATGTTTGATAAAATTTTCCAAAAAATCTAAAAAGCACGAAGCCACTGAAGCTTTTTCCACTAGACAGGTCCCCTTTAACTTTGCTGGACGTCATAAATGGTTATATCAGACCAAATAACACTCCAGAACTTTCCACTTCGTCTTATGATAAAACACACTCAACTGTATCTGGTGAATCAGTCGAATTCAATAGGGTCCATCTTTTCTTCCAGAGTGATATGTTCATATCTTGAACATATAGGTGGACACTTTCGCCAATGGCAAGTGCCCTGCTGCTTGGAAAAATGGTAACATTTTTTGAGTCGTGATCAGATGGAGTTTTCAGTTACCCATCTTATTTCACCAGGGCCATCATTTTGAAGTATTGAACCCACAGTTTTGAGGTAAGTTCTCTTTTTTCAAGGATTTTCAAGTCGTTATGAAATTTTTCAACAATTATCAGGACGTCATTATTGGTTTCGTGGATCAGTGATGTAGATATGGAGGTCAAAATGAGCAAAATCCGGCATTTTAAGATTTTTTGAAAAATTTCATCAAACTTCTGTAGATAATGGTTTAAGATGATATAAAATTAAGTTTGGCAAATGAATTTTGTGGGGAATTTTGTCTACTTTAATTTTAGTAGGACTGAAATTTTCTGTATAACATGTAGTTTTTGAGTTATAAGCAAAAAACTGAAATAAGTACCAAAATTTCGAGGTTTTTCGCTTACCAATAGTTTTAGCAGGGGCTTTCGAGGTCTATACTAGAAGTGTAGGGTAAAGTTAATTCTTGAAAAACTCGTTTGTTTATTTTTAATAAGCAATATGAAAAGAAATTCGGTATACCATAATAAAATAATAAAAATAGTAGTAATTATTAATTTAGATTATAAATATTGTTATACAAATATTTTTATTCTTTTATAATTTTTTTTATCTTACGTAAGATTTTTCATATGCAATTTATTTAATTATTTTTGGTAATAGACCCTTGGCATAAAAACGTTTACTTATTACAATTATAGCCCTTGAGGCGTCAAGATTCCAATCGAGGATATTCTATGAATGCTTCGAGGAACTGAACCACCTGGCACGGATTAACACAGTGAGACTGATCTGGGTACCGGGTCACTCTGGCGTTAAAGGGGACGAAGCAGCGGACTCGTTGGCTCATTAGGGGTCGTGTCAAACGCCCCTTTCACCTGAGCCTGTCATTCCCATAGAAAGATGCTCCGTAATTTACCGAATCAAGGAGTGGCTATGACAAGCCTATCTCGATTACTGGGACTTTACGCAGGGCAAGTTGTGCATAAGCACAACTAGGCCATTCGACTATGCTCGGTTGAAACTCAATAGAATACAGTTGAGAAGGGTGGTGGAGCTCTTGGCAGGACACTGTCGATTGAACTACCACCTTCATAACTTAGGAATCTCTGATGATCCCACTTGTAGAGCCTGTATGGAAGACGATGAACCTCCATACATGTTATTTGCACCTGCAGAAACCTGAAGGGTGTCAGGTATAGAATGTTTGGGTCCGAAGCATAGGATCCATCAATCCTGGGAGCAATTCCGGCGGAGAAGTTTTGGGCCTTCTGTGTGGCGTCTGGCCTCGACAGAATCCTATAGCTCCATCTGCTTAAAATACACTTCTTACCAGGGGGCGTCTCGCCTTCGGGTGACAGGTTATTCTCAAGGAGGGCACAGAGGACCCCTTGGTCTAGGTGCTAGGGACCCGTTTGCGGTACCCCTCTTTCTGATTATTATTATTATTATTATTAGGCTAAGTTTAAGTATCTGTATATGTATGAGTACGCAGGAGAAAGTTTTGTATGAAATTATTCTATAAATAAACAAATATATTTATCGGTCCCAATAGCTATGTCTTCATGACAAGTACTAATAATCGCCAAAGAATAATAAATAATTTTTGTATGTTACTAATAATCATAAAACTCTAAAAATGTTCATTCTATTAGAGGAGTGCCCCTCATCACGGGGAGGTGACTCTCCCGTCAGGTTATGTGATGTATTATTAGGTAGGAGGTTGGTCAATAAGTGACGCAGCGTGATGAAAGAGGAGGAAGATATTCTTATAATAAGTGTATGTTGAAGTCACGTGACGTAAACTTTCACCTCGTCGCTTCTAACGTCATAAATCGCGACATTTTTGGTGGCCCCTCCCAACCCAAGTAGCGTCACATGTTTTGTGAAAAATAAAATAATATTTTTAGTTTTATTTTTGCCCCTTCAATCAAATAATTTAAATTTTGAATCACATAAGAATTGTTGACTCCAGGACTAGTACTAGTACATATCAGCAGTAGAAATTTTCTGTTCTCTATTGTATTTTGTAAATATATTAAATCTTCATAAGAAAATATATATTTTTTAAAGATATCTGTCTACTTGAGAGAGAAAAATTTATATTTCCATTATGTGAGCTCCTCCAATTTTATTGCCTGTACCAAAAACGAAAATATTCGAAAAAATAGTATTAATTGGATTGTTTACCCCTTGTTGTTACTCTGACATTACACGAAACACGAAAAAATCTAGAGCACTTCGTACTTACAGTGCTATTACTACAGCTTAATTTAGGCACTTTTTTAGGTGCTGTATCTTTTGAACGAAAAGAGCTACAGTGTTGATATTTCGATTATCGATACTTTATGGAATTATAAGAAACAATCATCGTTAACGAATTAACCGTTAAAAAGTTATTTCACTTCAAAAATGTAAAAATAGCGGGAACACCCATAATTTTGTCGACTAAGAGATCATAATGTTCTCCTACTGCCAGATAACCTGTAAAGTTGATATTTGGCATACAGGTAGATCTAGTACCCAAACCGACGGGAAAATTCCGATAACTGGAAATTTGTATAGAAAAAAGCAAAATTTTACAATTTTCGTTTTAATTAATTTAACATTATAAAGCATATATCCATCTGATTCGTTGATATGTGTGAGCGTCCTTTCTGATTGGATGAAAAATATTAATAGGTATATGACCATATGTAAGTAAACTACCATGTAGAAAACATAAAAAGTTAAATAATATCATCTTTTAAACTACTGTAATGTAAAATTGATTCGAGATCTGATGTTGTTACAAGCAACATCGCTATTCGGATATTATCACAAATTATACCTGTGATTTATTATTTTATTTTCATACCAACAATATTTTCATTCATTGTTGTGAACAGTTCTTTGATATTTTATTGTTTTGTGAAATAATCTCTGATAATAGGATTATTTTTAATCTTATTGGACTTTGTTTTACAAAGGAATTAAATTCAAAATTTGACTGTAAACTAAAATATATTTTTTGGGTGTACCTAGTGCAATCATCAAATACTTTTATTTTACTCAGGCATTTCAAAAATTTTTATTTTTTTAACTAATGATTTTTTCTTCTGTTTTTTAGATTGGCGGAAAATCATACCATGGCGTCCACCGCCGGCAAGGCGGTGGAAGATATGCAGAAAAGAACACCAACACCAATGGACGAGGACTTCCAGGTGCAACGTGGGAAAAAGCGACCTAGACGTGTGGGGAATCAGCAAGTGATTTCCAAAAAAGTTCAAATTGAACTTAAAAATTCCTTCTCCGTCCTTAAGGACGTGAACGAGTCTGCGTCAGCAACTCCACCCAAACCGAAGAAGCCAAAACCCATTGTTGTTCACATGGGTTTAACCAACTTCGAAAAAGTGGAGGCAGCCATAAAAGCGGCAGCTCGTAGCACTGTCCGTTTCACCTTTGGGCCAAAGACTATCAGTGTCCATTACGAAACGGACAGCGATTACACTAAAACGAAAGAGAAACTGGAAGAAATCCAGTTTCCATTCCATTCATATGGAACAAAAGAGGACCACGAGCCAAAGTACGTGGTCCATGGAACGATGCGCCACCATAATGATGACATGGTGGCCGAAGATTTAAAACGGCAGGGCCTTAAGCCAAATAAGGTCCAGCTATTATCAAAGGCGGGAGACGAGAGTATACGAGTCTCTCGTCTAATAAAATTCGAAAAGGGGACGCAAGCTAAAAGCGTCCTCAACATACGGTGGTTATGTGGCGTGCCTGTAGCCACCCAACGTTTCGAAAATAAAAGAGGGGCCATCCAATGTTACAGATGTCAGTCCTACGGGCACGGATCACGGTTCTGTCGTGGGGTTCAACGCTGCGTGAAGTGTGGCGAAAACCATGCTTCACAGGCTTGTGGGCTCCAGAGGTCGGAACCGGCGAAGTGTTGTAATTGCAGCGCTTCCCATCCAGCCAGCGCCATGAACTGTCCCGAAAGGCTGGCATATGTGACAAAAATGGCTCCGAGAAGACCCAGCGGCAGCAAAGGAGCGAAGCGCAATGCTGCTCCGGGCGAGCCGCTTCGGCGCCCACCCCCCACGTCTTCGGCTAGGGAATACCCAGCCCTCCCTCGTAGAAAAGAGGTCAACGAACCAAGCAGAGATCCAGCAGCGGGGAGCAGTACATCATCGGCAGCAGCAACATCATCGAAGAAGTTTGTCCTGGCCCCAACTCCAACCGCAAATCCGTGGACAATGAAGAGAGCATCGGAAAAGGAGGTAATAGATATTTTGAGTACCACCCCCATTTCACCCCATAACCCTTTCTTAATTGAAGCCCTCGAAAGACCTCCATCGTCTCCAACTCCATTGGAGTCTGATGCAGGAACTAAATCGACTTTCGACTTCATGACCCTCCTGAAACTCAGGATCCGTCCAACTTAGGTTAATTTTAGACATCAATGGTTTTTTTTAATAAGATTTTTCCATTTAAGAAACGATGTAAAATGTTTATAGATTTCGATGTATTTATTTAATAAGACGATATATTATAGGTAAAGCTTAGGCTAGGTACTATAGATTCTAAGACGTTTTGTATTATAACTTCAAAAAAGGACGATATTAATAAATAATTTTCAAATTTCAATGTAAAATTTCGTATTATTTTACATGACAGTAGTGAAAACTTTACATGAAAACTTTAGTTTTCTAAACGGAACAACTCCGAAAATGGGAAAAAAACACCAAAAATTACCTTTTTTTTATCCTTGTAAAAAAGTTATAGTGTTTTCTATATGAAAGTTTAGTTAGCATTACTTAGGAAAAATATGAGTTTTAGCAAATTGAATATGTGTTTTCGGTTGAACAATTCCAATACAAATTTTCATCCATTACTTAGATTGACTGTAGTAATTTTTCATGTTTAACATGTTTAAATGCATTATTCGTGAAAAAAATGAAATTTTTGCCTAAAAATTGAAATATCTCGTAAACCAGTAAACATAACAAAAAAAACAAACCAAATCTATAAGAAAAATCGGAAAATTTTAATTTTCCCAAAACAATATCCCCAAAAATGGGAAAACAACAAAAATTACCTTTCTAGACATGCTAGGAGGATACAGTTTTTTGGAGGGGGTAGAAGCCCCTAGCGAGCAGAGCGAGTTGTTATATAACGGGAAGCGGTCTCCTTTGTATATGTGATCAATTTTAAAAGAAAAAGAGTTAAATATCGCGAAGCGTAAAGTAACGCATAGCATAACAAAACACGTAGCGTTTTGTGCGAAGTCTTCGGCTTCGTATATTAAAGCCTTTCAAAAAGAAGTGATATCCGATCAAAAACAAATGTATAAAAGGGCCGAGTTTTCGGGAAAATCCTTAATGTAATAGTTGCTCCTTAAAAAGTGATGATATAGAAGAAAGGACCGAGCTATTTACAAAGTAAATAGCTGTAGACTTCATATAATAGTTGTTCCTTAAAAAGTGATGATATGGAAGAAAGGACCGAGCTATTTACAAAGTAAATAGCTCTAGACTTCATATAATAGAAAGGACCGAGCTATTTACCAAGTAAATAGCTCAAGATTTCATATCATAGTGGCTTCTTAAAAAGTGATGATATCCCATTAATGAGCCGAGCTATTTACAAACTAAATAGCTCGGTAAACTATTTACCAAAAAAATTAATTAGGGGTAAATTGATTAAATGTAAGAAAAAATTTGGTTGAAATTTATTTCGTAAGTTTTCCCTTAGTATGTTTTTAAAATTTTATAACATTAATTTTATAAGTTTTAAAATATTTGAAATCAACAGAAAAAATTACTTGCCGCGTTATATAAAATTTTAAAAACATACTAAGGGAAAAAAACTAAATTTTTTCTTACATTTAATTTTTTTGGTAAATAGTTTACCGAGCTATTACTGTACTTTGTAAATAGCTCGGATCTTTACTGGGATATTATCACTTTTTAAGGAGCAACTATTGTATGAATTCTATAGCTATTTACTTTGTGAATAGCTCGGCTCTTTAATGGGATATCATCACTTTTTAAGGAGCAAATATTATATGAAGTCTAGAGCTATTTACTCTGTAAATAGCTCGGCTCTTTAATGGGATATCATCACTTTTTAAGAAGCAACTATTTTATGAAGGCTAGAGCTATTGACTTGGTAAATAGCTCGGTCCTTTCTTCCATATCATCACTTTTTAAGGAACAACTATTATATGAAGTTTAGAGCTATTTACTTTGTAAATAGCTCGGTCCTTTTTCCTATATCATCACTTTTTAAGGAGCAACTATTACATTAAGGAATTCCTCGAAAAGTGGACCCTTTCATACATTTATGTTTTTTATCGGATATAAACAAACTATAGGAGCAAATCCACATGCAATCCTCCAAGAAATCACTTCTTCAAGTTCGTTGCATACGAGAATCATGCTATAAATTTCCACGTCTTCCAAAATTTTCAGATATTTAATATTAATCTTTCTGTTAGCTTTATCCTTTATACTAATTTTATAGTTTTAAGATGACTCCGATTGAGAAAAGCTCTTTTAACCGCTTTGCCTGAGTGGTGATTCGTTCCGTCGCTCGAAAAATCGTATCGACTTACGGTTTTCGTAATCTCACTAACTGTATGGTGTAGACATTTTATGGTCCGATATAATATCCTAAGTTCCTTAATAGACTAACCAGTTCTTTTATCAATCGAGTACTATCTTAAACATTTTCAGTAGAGAATATGTTAAGTGTAGAGAAAAATTTTCGCTATTGTTAACTCTGTTATGTATGGAAAAATGATAAAATTGAATGTCAAGGTCGTCAAAATTATTTCATTTTCCATTAATATTCAACATGTTGACTTGAAACTAAAAATACCATGGTTATAGATAACAGTTATTAATAGAATATTTAAAATTGTAATGTAGGATAAAATGCTTATTACATTCTGATTACGTACAGAAACTGGATACGTAATCTAGAGCACGGAAGTGTGTAAGGCCGAGTTTAAGAGGTTTTTGGCTTTCGTGCTTACAGAGTTATTACTACACCTTAAATTAGATGATATTTGACCTCGAGATAATTTATGAACGAAAAGAGCTACACTGGTGAGTTTTTGAATATATACTGTTTAGGGAATTATAAGAGACTGTTTTTTCAATCATCGTTATTTTACTTCAAAAATGCAAAAATAGAACACCCAGAATGTTGTACGACTAATATATCAATATTCTACGCTACTTCCACATATCCTGTGAAGTTGATATTTGGCATACAGGTAGATCTAGTACCCAAACCTACAGGAAGATTATGAAAACTAGAAATTTCTATCTAGAAATAGAAAATTTGTGCTTTTTTGTTTTGATAAATTTAACATTGTAAGTCCATATACTTAATACGTCTAATCTGATTGGTTCTATCTTAATTCCTACTGGATGATAATAATAACGTTATTATTATGTTAATTGTTTAAATTTAGCCCACTTCCAGGCATGCTAGAAAGATGCAGTTGTTTGTATTCGACGTGAAATACCTTGTAATCTATAAGATAAGTCCGAAAATTATCTTTAACGGTTTAAATTTAACCCACTTCCAAGCATTTTAGAAGGATGCGATTTCATTCGACTCGGAATACCTTATAACCTATAAGGAAAATAGGAAAACTTCAATTTTCTTAACACAACATCCGCAAAAATGGGAAAATACCAAAAATTAGGTTGTTTATTTAATTATAGTGTTTTCTCCATGGTAGTTTAAACATATATAAAGACTATAAATTTTGCAAATCGAATATTTCATTTATGTTGAACAATTAGAGTTTAAAAATTTTCATTCATTACTTAGATTGAATCAAGAATATTTAAAAAAATTTATTTAAATATTTAAATAATAAGTTTTCAAAAAACAGACTTTTTGTTTGGTTGCATTGTTCGTGAGAAAAAATGCAAAAACTGCAATTTTTGTCTGATCCTAAAAATTGAAATATGTCGTAAACCAATAGAGATATCGAAAAAATAAGCACTCCTCTTATCCATTACTCTAGATTATAAACCATCCATGTGTAATAGTGCAAGATAAGGCCAATCTATTCGCAGTAATGTAAAATGATGCCAATATATGTGCAGTAGTATAAAAAGAGGTTCACCTATGCGCAGTAGTATGAAGTGAGGTTCATCTATGCGCAGCAGTGTAAAATGGAGCCAATCTATAACAGCAATATATATTTGAACGTTAAAAAATTTCATCATAATCGGTGCATCCGTTTTGGAGTCCATAGGGAACATACACACTTCTATCCATACTACTATATAAATGTGAAAGTAACTCTGTTTGTTTGCTACATCTTCACGTTTAAACGGCTAAACGAATCGTAATGAAATTTGGCAATGAGATAGATTATATCCTGGGGAAGGGCATAGGCTATCTTTTGTCTCAAGAAATAATCTTGAAGGGGGTGAACATTAAAAAAAACATACAGTCGAACATAGAATCTCCTTCTTCAAAAAATGAACAAAATCTGTCGAAAAGTGGTTTCATGCTGGAACATCCTTGAAAAATTCTATTTTTGATCAAACAGCGTTATACCTAGTATAAACGATCAAATTTGGTGCCTCTGAACATTTGAATTGCCTACCCGATAAATCCGCCACTGAAAGCCCTTTCAATTTTTTTTCTAAATAAACAGGTAAAAATGTTTTCCAATTTTCTAAAAAATTTAGTAAAACATTTTTTGGTAGATTTTGATGACATTCGGGTTAAAGAGGAAAAGGGAAATTAATTTTAAGGAACATTAATATATTTAAAATAAAATAATGTTGTTTTCACCCGTTGTTCTGCACTGATTTTTTTTTAAAATGTGACATGGATTTTATGTGAAAAATCTGAAGAAATAATTTAGAAAGAAAAATATTATTGAAAGAAAAAAGTATAGGTAATGACATATCAAATTAAATGATAGTATATGGTTTGGTGAGTTTCACTTTACGG
Organism: Nineta flava; assembly: GCA_963920215.1. Taxonomy (NCBI): domain Eukaryota; kingdom Metazoa; phylum Arthropoda; class Insecta; order Neuroptera; family Chrysopidae; genus Nineta; species Nineta flava. The sequence continues at coordinate 92,912,913 of OY986040.1, forward strand.
GATACCCAATTCTTTATCATAACAATGAATAAGCCGAATAATTCAAGATCCCCCGCACACCATTGTATAGTAAACGAATTAAAATATCACAATAAGAAATTTCAAATACTATCTGATAATTCAGTTATTAATAAATTTTGATTAAATATGTATACAAGAAGGACCACCAAAATCAATAACATAACATAAAAATGTAAAAAAAATGACAATTACACCTCCCCCCCTCCTTTATCACCGAGATTTCCAAGCCAAATAATCTGAAATAATTCAGACTGATAGATAAGTATTCATATTTTACAGGAAAAATAAAATGAAGTTTTCAAATTTAATAATAATGTTGGAGGAATTTGAGGAAAACTTTAAAAATCCTAGTAAAATTTTGTCAAGTCAAAATTCGGAACCCTTGGTGCGTGAGTTTATCTTACACTTGAAAAATCTTGTTTATTTTTAAATTTTTCTTCTATTTCTTGCGATTTCAAAAATAGATATTTTCCTCTTTAGTAGGTTGCATGAACCGATTTTGCCCGTTCGCGAAGTTTTATCTGTTTTCTTTTTTGAGTTATAGTGTTTACTAATTATGAACATCCATACCAATTTTTTTTCTACATTCAACCGTTACAAAGACGTGACTAAATTTTTAGTACCCTGACATATGTATTTTATGTATGCCGGATATAAAAATACCCTTGTGTATAAATTTTACTTAGAGCGAACAAAAAGTTTAGACACAAATATTTTTTCGTTTTCTTTTTTTGAGCAATATTACCATGTATTTATGCCTCAATCTGATACAAAACTGTATTTCGTTAAAACAATCCAAAAGCAAAATCGTATGAATTTTGTACTCTTTACCCAAATGCTTGGACCAACACAAAAAGACCCAATAGTTTTTATAATTAATTAAATACTGATATGAAAAAATTAACTCGTCAACCAGGAATCGAACCTCGGGCCTCTGGATATCTAGTCCAGTATGCTTCCGCTACACCAAAGACGACTGTGACGTAACAGCCAACCTTTTCATATCATTCTTATTTTTATTTATTTAAACAGTATTACTTCTGTCGAAGTTATTATTCATATTATATTTTTTTGTGTATACTTAAGCGTCAACAATACGATGTTTGTCCAAATTCCTTTCGGTTACATAAGACAAACTGTAGAAGACTTTAGTGTATACTATTTAGACAAATGTCATTTTCATTGAATTTTTAATTAAATACTGATATGAAAAAATTAACTCGTCAACCAGGAATCGAACCTAGTTTTTATAATATTTACTAAATGCAAAATTTCAGGAAGCATTAATTTCTTTGTTGTCAGAATATTATGCTGTTGATAATGACATTCAATTTTTTTTTGCATATTCTATTTGGGACAGGACCCCAGAATAAGGATTAAGATTTTGTCGTACTGATTGATTGATTTATTTAGGTAATTTGGATTATTTTTGACAAAAAAGGTCTCTTGTCATTTTTTTGTAAACTTGATCTTTTGCGAGTTATAAACAATTTAATATTTTAAAAACGCAAAAACGGCCGTATTCAAGGCTATAAATCAATATTCAAGAATGCAATTTTTAAGTTGACCAAAAGTCTTAAATAATCTTTGAACATCTCGGAACAAAATCCTAAAAAGTAATTACAGATTATTTTATTCTACAGCTTTGTTTTTTAATAGGCAATTTTTTTTAAACTATTTTTTTATTTTGCCAACCCGAACGACCGAATATTTGGATCCGAATAGAATTTTTTTAGCTATTTTGATTCATTTTAAACAAAAAAGGTCTCTTGCCATTTTTTTGTAAACTTGACTGTTTTCCAAATCGAATGGGAAAATTTTTTTATGAACTCGAATTTTTTTAACCTTGTCTACATGGAAATTTTAACAATACCGGTCTAAAAACAATTGAACAAACTTTTCATCGTCCCCACGAAGAAACTGATACATGATATTATAATATCAAGTATCAGTCAGTATTTAATATATTATAGATTTGAGTAAATTGAAAATTAATAGCAAGGTCATAATCAAGCAAAAATTTGGGAAATTTTTTTTTTAGTGGTTATCCTATTGTATTTAATAGGATTACTCCGGAATCGTAAATTTTCATGGCCAGGTCTGAAAACTAGACACTTGGAGGTACAATTTGCTTTTTAAAATTTGCTTACAGCCTGTTGAAAATCACCCAAAAATTTGGAATTTTTTTATCCCTTAATTTTTGTGACGAGTATATATATATATATATATATATATATATATACTCGTCACAAAAATGGGTGATTTTCAACAGGCTGTAAGCAAATTTTATTATCCCTTCATTTTTGTGACGAGTATATATATATATATATATATATATATATATATATATTGTTATCACTTTTGATAATTTTCTTATTGTTATCATCCTTGTAATTGCTACCATTTTTGTTACCTAGGTTTGACGCATTCAATGTACTCTGTACGAAATTTATGAATAAAGTTTAATTATTATTATTATTATTATTATTATATATATATATAATCACACTCAATTTAAGTATTAAGTACGCGTGATATCAGAATACGTGCAAATGTGTAGGGATATAAGGCGAATATTTGCAAAGTTTAGAGTGTATACCTTTGTTTGAATGGGAGAACAAAAAAATAAACGGTGAACAAATGTGTGTTTTATGTGATGGGATTATATATATATATATATATATATATATATATATATATATATATATATATATATAAATGTATATTATATATATATTATTATATATATATATATTATTATATATATATATATATATATATATATATATATAAATGTATATTATATATATATTATTATATATATATATATTATTATATATATATATATATTAAGAGTATATATATATATATATATATATATATATTAAGAGTGTATATATATATATATATATATTTTTGTTTTTTTTTGTTTATTTTTTTGTTCTCCCATCCAAACAAAGGTATACACTACTTTGCAAATATTCGCCTTATATCCCTACACATGTGTACGTATCTGGCTCCGTTCTCATAATGGCATAATCTTTGTCAGAATGTTAAACTATATTATTTTGTTAGAAATTATAACGATTCTGATATCACGCGTACTTAATGCTTAAATTGAGTGTGATTATATTGCTAGTTACAGACATAAATAATTAGTCTAAAGGAATTTTTGTTTAAACCTTCAAGTTTAGCAAGTATTTGCATATTTAAATCGAATTAAAGAACTTGATAACAATAAACACATGGAAATATTACAAGAATGTACATGCAAATTTCACAGTAACAATTATCAAAGGTAATTCTATATAGATTCGTGTCTACGCCAATTTCAAAATTTAAAAATACTACAAAATACATTTCCTTAGAATACATAAATCACTCCCTACTCACAATTTAAGTCTGATCAAAATGAAATGTCGTATCTGATATCATTTTAGTATTTTCAAGGCCAATTTTTTTAATAAATGGCATACGTCAAGGGGGAAGGGAGCATAAAGATAGAAGAAAACACAAAATATAAAATTCTCTCTTAATATTGGAACAGTCGAAAAATGTAAAAATGTATAACGAGTAAAGTTGTAGAAAATCAAGTTTGCTATAATTCATTACCTTATCATTTTCCCAAACTCTAATGTGTACAGAGATATTTAGAATTTTAACTTTCAATCTTTAATTGTAAATATTTCTGTAAATATTAGTGTAACAGAAAAATGATAAGAAACAAAATTACAGTAAAACTAAGTACCTAAAGTACCTATAACTTAACTACTGATAAATTTTTCGATTTTTCAAATCTTAAAGGAGATATGTCAAATTTTGTGTTTCCCCCTCCCTCTAAACCCCCTTTCCCCTCGTCCGATTTTACCTATTAATAAACTTGATCTTTTGAATACCAAAAGCGCTTCAAATACCAAATTTCATTCCAATCGGAATAAAACTGTGGCCACAGACACATAAACTTATGTATATATATATATATATATATATATATATATATATATATATATATATATATATATATATATATATATATATATATATATATATATATATAACATACATAAAAATTTTAACGATAGTGATTTTTAACATCTAATAGGTAGGATCGATGGACATTTTAAGAAATTTTTACGAAATTCCAACATTGGTACAAAAACAATAGCTGCGTTTCTTTTGGAAGAAATTCGCTAATAAATAATAGTTTAAAAATACTAAAAAACACGCTTTTATAGCTAGCCGAACTAAAAAGTAGAAAATAATTTTAATCAACAAAATAATTCTTTTTTACAATCAAACAAATTAATTTTGTTGATACAAATTATTTTCTACTTTGTAGTTTGGCTAGCTATAAAAGCGTGTTTTTTTAGTTTTTTTTAACTACTATTTATTTTTGCATTTTTAGTCTTGAAACGAACTTTTGGATTTAAATTTTCAATCTTAAATCGTCAATATCTCTGTAAATATTAAATACTAAGAGAAACAGAAAAAATGATAAGGGACTTAATTACAGTAAAACTAATTTTCTATAACTTTACTTCTTATGTGTTTTTCGATTTTTCAATATTAAGAGATATATACCAGATTTTGTGTTTCCCCCTCCCTCAAACCCCCTTTCCCCTTGCCGATTCCGGTCATGCATACCATAAAAATGCATCCGAACTACATATACATACAAGGTTTCATTACGATACGACAATTAGAAGTAGGTTAAAATTGACTGCAAAGATTTCGTTACATAGATACATAGAAACAAACATTGATTGATTGTTTGATTAATATTGGGGTAAAAACTATCGCACTTCGACCTTATGGTCCATAGAAACAAACATACATACCAAGTTAATATAAAGCGTGTAACAATTTAAAAATATGTAGGTAAGTAGTAAAATTAAATGAATAATACATTGCCAACAAGATAGTGAGAGATAATATGCATTCCACTATCATAACATCTCAGGTAGCTCAGAGGCAAATGCTACAATGCTTCCCTCTGTCTAGAATACCAGAGGTCGTGGGTTCGATTCCCACCCTAGATGCGTATGATTTTTCAAATCAAGCATTGACTTTTGGACGTCAGAGTGTTATCAATGTTCAGACATATTACTTAAATGTCAAATTAAGTAAACGCTAGTCACTTCCGTTGGTATAATATAACCGAAAGGCAACAGTTTGGTTACAGAACACTTTGACTAAACTCAAAGATTTCCATTTCTCTGTGTTGGAGATCATTGAAACGGAATATATTACGAACTATTTTTGTGAACCACATTGGGTCGAAGGTAAATTCTCAAGTTTATTGGTCGAGGATATTGTCCTGCCAAAAGTTGATAATAATAATAGGGTAGGGTAGATATGTCTCTGAATGTTACATTATTAAGTGCGACCAATAAGGGCCACACGATCAACTTCCCAGTATTCGTTTTTTCTTTGAATATTTTTCGTAAATTTTTAATGGTAGGACATTTCAACAAATTATTGTGAAATCGTTTGCTAATAGCTAAATAAATATCTTAAGAAAAAAGATTTGCATTAAAACTTTTTTTTCCATTAAATCCATCACACAGATTTCTGTTATCTTTCACTTGTTTTACTTAATTTCAAAAAAAGAAATAATAATTAGTATTCATTATAAGATAATTAATAATAATAATATTTATTAGTAAACATGGCGACAAAAAAAATTCAATTTTTTCAAATCAGAGAACTTTTTTTCAAATCGGCAATATTTCTGTAAATACATATATGGCCATTAAATTAATTGTGGTAAAATGTATTTATTGAGATATTTCAAACTTTATGTTTCCCTCTCCGTCTAAGCGCGTCTATTTACCCTAAAAATTTAAAAATAAATAAAATTTTACTTACCTTAAATATTTTCGGTATCTGTTTTGCGAAATATTTATATGAGTCTATTTTCCTTTCATAGTTATAATCGCTATTTAAGCAATTTGGCTGCGAAAATATTTGACAAATTCCTTCAGCTGTCAACCCAGGTCTTCTATCGAGTATATAAATAATAATTGGCTAAAAAAAGAAACAAAATAAATAAACACAAATCTTTTCAAATTTTTTAATATTATATGCGAAAATGAAAACTTTATTTTCAATTTTTTTTAATTCAAAGAAAATCCGTCGATATCTTATAGAATATTGCATAAAAATTTTAATATCATCAGAATTATTCTTGCAGATAAGATATAGGTATTATGTTGGTAAATATAAATATAATATTTGATAAATATCTATAAGCAAACCGTAAAAATTTCCAAAAACACGCCGGCATTTGATTTTTGTAACTATCCATAAGTCGTTTTATAAATAACTAGCTTATTCCCGCGTCTTAGCCGCGTTTACATACCGGTCTTTAAGTCTAATCATTTTAAACACAAAAAGTTTCATCAAAATCGGTCCGATAGTTTTTTTGTGATGCTCGAACAAATAAACAAATAAAAAGACATTTACAATTTTATAATAGTAGAGATCATATTTATTACATGATAGGATCTATTATAAATACTAAGGGGGCTAAGTGACAAATTGGATCTTTGCATTTTATGTTCAAGCGCTGGTACTTCTTATGAACTATTTAAAATAGGACATAAGTATGATACTATTTTTAAAAGGATACTATTTAAAATAGGATGTGTTGCCACCTCAAAATTTCGAAAAGTGTGGAGAGCAACATATATTATGTCGATCTCGTCTGGGGATATCCGAAGGTCAATACATTATTTAGTAATATGGGCTACAATTTAAAACGAAGGCCAAAAGACCCTTAAACTCGGCTTGCGCACTTCCGTGCTCTAGGATACTCAAGTATTAACAATAATTGATTATTGAAAAATTATTACGTTATTTTACGAGAAAATATAGTCAACAAAAATAAAATCAATTCAAACATTCTCTACAATAAATTATACATTTTCTCTACTTTTACTATAAGGACCAGTACTTATTTTTGATCATTGAGTACTTATTTTTGTTATTACTTTTATTATTATTAATATTAGTAATATACGTATTATGGACCACAAAATTTTTTTTTCGAAAACCGAATGCATAGGGCACAAATCAATATTAAAATTTTTTTAAATGACATCAAATTTTGTGGTCAAATGTACATTTAAAATTGTTCTAAAGGAAATTCATAGAATCCAAGTTAATAATATGATATTGATATAAAATATTTTCATAATATTTGTAACACAGGCAAAAACCCCTTAAACTCGACCTGTCGCATCACTACCGTGCTCTAGAACTAACTTATATTAACTAGCATAATAATTACATAAATATAACTTAAAATAATAATCACATTTGAATCAGACACGATAGGATAACATTGTTAACAAATCCAAAAATTGAGTGACTGGGATTTCTTTATGTCATGCCCACTACTATAGATAAATATGCACCTGCACCGATTTCAAGAAATTTCAAACTGAGGACTGCTAGCGATAAATGTTATTAATACTCTTTAACTGAAGCTGCTTTCATACTAGAGTCAAATTAGCTTCAAAAACGGGTTTTCAGGCAGGTTGCTCGGAACCGCAATTTTTTTTAAATCGATTCATTTTGACGTCCTGAATAGACCTTTTCATAGGGTGTTGTGCACATGCGATTTTCGTACTGTCTACAATAAGATGAAAAAAGACGAGAAGTATTGTTTATTCATTTCTTCACATTGATTTTTTTGACATCTGTCCGAAACAAAGACAAATCGTGATTTGAAATGAAAAGGTCTATATGAAGTTTTTACGTTCCAACTCGTGACGGAACAGGGTCAAAATTGAATTTGTTTATAAGAAAAAAGCGTTTTTTCTTAATATCTTTTTTAAAACTAAAAATTATAAAAATGACAAAGAATATTATTAAATTCTATATAAAAAAAAAGAAAAGAAATGAGCCCATGAACATTAAAATCGGTCGGAGCAACCGGCTTGAAAAATGCTAATTTGACTGTAGTATCAATGTTGTCGTTCATTCTTACGTCATGTATGATGGAGGTCACATTTAGAAATTTTCAGTGTTTTCAGAAAATTTATTGCAAACTTTGTCAAAAATACAAAAATTCAACCTTAAATGAATCCGAAACACGCGTAGTATGTATGATGCGTTGTATGTTTAATATGACATTTATATAAATATCGGTGAACTGGCAACGTTACGGTGTTAGAAAGAGACAGACTAGTAAGATGAGTAATGCCTTAGAGAGAAAACGAAACGCTATATCAAGTGCATAAAGCTCAACGTAGATTGAAATAGGCTATAGCAAGTTTTGTTTAAAAAATTTATTTGGAAAACCTAATGGATTCGGCATAAATTGAATGAAAAAGTCTAACTAATATTATATAATAGAAATTATGTAATAGAAATAAATATTTTTCTATTACATATACATAGTATTAAGAGTCCCTCGGTTTTGCTCGGGGGGTGGGGTTATTTCCCACTCTCGTATCCATGCCTGGCAACAATACATATTTTTTATAGCAATTGTAATAGACCCCCGTGAACATAGCAGACCACTTTTAGCACTTCTCCCAAACCCATCCAACAAATTTGTTGGTCGTTTGTTGGACATTGTTAGCACATTTTTAAAATTTGTTGGACCTCATTTCAAAAGTTATAAACGTATTCCCAAATGCTCTGCTAGGTTCACGCTATGTTTGAAAACTGACCAAAAAAGTATTAAAAAATATTCCATAGGACCTGTTGGATATTGTTGAAACAATTTTAAAATTTGTTGGACCATAATTTCAAATATTATAAAGCTTTTAAAATGCTCTGCTAGGTTCGCGCTAGCAGAGAAATATTTGGAAACTGACCAACAAGTATCAACAAATGTTCCTTAGGACTTGTTGGACATTGTTAAACATTTTTAAAATTTGTTGGACCTTGTTTCAAAAGTTATAAAGCTTTTTATATGCTCTACTAGGTTCACGCTAACAGAGCACTGTTTGAAAACTGACCAAAAAAGTGTCAAAAATGTTTTTCTGGACTTGTTGGACAATTTTTAAAATTTGTTGGACCTTATTTCAAAAGTTATAAAGCCTTTTAAAAGTCCTTATAAGTTCACACCCACAGATCCATGTTTTAAAATCTACCAAAAAATGATCTAGAAATGTTCCTTGGGACTTGTTGGATATTGTTGGATCCTTTTTAAAATTTGTTGGATCTGATTTCAAAAGTTATAAAGCTTTTTAAAATGCTCAACAATACCCAACAATTTCCGAGGAACATTTTTAGATACTTTTTTGGTCGATTTTAAATCATGGATGGCTATGTTGGCGTAAACTTAGCAGGGCCTTTAAAAAGCTTTATAACTTTTGAAATAAGATCCAACAAATTATAAAAATTATCCAACAAGTCCTGAGGAATATTTTTTTATACATTTTTGGTCAATTTTAAAACATGGCTTTGATGGTGTCTACTTAGCAGCGCTTTTAAAAAGCTTCATAACTTTTGAAATAAAGTCCAACAAATTTAAAAAATGATCCAACAATGCCCAACAAGTCCTAAGGAACATTTTTTAATATATTTTTGGTCGATTTTAAAAACATGGATCTGATGGCGTGAACCTAGCAGAGCATATAAAAAGCTTTATAACTTTGGAAATAAGGTCCAAAACATTTTTTAAATGATCCAACAATGTCCAACAAGTCCAAAGAAACATTTTTGGATAATTTGTTTGTCAGTTTTCAAACATTACTGTGTAGCGTGAACCTAACAGAGCATATAAAAAGCTTTATAACTTTTGAAATAAGGTCCAACAAATTTTAAAAATGTTCCAACAATGTCCAACAAGTTCTAAGGAACATTTTTCGATACTTTTTTGGTCAGTTTTCAAACATTGCTCTGCGTGAACCTAGCAGAGCATTTGGAAAAGCGTTTATAACTTTTGAAATGAGGTCCAGCAAATTTATAAAAAGTTCCAACTATGTCCAACAAACGACCACCAAATTTGTTGGATGGGTTTAGGAGGGGGTGCTGAAAGTGCGCTGCTAAGTTCACGGGGGTGTGTAATAGACTAAAACACTTGTATCAGATTTTGTATACGATTTACAGTGCCATAGTCACTGGAAAGGCGTTCACCTTCAGGATAGCCCCTCCCTCTCAAAAATGTTTCTGATTTCAAATTTAATATATAAAAACAAACATTAAAAAAATCGTTAAAATCGATTCTGTTTCTGGCGATTAAAAAGTGAATATCTTTATTTACTCGGCTATAGAGTTTACACCGAATGTAGTGAATTTTTTTTTTGCAAGAAATACTCAAGTGGTATTTAAACTTACCACATTGAGTTCAATAACACCTCTGCATACATCTTCTGGAACAATATTACTTTGAATACAAAATTCAGTGAGTATTAATTGTATTGCTGCTGGTGGTAATCCTGAACGATAATATTTCAGTATAGCTTTAGCTATAATTATACACTGATAGCACTTTAACGTTGAGCTTAATGTTTCCGAAAGAGAGATAGTTTTCAAATTCATTCTTCTTGAAGTCATATCTTGCACAAGGCCGGAAGTTCCAAATTGTGTAAATGGAATAAAGTAATCACGTACTACTTGAACTAATGCATCATTTTCTTGATCATTGAACGCGTCACCATGTAGTGAAAATAGATCATCATACGGAATAAAATTGTCTTCTTGATTATGTTCTAAAACAAACAAAACAAACGAAATAAAATCAACCAGAATTAGAATATAAACATACTGTAAAAAAATAAAACAATGAGACCAACAACACCAGGTAGTTGTTGTTTAGACCAGTACTCCTAACAAGCAAATGAATTTCACTTAAGGATGGTCCAGCAATCAGCATACTACCACTTTTCGACAGATTTTGCTCATTTTTTTTCACAGGATATAAATAACGTTTTCTAATATATAATTAATATGAAAGTTATCATTCTCTCTCACTCTTTCTCATTAGAAGCATGTAAAACTTCATACTCGTCCAACTATTATCTGTTGTATTAGAAAAAATACTCGACACAATTTAAAAAAACTAGGAGAGTAAACGAAAGTTTTACGAAATATAAAAGTTTAAATTTATTTATTTTCTTCAAATCAACATTATTTTGTATATGTGAACAGTGTTTGTGTCTTTGAATTGTGTATGTGTGTTTATGTATTTGTGCTTTTAATCAAATCAAACCCATTTGTTGTGCTGATTGCATAACACAGTGCTGGTACATCCTTAAGCATTATTTCATTCAATTAACAGATGAGGGTAGATTTTCTAATGCTGGATCTTAGACCATAGTCCATAACCATTGTAAACGCATTATTCGTCTTGAAGTTATTACCGATTGAAATCTTACAGTATTTCGCCACACAATAATGTTCAACCGACCACCAGTGTAACGTGCGAAAAGACGATTTTTTTCACATAAAAAAAATTGTAATATATTTCTAAAGGTATATTTTGTCAATTTGTTTTATCTATTCTATACATTTTCATACCAAATTAATTTTCCTGGTTCCACTGAAACTATTAAAACAAACACTCACTAAAGACTCAACACAACAATTTCAAATTTCAGCTCAATATTATAAAAATCATTTTCAAAAAAAAGTGTTTTAATTCTTGCAACCCATTCATAATTCATAAAATGACAAACAATATTAAATTAAACACAAATTTAATTAACTCTCACAAACATTTATAAAAATAAATTAAAATAATTTTTTAATAAATAACATACCTAAATTAACAATGCACATATTTATGGCAAATAAAAGTAATATAAACAATAATTTGAACATGTTTTTTTTATATGCAATACAATAGGTACCGACCGTATGAATAGTGCAACTGAATGTCGATACAATGACAGTAATGCAAAATAATGTTATATATATATAATCTCTCTCACAAATAGTTGAATATTTCAATAAAAATATAAATTTACATTATTAAAATAATTATAACATAAGAAAACAATAGCTTTATTGTTTATTTATTATCTGAACTAGTCAAGTAATTGGTAAATTAATACCTAATTGTCAGATTAAGAAATTATTGAAATTGTCGAAGGCACGTTTTATTATAGAGACGATTTATAACAAATAACTAATGTTCCAACAATTTTGAGCTACCTGACATGTTATGGTAGTAGAATGCATATGATCTTTCACTATCTTTGATGTCTTTCACTATCTATGATTTATTAATTTTTTTATTTACTATTAACATATTTATTAATTGTTTTTTGTAAACTAACGTTTATTTCTATCCGCTAGTATGGTTGCCTTTCGGTTATATTATACCAACGGAAGTGACTAGCGTTTACTTACTTTGACATTTAAGTAATATGCCTGCACATTGATAACATTTTTTAACATCAAATGCTTAATATGAAATATCATGCACATCTAGGTTGGGAATCGAACCAATGACCTCTATCATTCCACTACCATAACATATCAGATAGCTCAGCTGTAAAGTATTGGTATAGTATGTCAGAGGTCGCAGGTTCGATTCCCGTCCTAGATGGGCATGATTCTTCATGTTAACAATGTTCAGACATATTACTTAAATGGAAAATTAAGTAAACGCTAGTTACTTCTGTTGGTATAATATAACCAAAAGGCAACCATACTAACCATGGATATAAACAGACGCTAGTTTAGAAAAAATAATTAATAAATTATTTGTATTATATAAATAATTGATCTAGGAATTTTTTCAAAAAAATGTGCAAAGGTTTTCTAACATTTTTATGGCAAATATTATGTGCAAATATTAGTATTTCTGCAGTAACAGTTCAGTAACATTTTTAACAGTTTTGAAACATTTAAGATAATTGATTCAAGTGTTGAAGTATTTTAAATCTTACTTATTTATGCTCATGATAGCCTGTGACCGCTAGAGTGGCTACAGACACTTATACACGAATGCAATATACAAGATGAATAGATTAGATAGTGGCAATATATTTTAAATAGTAAATCACATTCAAAGTGTATAGCGATATATAACATATATGGGTACTTAGAACGTTTCAACTGGTTCAAATTTTATGTTTCGAAGTGCACACTCCCGTTCAAAAAAAATGAACAGACCTGAACCGAATCAGTTTCTCACAATTTTGATTATTCTTGTAGTAACACATACAACATTTTATTTAATTTTTACACGTAAGAGTAAGATATAACACTTAACATGTATTAACATTTCATATATTCTTTAAATTCTCACTCTGTCACTGACCCCGTATATACAAATAAAAAATATTAATTCAGTTTATACTTCCATTTCTTTTTTACACACTTAAAAAATATACTACTTAACTTTGTTTATAAATAAATAAAATTATACATTATACAGAGAGTTACAAGAGTGAGGAGTTTTATGAAATGTAAGAAAATTAACATTTCAGGTCTGTTCATTTTTTTTGAACGGGAGTGTATATAAATAAATATATTTCTCATATATTCTCCTTACTCTCTAGCTGTCATAATTTTAATCAAAATTAAATTTCGAAACTAATTTGCTCTTGGTCAAGGGAAAATAAACCTTAGAGAAAGAAAAAAACACAAAATATAAAATATCTCTCTTAGTATTAAAAAAATCGAAAAATGTATAAATAGTTCAATACCTACCTGATTGTATTTGAACTCGAATCTAGAGCACGGAAGTGCGCAGGGCCGAGTTTAAGGGATTTTCGGCCTTCGTACTTACAGTACTATTACTACACCTTAATTCAGAGCCGATTTGACCCCGAAATATCTTCTGAACGAAAAGACCTACAGTGCTGATTTCGAATATAAGCTATTTAGGGAATTATAAGAGAACAAGTTTTTGCTTTTCGTTAAGAAATAAACGGTTAAAAAGTTATTTCACTTCAAAAATGCAAAATTAGCGGGAACGCCTTAAAAAACTTAAGTATAGTCTATCATAATTCTACGCTACTTCCAGATATCCCGTAAAGTTGATATTTGGCATACAGGTAGTATAGGAAATAACACTGGAACTCGTACCAGTATGTTGCGCTCGCACTCCCATTGCGCGTCATGAGTATTATATACTCGTCTGGCGGACACTTGCAACTGCCAGAATAGGCTGGCTTTTTACACATACTTTTTAAACTATTGAAAAAATATGCCTTCAAAATTTCAGCCTTGTGGGAGCAGGTTATGAATTACTATCCCGATGACAACTTTGCTATCGTCTGGCACATACTTGCAACCCTCAAAATAGGTTGTCAATTTTTTTTTACACTTGAAGGGATGATGACGCAACCGCGAGATGCCTGCCAGAACGGTACTTTCTTAATTGACCGATAATAAAACATCATTTAAAAATTTTCTAGCTTTGTGGGAAACGGATTAGTCGGATGGTTCACTAGCTCTTAGACTATTTTAAGTCAACATAGTCCACAGAACGTGCATACCACATTTGAATAACAAAATTTTTAGGCTATGTGAGTTTTAGGACGTGCTGAATTAACGAGAAATTTTACATAAAAAGTTAAATAACTCCGAAACGATGTGTTATATCGAAAAAATAAGCAAAAAAAATTTCCTTTTGAAACCCATTAATTTTCAGGAGAACTAAAATCTTATGTTTCATAACTGTAGGGCCAATTTTGCAAATTTAGTATTTCTTAATAAAAAATTTAAAAGATTTTGTTTGGTGTTAATATATGAACGAAATTTTGTTAAAAAAAAGTCTAACTCACTTCTAGACACTCTAAAACTTCGTACCTACAATTTAACTCCTTATATTTTCCTCCTCCTAAAATTTTTCGTTTTTGCAAATATTAAGGAAACTATGCCAAATTTTGTATATTCTTGGAATTGGAATTTGTAAATACAATTTTTTTTTTCAAAGTTCAAAATGAATTTATTATATCTTCGGTTTACCGTTAATAATTACAAAACGTCTTAAAGTTATAGTACGTAGTCCAGTAAATACAATTAGTAGTAGTAGTAGAATAAGTATATTTTAGCATCAATATTTTACATAACTTGTAGTACAACACATCTTAAAGTATAGTTCCTAGCCTATGCTTTACCTATAATATATCATCTTATTAAATTATATACATCGAGATTATAGAATCGTTTTAACATCGTTTAGAAATGGGAAAAATTTTATACAAAAACCATTGACATAAAACTTAACCTAGGATGAATGGATAAGCCATCCCTAAAACTAAACTTAAATAGAAATACGAAAAGAAAAGAAAATATATACAATTTAGAAAACAACAGAATTAGTTGTAATCGAGATCATGTGGCATGCGGAATCTTTTCCCGAAGAGCAGCGTATTCGGGTCAAATTGACCCAGTACGTTGATTTCCGGGAAAGGATTTTCGCGGGAAGATTGGAAAAAAGATTTGGAGGTTGTTTGGATAAATTTACGGATAGTAGGATGTCCAGTTTCAACGTGGAGAGCTTCAGACGGATATCTCAGGGGTTTTTTCGAAATCGTCCGAAGACAACGATTTTGAAATTTTTGCATTTTCGCAAGGTGCGAAGGAGCAACGTTTGACCATATTGGGGCTGCGTACGTGAGTACGGGCCGGATACATGACTTGTAAAGTCGATGTTTTAAACGTTCGTCCAGCTTGCTCTTGGTGTTGAGTAACGGGTATAGTCCTGCAAAGGATGCGTTTCCAAGGACAAGACGCCTTTTGGCGGCTTGTGCCCAATTCAACTGCCTTTGAAGAGTTATTCCTAGATACTCAACACTTTGAGATTGCCGGATTTCAGTGTTAAACATCTTCAATTCAAGTGGGTAGGAGGAAAATTTATTCCTTCTAGTAAACAAAACGGACTGAGTCTTCGTGGGATTTATCTTGATTTTCCATAGCTTGAAATAGTTTTCAAGCCTGGATAGATGGGTTTGGAGGCTACTCGAAATAGCTTTCGGTTGCCAAGAAGAGCAATAGATTGCAGTATCGTCGGCGAAGAGGGTTGCTTCAGTAGCAGGATCCTTCGGGATATCGTTGATATAATATAAAAAGACCCGGGGTCCAAGCAGGGAGCCTTGAGGGACACCAGCTTTGACACGGTATTGGTTCGATTTGCTTTGTTGGATATGAATTTGGGATTTTCTGTTTGATAAATATGAAATCAGGAATTTCAGGATATAGGTTGGTATATCGAGTTTGGATAGTTTATGGATAAGTCAATCGTGCCAAACCGTATCGAAAGCTTTTTCGATGTCCAAGAGGACCATGCCTGTGGATTTATTCCAGTTAAATTTGGTAGCAATGTGGTCAGTGAGTCGGTGAAGCTGACTCACTGTTGAATGGTTTGACCTGAAACCAAACTGTTGGGGGATAAGCTGTCTGTGGACTTAAGTTGCTTCCCCGGCTTCGGAAGCGCTAAAACTTTAGCGGATTTCCAGAGGTCAGGAAAATAACCAAGTCTCAGGCACGCAGTATAGATATAACTGAGCTGCACTACCGTCTTTCGAGGAAGATAGCGGAGCACAACATTAGTTACACCATCATCACCAGGGGCCTTCCTACACTTAAGTTTTCTTAAGATATTTGAAACCTCACGGGGTGACACGCATTTGACATCGATGGGGTTAATGACGGAAGAACGAACATTTTCCAAGGATATGGACACCAGGCGGGCCGTTTCTTCGTCGTGATATTCGTCGCCATCAGTTAAGCTGTGCGCCTTAGAGAAGGTGTCAGCAAGAAGTTGGGCTTTGTCAGAATCTGAGTAAAGGTACCCATTTTCTGACGAGAGAGGGGGCAGTCTGTTGGAACGTTTACGCAAACATTTTGCAATTTTCCATACATTATTGTCACGAGTGGTCAGAGCCGAAATCCTCTCGTCCCTCATTTCATCGCTGGTACGCGTGACTTTTGCTCGAATATCAGCTGACATTCGCTTCATGGCGTCATGAAGCTCCGGCAGCCTAACTCTTTGCCAAAATTTGCGTAGTTTGTTCCGAGTCCGTATTAGTCGTAGTGTGTCATCATCTAAGTTAAGTCGATAGCCGAAGGTTCTGGCTTTCCTAGGAATAGATTTTTCGGTAGCAAGTACGATGTTTCTCGTGAGTTTACTAACCTCCAAGTCTATTTGGTTAACGGATTTGATCTGTGGAGTGATCAAGGTTTTGACGTTGAGATACTCTTTGAAAAGTTTCCAGTCTGCCTTCTCAAAGCTCAACTGGGTTTGCAAAGTTGCAGCGCCCCTCATTTCACCCAAAGTGAAACTGATGGGGCGGTGGTCGCTTTGCAGATCCAAGTGAACATCTAGATCCGACATGAGGTCGCAATTCTTTAATAGTGCTAAGTCGATGGTTTGCGGCGGGCGCCGAGCAGCGTCTGGGTAGTAGGTGGGTTCCTCCGGATACGCAACAATGAAGTTACATTTGAGAGAATGCGCAAAGAGGGCGCTTCCGTTGGAATTGTTAGACATACAGTTCCAAGATATGTGACGCGCATTAAAATCACCCATGATCATGACGCGATCATGAGTTCTCATAATACGATCAATATCCACTCCCTGTAAGAGTCTATTAGGAGGGTTATATAAAGATGTAACTTTATAATTACCACAATTGGCCGAGATAAGAATAGAGATGGCTTCAAGGCTGCCGTCTTCGGGAGGCAATAAAGAATGTTTGACGTCGTGTCGAACAAGAAGGGCGACTCCACCGCCATTTCTGGTGGCTCGATCGCGGCGGTTGGTATAGAATCCAGGGATTCTAAATTTCTTATCCGGCTTTAACCATGTTTCGCTGATGGCTGCAACATGGATCTGCTGCTGTTGGAGGAATGAGTGAAGCTCGGGATGTTTGTGCAGGAGACTTTGGGAGTTCCATTGCAAAAATCGGATTTGGGACCTAGAATTTGAAGGATGGAATGCCATTTTCGAATAAATGAGCAGTCATCTGGAAAAACTTGAGAAGTTTTTCGGAATTCGATGTGCAAGATTTCCATGAAACTTCCACGTCGATCCTGAGTTTCAGGAGTTCCATGAAGTCGAGTTCTGGTTTCGGATTTTCGCCCTTCTCCAATGGAGACGCACAGAGTGGAGAGTCTAAGATTGACTCAAAAAATGGGTTGGTTGGAGAAAGTGGGGCAGTGGACAGGATCTCAATTACCTTGTTTTCTGATGGCTACCTGGTTGTCCACGGGTTCACTTTTGGAGGTGGTGCTGGAACAAACTTCGTTTTTGGTGCTGGTGCTGGAGTCATCCGCTGCTAGGGGCGTTGCCGTCTTTTGCATGACGGAGGGCCGGGAAATCCCTGACCTGGAATGATGGTGGTGGGCGGCGTTGCGCCTCGCCCTGAGCGGCCTTGCGCCTCGCTCCTGCCACTCGTGATGCCGTTGTTGCCACGTAATTCTTGAGTTCTGGACACTCCATGGAAGTGGCCTGATGCGCAGCGCCACAATTGCAGCACTTCGCCGGCTCCGATCGCGGGACTGCGCATTCCCGTGAAGTGTGATTTCCACCGCACTTCACGCAACGCACAATTCCGCGACAGTTCCGTGAACCGTGGCCGTAGAGCTGGCATCGGTAGCACTGAACTGCACCTCGTTTATTTACGTACCTTTCGACGTTCACAGGTACCCCACCGATCCATTTAATCTTGAGGACGCTTTGCGCTTGCGTCCCCTTGGTGAATTGAACCAGACGCGAAACGCGAATGGTTTCCTCACCTGTTCGGCTGAACTTTACGACCTTATTGGGCTCAAGGCCGAAGTTCTTCAAAGCTTCAGCCACCATATCGTCTGAATGGTGGCGCATAGTACCATGGATTACGAATTTTGGTTCGTAATCACCCTTGGAACCATAAAAATGGTGAGGCATCTGCAAGGATTCCAATCGTTCCTTGCACTTCGTGTAATCTTGGTCCGTTTCGCAGTGGACACTAATAGTTTTAGGTCCAAACGTGAATCGGACGCTACTTTTAGCTGCCGCTTTTATAGCTTCCTCAACTTTTATGAAGCTAGTGAGGCCCATATGTACAACTATGGGCGATGGTTTTTTAGGCTTCACTTGAGTTGCTGACGCAGCTTGATCGCAAATGTCGATCAAGGTATCAAACCTGTTCGATACGTGTATCGCTGGTTTTTTCGAAGAGGTGCTATCCACCCTCCCTCGTCGTCGTTTCCTGTCATTCTTCACCTCCTGTAAGTCTGCTTCCATTGGTTCTGTTGCTGTTGGTGCTGGCATCGATGTTGTTGATGTGGCTGGCGTCGATGGTGATGATGATGATGTTGTAGGGGCTGGAGCTGCTTGGCGCATCTTCGGCCTAGGGACCACCGCCTGCTTGGCAGTGGTAGGCATAGCTAAACTTTTCTCCAATCTATAAAACAGAAGAAAAACACATTAGTTGATTAAATATAAAATATATAATATGCCTGGGTTATAAAATAAAAGTATTCAATGACTGTTTGACAATCAGGAAATATATTTTATTATAAATAAAAGAAAAATTTGTTTTAAATCCTCCTACAAAATCCCCAGCAATAAAATCTATTATAAACAGATTCTATTGTCAAAGGTTATTTTATAGAGAACAAAGGACAAAAATTTCTTCCTCCCTACGTTATTTATGAATTCTTAGAACTCAGCATGCATCCAAGATAATAAAGTATTATCAATAGATACAATGAAGTGTAAAAACCCAGAAAAAACGAAAATTTTTAGTTTCCAACAATAGATAAAAATATTGTAAGAATAAAGCAGGTATGTAATCTCAGTTAAAATTTGAGGAAAATTGTTTCGATAGAGCGATGTTCACAGTGTCAACATCTAACATCGAATGTAAATACAATTCTTTAAGATTTAGTGACCATATGTAAGTAAACTACCATGTAGAAAACATAAAAAGTAAAATAATATCATCTTAAACTACTGTCATATAAAATAATACGTAACATCAATATTTTTTCATTTTCTCTATAATATATAATGAGAATTTATTAATATAATAAAATTATTTATTTAATTTATTAAATTATATTTAAGTTCCTTAATATTTCAATCTTAATATGCTGTGGAATGTTAAACAAAAACATACATCTTTTTATTTTTGATATTTTATCGGTAATTAATAAATGAATATTATATAAATTAATTAAAAACTGAATATATCTAGAGCACGGAAGTGCGCAAGGCCGAGTTTAAGGGTATTATGGCCTTCGTACTTACAGTGATATTACTACAGCTTAATTTAGGCGATTTTTTCAGGTTTTGTATCTTTTGATTTGAACGAAAATAGCTACAGCGTTGAGATTTCGAATATAGTAACTTTACGGAATTATAAGAAACAGGTTTTTCAATTATCGTTTACGAATTAACCGTTAAAAAAGTTATTTCACTTCAAAAATGCAAAATTAGCGGAAACGCCCTGAATTTTGTAAGACTAATATATAAATATTCCACGATACTTCCAGATATAAAGTAAAGTTGATATTTGGCATACAGGTAGATCTAGTACCCAAACCAACAGGAAAAGTCCGAAAACTGGAAATTTGTATTGGAAAAAAGAAAATTTTTACAATTTTCGTTTTAATTAATTTAACATTATAAAGCATATATCTATCTGATTCGTTGATATTTGTCGAGAGTCCACGCTATAAGCTGTGGAATTTTTATGTTAAACAAAAACATGTATCTTTTTATTTTTGAAATTTTATCGATAATTAATAAATGAATAATAAATAAATTAATTAAAAATTGAATATATCTAAAGCATTATATATACGCATAGCATAACAAAACGCGTAGCGTTTTGTGCGAAGTTTTCGGCTTCGTATATTTATGCCTTTCAAAAAGATGTGATATCCGATCAAAAACATAAATGTAAGAAAGGGCCGAGTTTTCGGAAAAATCCTTAATGTAAAAGTTGCTTCTTAAAAAGTGATGATATGGGAGAAAGGACCGAGCTATTTACAAAGTAAATAGCTCTATACTTCATATAATAGTTGCTCCTTAAAAAGTGATGATATCCCATTAAAGAGCCGAGCTATTTACAAAGTATCACTTTTTAAGGAGCAAATATTATATGAAGTCTAGAGCTATTTACTTTGTTAATAGCTCGGCTTTTTAATGGGATATCATCACTTTTTAAGGAGCAACTATTATATGAAGTCTAGAGCTATTTACATTGTAAATAGCTCGGTCCTTTCTCCCATATCATCACTTTTTAATAAACAACTATTACATTTAGGGTTTTCCCGAAAACCCGGCCCATTCTTACATTTATGTTTTTGATCGGATATATAATACAAAGATATTTAGGATTTTAATTTCCAATCTTAAATCGTAAATATTTCTATAAATATTATTAGATTAGAAATAACAGAAAAAAATGATAAGAAATTAAATTTAAGTCAAATTAATTTTCTATGTATATAACTTTATCTTTACATATAATGACTGATTGATCATTGTCAAGCCAAAAGTATTGAAGTTGAAGCCAAAAGTATTGAAATATTGGAATTCGTTCGTTTTCTAACATTTTTAGAAATTTAATTTCAAATTTTGCCCCAATTCCTTTCGACTACAAGGTAGTCATCGTCAGTACGAATTAGCTAATCGTAACTATCTCTAGGATATGGAGTCAGAGATATGTTGCTCGGTTTGGTGCGTGTCTCACTATCTCTGGGATATGGAGCACGCAACCAAATTAGCAACGAGCAATATATCTCTGACTCCATATTTCAGAGATAGTTATGATTAGCTAATCCATACTGATGATGACTAGCTTGTAGTCGAAATACGTATTTATAAAATACAAATAATTGTTCTAGGAATTAGGGCAAAATTTGAAATTTAATTATAAAATTAACATTTGTTATTAGCTAGAAATTTGTAATATTTGTTATAAAACCCAAAAAATTGTTAACCACAAAAGTTATCAATAACGTTGGCGACGATACTACTAACAAAGTTTTGAACAACCGCATTTGTTAATTAACTTTACAATTAACACATGTTATTCGGAATATTACCATTGGCGTAAACTGATGATGCTACGAACACCTTCCAACGTTGGACGTTTGATGATTCGTCACATCGTGTGACCGTTGATCAAACCTACGAGCGTCCAATAGCGGGTGTCGAAGGTGCGTATTTGGCCATGTTCCAGTCGATGTCGGTATTCTTGCACCGAGTCCAAGTCATGCCTCCAACGTTTGAAAGAAAATGTTCGTTGGTTCGACTCAACGGCTGCACGAGTCGTTCATATGAAGGGAGAGACTTGGGTAGGGAGGAGGGTTGTCGTCTCACTGAGTACTCTCCATTCCCTCCCAAGACCTGTCTTGGGCGGTTATCTTGTTTTGGTTCGTTTTTTTATTTATATAGTTTTTAATCTGTGATATTATGCATTTACATTTACATTTTTTTAAACTGGACAAACATTTTTATCAAGCTGTTTTCATATGTATTGGATCAAACATTCACTGTATCAACTGTCGAACTTACTTCTCTCAAACGTTCGGTCCAACGTTGTAACGAGCGTTCGTAATATCGTGTAGAACCGGCAGTAGTAAACAATTATGTAACGATATATTCAGAAGCTCATTAATTTATAGTGCCATGCCCACAAAAAATATGTTTGGCACTTTTGCCACATGTTTTTAAAAAGTTTGTAAATTAATATTTCATAGTGACTAAGACACGTTTTTCATCAGACAATGTATTTATGCGATACTCCATATTAAAAATTGTTTACCTTTGTTTGATAAATGGCCATGTATGTCACAATTGTTCTTCGAAATATTGAAAATATCAGAAAATAAACTTTGCGAGTTTTGAAAGGAAATGACTTCGCATAATATATAAAGAATCAGTCTGCGAACGAGTATGCATACGACATTCTCAACTTTGTTAATGGTAGGAATCGTCTGGTATACAGACGAATCCAAAACTGAAGAAGGGATCGGGGCGAGAATCTACGGTGAGAGACCTAAAGCAAACATAAGCCTCAACTTGGGGAAATATGCCACGGTCTTTCAAGCAGAAGTCTACGCCATGCTGGCTTATATCCGTGAGAACCTATGTAGAGCTTACACAAACCAGATCGTATGTATTCTCTCGGACAGTCAAGCTGCTCTAAAAGTCTTCTCTGGAACTGATGTCACCTCAGGTGTAGCCAACGGATTATCTGGAGGAACTGCTGGAGGAACTGCAAAACGGAACAATGTTAAATTGATCTGGGTGCCGGGTCACAGTGGTTTCGAAGGAAACGAAAAAATAGAAACCTTAGCAAAGAAGGGAGTCGAAATGCCCTTCATAGACCCAGACCCTATTTTAGAAATTCCAAGGACTAAACAGGTGATCAACGAGGGGTCAAACGCTAAATGGCAGAAGCTTGGGAAATAATGCTTCAGAGTGCAAACAAGAGGCTATGTCTCGATGCACTGAAGCTGAACAGGATGCAACTGTGGAGGGTTACCGGAATCATTACCAGGCATTATCCCCTGCGGAAGCATCTACACACAATGGGACTCCATAACGGGTCCATTATGTGCAGATTGTGTGGCGAGGAGGAAGAAGCGAATCTCGCCGGACTGAAGTAGAAGGGGGAGCACAATGGGCCATAAGTCTCCTTTCTCATGCCTTCTGAAAAGTCTGATCTGAGGGCACTCTATTCAGCTCCATTTTCCTTAAGAAATAAAGGTTTTGTAATGGTTCTATAGATTATAGTTTTCTTTCCACCATATGGTACACATTAACACATGGGGCTCTTTTTCACAAATTCCAGCGGAAGATGCTTCGCAGTCTCTTACATCTTCCTTGTTCTATTTTAGGCCTAGCTTAGTGAGACGTCTTATGACAATACCTTATCCCAAGAGAAAACCCGTCACTAAGCATAGTCGGTACATAGTCACACTAAATAACCATTAGAAAAAACACAATGTAACTTCCTGTGATTTCAAGTTATTAAAATTTTCTTGCAAACAAGAACCATGAGAGCGGAAAACTGATGTTTATTTAACTATTTTCACTTTCATCAAGTATATGATAACAGTCCGTTATCGCTACGTATACACGCGTTATAATACGGAAGTTTGAAGTTTGCACAAAGTGTTAGAGCAGGGGTGTCAAACTCAATTTTGCAGAGGGCCATATATTAAATTTAGAATGTGTAAGCGGGCCAGATTCAAATAAAAAAAAATGTACTGAATTATTATAACATTTTATTTACTTAATTTTATTTACTTAATTATAGTATATAATATACGGTTGTTAAAAATCATATCAAAGTTATAAAAGAGGGTAATTATTTTGAGCTCGAGGATCCAGATACCTGACTTCTCTTGTTTTTGACAAGCTCATTGATGTCAGGTATCATATTCGTTGTAATTATTTTAAGAATTGATTGGAGATGTTCATTCGTAAGTCTTGTGCGATGTTTGTTCTTATTTATTTTCATGACGGAAAACATCTAAAAAATCGTAACAATTATGGAACTCGACACAACAATTATGGATATCGCATGCGCACGACACAATCAAATGCACAATACCTTCACAATCACTGGACTTCACAATCACTATGTCGCAGTACAACTAAATTAACTAAAATCTTTCTCCGACAGTATCGCTTCGATTACTCGACTCAACTGACTAACGTCGTGCCGACGCACTCCTTTTATATCAATAAGGAAGGTTCTAGTCTAGATTCGAAGTGCGTGGAAGATTCTAGCCATACTGTCTACCTCTCTCTGCTTGTCTAGGCACGCGCTGCCCTTGAAATTACTTATAAATGTTGTAGTGTGCGCATTTTAAAACTTCCGTAGAGGAATTGAGTGAAGTCATGATTCTTCTGTCTGTCACACATTGCGATCGCGGGCCGTATTGTTACGGCCCAGGGGCAGGATACGGCCCGCGGGCCGTATCTTTGACATACCTGTGTTAGAGCAAATGAAGTGGAATGAATTTCTACAATTGAAGTTGTTGAAATTAATTTATGAAATTTGTGCATTCAAATCTCTTCGTTGGATATTTCACGTTTAGGTACACAAGCAGTAAAGTTGAAGCAAATACATTATACTGTGTTTCCACATTAATATAAACTATGCATACTTGGAATTCTGATATGCATTAATTCAGTTTATTTATACTTATTTTTAAATTCCATTTCATTTGAGTAAATTGCAGGTCATTTGCCTGCAATTTACATTAGCCTGTGAAAAAAAAGAGTAAAATCTGTCGAAAAGTGATTTCATGCTGGAACTACCTTAACTTAAAAATGTTACACAATTTTCAATTTAAAATAAGTATCATTAAAAATTAATATGTTATTAGCTTTAGTAATTTAATAATAATAAAAACAAGAAGATCGATGTATGAGTATGTATAATGGTTTTATTGATTAACATATTTTTAATTTTCAATAAATATAAAATTTTTAGTACAGTAGAACCTTGGACGAACTTCAAAGGAGACGCATAAAATTCCGTATAAGTAGAGGTAGATTGTAAAGGCTGCCCTGGACGGGCTGCACTTCGCCCATAAGGTCCATTGTGATTCCTTAGGATGTGAGGATGTGAGTGGAGTGGAAGGAATTTGTGAGTAGACTAGGAATTGGTAGGATATGCGGCTGCAGACGACTATGATAGGAACTATGCCGATATTCATCTGGAGTTCGTGAAGGAAACTGCAGAAAACCTTCTCAAGCATAGCTGGTTACTTCGTTCTTGTCCATACGCCGACAGTTTAGTCAATTAACCGCCCCTTTTTTTTTATAATTGGCAAACTGCCGATGTCGGGATTCGAACCCATAACCTCCCAGTTTCCAAGTACTGCATACTGCGCAGACATGACGCCTTAGACCGCTGGGCTACTTGGCTGGTTCCGTATAAGTACCTACAGACAAAAAATTTTTCAACCAAAAGGCTATAAAAGCATGGTCTATATCCCTCTTGTTTCGTCTAATAGCGGTTTTTTTGGTCTTTCTGCAAAATGTCCTATAAAAGAAAATAGATAGGAAATTTCTGTTTTCGAAAGACGGACAAATAACTTCATTTTCATATTCACTAAATTATTTTATTTTATCTTAAAAATACATAAATTAGGTAAGTATTACATTTTTAAACTAATTAATTGTAGTTAACTACATAATAATTATAAAACTATTCGAAAGGGCCTCCATTTACCTCAAGGTAAATCCGGAGTGCCTTTGAATACTGTTGGGATGGATGTCGTCTATGTGGATATAGTATAGCATAATCTCGTGCATTTTTTAGCACTCACCGTACATTAGCACCATATGCGCGTATAACATATTCATCGTAAGCATAAGGTTCCATGACGGATATATTAAATCTTCTTACGAAAAACAACTACCAACACTATAATAATAAAAATTCAGAAATAAATGAAGCACCTAGAAGTTGTTTTGTTCACTAAAAGACGAAGTGGTAAACATTAATTATTGTTTAAAACCAAGTTATTATCCTTTATTTGTGAACAAAGGTTTCTATTTGTTGAACTTCTTTTTATTCATCAATATATAAATAGTCATCAATAAATGAATATTTTTTATAATATTTATGTATTTTTACCTACATTTAATTAGTTTTAAAAATGTAAAATTTACCTATTATGCATTTTTTTAAGTTAAAATGAAATAATTTAGAGAATACGAAAATGAAGTTTTTTGCCTTTCTTTCCATGAAATAATTAGCGGAACATCCTATATACTTTTAAAGCTTAAAATTATAATAATAATTTCCCCAGTTTTCCAAGTAGTAAAAACAATGGATTGAATGAGAAAATTAACTAAGTTAAGATTAAGTTATGATCTCATGAAGTATGACTATATTTTTTTGCTAACTAAAATTTTATAACGGACAATATTATAAGACACTGAATAGACCCTTTCTGACAAACTAGATAGTCAGTTTTATGAAAATTTTTGTAATGTTTCGAATGGTGAAAACAAAATTTTCTAACTCTTTTCGTTCAAACGCTATAAGACATTTTGCAGAAAAAAACAACAACAAATCGAAAAATCACAAAAACCGCTAGTAAACGAAACGTGAGGGAGATAGATCATGTCTTTATGGGAACTGTTTAGTTGGAAATTCGATGTAGAATCGCTGGTATTTTTTGTCGGTACTTATTTGGAACAGAAAGTATCTAGAGCAGAGATGTCAAAGATATGGCCCGCGGGCCGTATCCGGCTCCCGGGCCGTAACAATACGGGCCACGATTGCAATGTGTGACAGACAGAAGAATCATGACTTCACTCGATTCCTCTACGAAAGTTTTAAAATGCGCACACTACAACATTTATAAGTAACTTCAAGCGCAGCGCGTGCCTAGACAAGCGAGAGAGGTAGACAGTAACGCCATCTTCAATGATAGATCTTCAATCAGACAGTATTTTGAAAAAAAAATTTAAAGAGGTTAACGCTCTCACATTTTATACACAATATTTCAAGAGTTTGGATAACTACCCGCAATTAAAAAAGCATGCAGCACGCATTCTGTGAATGTTTGGTAGCACCTATTAATGTGAGCAGATGTTTTCCGTCATAAAAATAAATAAGAACAAACATCGCACAAGACTTACGAATGAATATCTCCAATCAATTCTTAAAATAATTACGACGAATATGATACCTGACATCAATGAGCTTGTCAAAAACAAGAGAAGTCAGGTATCTGGATCCTCGAGCTCAAAATAATTACCCTCTTTTATAACTTTGATATGATTTTTAACAACCGTATATTATATACTATATAATTAAGTAAATAAAATGTTATAATAATTCAGTACATTTTTTTTTATTTGAATCTGGCCCGCTTACACATTCTAAATTTAATATATGGCCCTCTGCAAAATTGAGTTTGACACCCCTGATCTAGAGCACGGTAGTGCGACAGGCGAGTTTAAGGGGTTATATATAACAGAAAATAAAATTGAAAGACAGAAAAGTGGCATCAGAATTGGAACTTGAAATGTAGGAGCACTATTACAGATTGGTACTATTAGAAATTGATATATTTGATATATTTTTTTTATGTGAGACAATACTTACGAACGCTGGGAAATTTAAGTCTGATGATTATTGGATTATCTACTCCGGAGCCGAAACACATGATTATGGTGTGGGTTTCATTATGACGATAAAAATATAGCACAGAGTTTTAGGGTATTGGGCTCTGTCGGATAGACTCAGTCCGATAGAGATTACTCTATCCGATAGAACATTTGTTTGTATTTTATAAATATGTATTTCGACTACAATGTAGTCATCATCAGTATGAATTAGCTAATCGTAACTATCTTTGGGATATGGACTCAGAGATACGTATTTATAAAATACAAACAAATGTTCTAGGAATGGGGGCAAAAGAATTTGAAATGTAATTTCAAAAAATCTAGAGTTCTCTTTGATCCGATAGAGTAATGATCTTAAAAATATCATGTATCACACATGATTTAAACATAATTTTACCTACAACAAGGAATCCAGAAACACATATCGAACTATTTTATGAACAGTTAGAAACCGCATATATAGAAGTGAAATCCCAAGAAATTGTTATAGTGGGAGACTTGAACGCAAAAGTTGGTAACGAACGTATAGGAAATATTGTGGTTCCATTTGGATTGGGAACAAAAAATGAAAGATGCAGTAGATGGATAGAATGGTGCCAATCCAAAGATCTGATTATAACAAACACTTAGTTTAAGAACCACGATCGTAAAGTATACACGTGCAGATGACAAGCCCATATGGGAATTACAAAAACCAAATTAATTACATTACTATTAATCAACGGTACAGGAATTTTATTAAAAATTCCAGAGCATATTTATCAGCTGACTGCAGTAGTGACCATAATCCAGTTGTCTGTAACTGAAAAATCAAACTAAAAAAACTAACAAAAACAAATTGGCTCGGAAATAACATAAAAATTAATCGATTAAACGATACTGTGAAACAAATCTTAACAAGTGAGATAAGTACAACGTTATGCGACAACTGGAACAGAAACTCTGAAGTAGAAATAAAATAGAAATGCATTAAACTATATTTATCAAAAGTTAAAGAAACTCTAAATTTAAAACAGAAGAATGAATCGTTTAAGAAAAAAATTGATTGGATTTCAAAGGAAATATTAGATCTTATGGAAAAACGTAGATAAGTAAAAATATAGAAATATATCGAAATACATAGAGCTAGATAAAACAATAAAGAAAAAATGTAAAATTGAAAAATGGTTAAATACCCTGTGTGACGAAATAAGCAAAACAATCAGATATGATCCACGTGGACAATACAAAGTAATTAGGTTGATTTGTGGTCAGGAAAAGGGAAATCATTCAAAAGGAATACTCAAAGACGAAAAAGTTAACATAGCTATGAACACAGACAACATACTAACTAGATGGAAAACGTATATTGAATATCTTTATGAAGATGAAGATAGAGGTCCTGAAACAGAAATCAGTATAAAAACTGGAGCAAAGATTCTGAAAGATGAAGTTATATTTGTCGTCTCGGATGGAATTCCTGCAGAACTGTTTAATGAAAATATTTTAGACAAATATACAGACTTCTACAATGCAATTTATGATTCAGGTCAATTACCAGAATATCTTTTAAAGTCTAGCATCATTACTCTGCCTAAGAAGAGGAATGCAAGTGAATGTGAAGAACACCGCACAATTAATCTTATTAACACCTCAATGAACATCCTCACTAAGATTAGAACAAAATTACACCAAACAATAGTTAAGAACAAGTAGGTTTTAAAAAATGTGTTGAAACAAGAAATGCTATTTTCATACTCTGGAGAATCCTGAAAAGAAACCTAGAGGTAAAAAAAGGTATTTACTTGTGTTTTTTGGATAACAGCAAGGCTTTTGATAGAGTGAAGCATGATCAATTAAAAATAATCTTAAAACTGCTGGATATAGAGGATAAAGATATGAAACTAACTGTGAATATAAATGTATTGGAATCAAACAGTGGAAATAAGTTCAAACAATAGTATTGTCGACAATATACGTATTAAAAGAGGTGGGTTACTTACTATCCCCTATTCTGTTCAACTTATATACTGAAACCATCTTTAAAGAACTAAAATATTTAGAAGGTATAAAAATCGGTGGTCAAAACGTAAATAATATAAGGTATGCAGACGATACTGTACTAATCGCCGATAATGAACATAAACTACAGTGTTTAGTAGATAAAGTTTGTGATTTGAACAGAGTAGTTGGAATGGACATTAATGCTAAAAAGGCTGTAGGTATGGTAATCACCAAAAACACAAATAATAATTCAACGCTGAATATTAGAATTAATGACACGAACATAAAAATCACTGACAAACATATTTATGTTGGTTCCGCAATATCGAATGACGGAAAACATGAGCAGGAAATAAAAAGGCGAATATCCATAGCTAAATCATCGCTCAGAAAACTTAAAAAAGTGTTACTTAACAAAAACGTTAACATTAAAACAAAACAAAAAATCATTCAGACGTGCATATAGCCGATACTAACTCACGGA